>BLFK01000990.1:1882260-1914120 GCA_014634185.1 Astreopora myriophthalma | reverse complement strand
CCCCCCCCCCCCCCCCTTCGTAACGTCCAGCAAACATGGAATATAGTACCAAGGAGGTACCGTACTCTGCCAAAGCTCATTGCCATAAGTTAGGCGCAAGCGCTGAATGAGAGTCGTAATAGTCTTGGGCCCGTAAACTCACGAAAGTTGTGCGTTGTTTCTTACCCCTAGCTACTGCTAACATCTGTAATGTGGTCCTCATGAGAAATCATGAGCTTTTCACGGGAATCGAAGTGAAGGATAGAGATGGAAATGTTGTGGGTACCTCAAAAATAGCTGCTCGGAAGGTAAGATTACTTTACCATTTTTTTCATCGTGAAGACGTGAAATCTCACCACACCCACTTCAGCCACTTGCAATAGACCTTCCTTGACTCAAGTCTTTCACTCAGGTGGTATTTTATAGCGGGGAGGGACCTTGGATTTTCCACGCGTGGAGCGTGAATGAAGTCAATGCGTCCGTTACGTGCGTTCGTCTCTCGCTCTCGTCAGACACGTTAATCACGCGTCTTTCCTTATACGAGAATTTCAGTTTCTTTTACCCGCATCTTACAACGCGTAAACTTTCACACGCTACTCGCGCTCAGTAAAGTTAGTCGTTCTTTTCTCTTCTATTTTTTCAGGCCGTTTTCGAAACAACCTTAACACGAATGCTTCTCCCGTTACCAGTTTTGGTGATTCCACCATTTGTCATGCAGCTCTTAGAAAGGTGCGATTAACCGAGTTGACTGTGCATAGTACGATGAGACCGATCGAAGTGTTTCCTTTTCAAATTAAAGTGCGCGGTTTCTACCATTGGATCCCTTTCGCCCCCTGTCGAGTTCTACCCGTTCTAAATGCTGTCTATTTAGTGTAGCGGTAGCCGTAACCGTAGAGTGTCGTCCTCACTCCCTATGGGCAGGGCTGCAATAAGTACTACTGATTTATGGTAACCGCTTTTTGTCTTCTTACAGGACGAAGTTCTTGATGTCCCGTCCCAAACTTCATCTCCCTGTGCAAGCGCTGGTGTGCGTCGCAGCTTTTGGTTTTGGTCTTCCTCTCGCCATAGCTCTCTTTCCACAGACATCCCAGGTGAGCTCATCACAGGGAAGACTTGACAAAACTGATTTGTTGTTGTTGTTGTTGTTGTCGTCATTTTGTATGGATAGATAGATAGATAGATAGATAGATAGATAGATAGATAGATAGATAGATAGATAGATAGATAGATAGATAGAACCAGATAGATAGATAGAACCAGATAGATAGATAGATAGAACCAGATAGATAGATAGATAGATAGATAGATAGATAGATAGATAGAACCAGATAGATAGATAGAACCAGATAGATAGATAGAACCAGATAGATAGATAGATAGATAGATAGATAGATAGAACCAGATAGATAGATAGATAGAACCAGATAGATAGATAGAACCAGATAGTTAGATAGAACCAGATAGATAGATAGAACCAGATTGACTTGAGTTTTGTATCTGATTAGTTATAAAGTTCGCACAAGTTTTTTGATCGAATCACAGAGCAGCCTAAAGGAAACTCAAGGTAATTGTGTAGCTACTTTCGACACTCAATAGAAAACTTCTCAAAAACAACCCATCATTGATTTCTCTTTTTGCTATCGATATTTCAGGTTTCGCCGTCAATTCTAGAGCCTGAAATTCAAGTGAACACCAAAGAGCCCCAGCTCTACTACAACAAAGGACTTTGAATGTTAATGGCACGAACAACTGCAATTTGAATAAGAAAGCAAAGTAGCTGTAGTCAAAGTAGCGGTATTGTAACAAATTGTGTCAATAATATTTTAGGATTGGAATCAGTATATGTATAGGAACATTTCATACGTTCAGGTTGAATAACCCTGGAATTAACTCGAAATTCTTCTCCCATTATATATTACAAAGAAACAATGGGCTCCGAAGTGTCCTCCGGAGTCAGTTCAACTTCAATATAATTGTATCACGGCGTTTTGACAGACCGAGCTATTTTTAGATTGATTTTACCGCGAGATCAGTCCCGCACAATCGTAAGTGTTACTGAACGCCTGCGGACTGGAACTTAACTTTTCGCGGGAAAAAAAGCCGTAAAAATGGACCGTATTCATAATTGGTGGACAATAAATTGTTTTGTCTTTATGCAAATAGGCCTACCAAGCCTCGTTAGCATGTGCTAAACTCAGAAGAATTTTTGATCTAAAATGAGGCTCCGAGGTCTAACAGTATAGCAGTTTCACGCTCCGGAAAATCAGCTTTCGCGTTTGCCGTGTTAGAACCTGCGTGTTTTCGGTCAGCAGAGGGACATTCGCGAACGGACGCCAAAAAAAAATCTATTGAAAAGAAAAGAGCGGATACTTCTGACATTGTCGCACAAGTAATAAAATTTTGCCATGTTTATGGTAGATTAAAATATTAAGGGTCTGTTATTTAGACAGAGTTTAGCCGGCGCTTTACAAAACGGCGTTCCAAGTCGCTTTCACTTTCCCAAACACTAGTATATTTTGGCTGTTCGTTGTCGAAAACAGTTTCGAGAAGGCAAGAGCTGAGTAGAAAAGCATATATATTCTTAACGCAGCTCACTTGTAGAAAGGTCTGGAGGTAACCTGATTGTCGTAAACCGCGGTCTAACACTTCGTTTAAATAACCAGCGCTAAGTTTTTCTGTTGTCTTAAACTTAAATGCTATGTCACATTATGGTAATAATAATTTTGAAACTTAGCACGGAGTTTTGCCACGCGTGCGGTCATTTTATTTTATTTTTTCATGCCATAGTTTATATATAGACAATTTTTAGAGAATAAAATTATTCCTCAGAGAAGAACAAAGCTCAAAAGTGACTTGCTTCTATGACAACATTAGGGACTCAAAATCTCTTGTGGAACTGATCAACTGAAAGCTGAAAGTTGGGGCTGAATTTCTGCCATGAATTCAACTCCTTTTGTTAGTCAAAAAGCTGAAATTCCTTTGGTACCAGGGACACAATGGTTGAACGCGCGTCCGTGTCTCGTCGCGGAGACCTGGGAGAATCTTCCCTGCTGCTGTGGAGTCGGCGACGTCTTGGTCTCCTGTTAAATCGCTGAAAAGAGAAAAAGGCAATTTATTATGCTACAGGACATTATGACCACGGGATTTTGATCTGGGGTGTAGTGTTAATTAAGGGGCAATTTCAGCTATTTAAATAAACTCAGTAAATCGGGGCCTAAAATTTAACTTAATTGCTGTGAAACAGCAATCGTTTTCGGCTAGCAGAGTATGGAAATCCACCACTTCTCACTTCTTTCAAGCCCTTTCCTTGAAGTTGAGTTTGGATCTAAATAACGTTGAATAAAGGGACATCTTTTGCTCCGTGTTTCACCAAGAGGGGCGCGTTAATTTCTACGGCAACCAAACCGCCTCGCTCCAGCAAAGAAACCTCGTCTGCGCATGACCCATGTATGTAAGGCAAACCTACCAAAGGGGTGCTGTAGCACTCTTCTTGTGAGCTGTCCGACTCGTTGCCATAATAGTCTTCGTCTTCAGTAGCCCATACATCTTCATCAGAAGAATATTGGTCTTGTTCGCCTTCGTCTACTGCCGTGTTGTGGTTTTCGTCTTGCGCTTTCTGCCGTTTTTGTCCGGATTCTTTCTTACCAAAGCGGCCCGTTCCAGAGGCTTTCCGCTCTGTATGGGGTTTGACTGCCTCTGCGTAAGATTGGGGTGCAATGCTCTTGGAGTTTTCAAAACCGAAAAACAATTATTAAAACAAATTGAGAAACGAAAGACTAAGCCGTGGCAAGAAGCCGTCCCGAAACGAAATCCCCCTTACTTCAAATGCCAGGTAACAAGAAAACGAACGAGCAGATGAACGAAGAAGTAATTCCCCTGTCCGTTCACTAGTTTATTCACTTCATCAACCGCTAAGTTCCCCTTCCACTCGCCCTGCTCATTTACATTAGCACACTGATTTTCCCAGAGCGACAATTACAGGGTCGTAACGAGGTATATGGGATCAGGAGTCGAAGGCCAAAAGAAGGGTGGGATCCGGGATCACAGCCCCGGGATCTGGGATCACAACCCCCGGGATCGGGATCAGCGGTGTTTTTCATTGGATCAAGGATCAGGCGTTCTGGATCGACAACATTTTGCGGGATCAGGGATAAAAAAAAAAAAAACGATTCTCATCACTTTTGGAACCAGGGATCAAAAATTTGGGTAAAATTACGGGATCAGCGATGAAAACATATACCTCGTTACGACCCTGACAATTATCTGAAGCCGTTTCTGAACGTTTTCACATCGAATGGAAACCGGTGATATTTGAAATGTATCCTTATTTTCTTTTTCTCATAGCTTGTTTCAACTCGAATCCGAACAAAAAAACGCGCCAAGTTCGCAAAAACAAAGAAAAGAAGCTCGTAGATAAACACAAACGTTTCAGTATACACGAATCCACGCGACATAAAATCAACAGGTGTTGGTTAGAGAAATTTCGCCGGTTATTGCGCAGTATCTTACCATTTTCATATCAACCGTTGGGCCAGGCGGAGCCACAAACTGGCCAGTGTAGGTTTGATGAAAATAATGCGTGCCGTCCGGACCCACTGTGAAGTTCACTACGTTGTTATAGACAACGGAAGGCGAACTGCTCCCGGCCGTCTCAACCCACTGTGGATTGAAATAATACTGCCCAAAATAAGAATGATACGGAAACTGACTCATAGTTTCGCTCTCCTTCGTTTTCTCGAAGATACGTTGGTTATGCGCCGATTCGCAATCAAAAGACAAATTCTGCTTGCGTGCATCACAGTGGCTTGAAAAGCGCGCGCGCACGGGCCAGCTGCGCACGTCATTCGCACGCGTGTTCAATGAAATGCTACAACAGATACGCAGCTACTCGTGAATTCAGATGATTCCTTGGCAATCTCGTTCCCAGAGCCCGCGTATCTTTTGGTCAGCGCCAAGACACGGAGCTCTGGAATAATCAATTCTCCAGACTCCAAGATTTTAGGAGTTCGGTTACACGGCGCATCCATGTCGTGGTTTACAATATGGCGTCCAGAGATATACATTACTTGCAAAAAAATTCGGACGTTTTATTTTCGGACACTATTTTTGTCCGAAATTAAAACCGTCCGAAATTTTTTGCAAGTAATGTAGTCGATGTGGATGCGTTCCACAAAGGCATACAGTACGCACTCGAAAAGCTAGGAGAGTCCAATTTGAATTTGAAAGAACAGCAATATCAAATTTTGAACGCAGTTGTGATGATGAAAAGAGATGTTTTAGCGGTTTTGCCGACGAGTTTTGGCAAGTCACTCATATACGAAAGTTTGGGTTTCATCTTCGACTTCCTGAGAAGTGAAATGGGGCGATCATTAGAACTCAAGGGTTTAAAACAGCAGCGACTAATCTTCGTGTTTACAAGTTTAGTTGGAGTTTTCTTTGCCAAATTCGTTTCAAACTCGCGCTCAGCTGTTCTGATTTTGTTTACAAGCAGTTTTACTTCAGGTAGTTTACGCATGAGCAGTTAAATAAATCGAGCTGCCAATCAACGTCGTCCTGCAAATTGATTATTCCAGAACTTCGTGTCTTCGCGCTTACCAAAACATACGTGGGCTCTGGGAACGACACTGCCGCGAATGTCTTTCTTTCTTTCACTTGGTCTGCGCATGTGCAAACGCCTCAGTTATCCAATGGGCAGAAGGCGATCTCGCACCTTCCTTCCCTACTGCGCACGCTGGGAACGAAGACTCTGGAAATGAGAATGCGCACAAGGTCGCTATTCCGTCCACGTCTCTCTGCGCTATCAATGACAACAAACTGCTCGCAGTCCGAAGGAAAAAAAAAAGTTCTCGCGAGATTTAACTTTTGAAAAGACAAGCCACAAGCCACTGATGGGGGTTAATCAGTCATTTTCAATTTTAATTACAGATGATGGATGTTGTCATTTTACAAACCGATCAGCACAGAGAATAAAACTAAGCACAATTAAGTCATTTTACAACTCGAACATCCCTTACAATCTTGCCAAAATAGAATCTTACATAAAAATACGAAGTGTTTAGACTCTGCAAGCCTGGAGACTTTCCCTTCTCGACACGATGCCTGTATCAAACGAACCCTTGCGTAATGAAACGGTTTTAAACTTCTCTTTCAAACTATTGCTCACAACAAAGAAAACCGTAAACGCGTTAACCGGTAACAAGATTTACATCGCCATGTTTTGAAGGTATATATGAAAATGTAATAACTATCTACAGAAGGCTAAATAATTCCCCACCCATGTTTTAGCTTAAGAGTGCATCCTGTAATGTACTGGGGGCTTATTCCAGAATGCAGAGAAGGACGCAGCATCTATTTGTTGTTTACAACGCTCCTGTTTGTCGCCTCAAGCTCGGCACAATTTTAAGTTTGCGTGGATTAGGATATCAATTAAAAAGAACACTAGCTATGAGATACACAAGAAGACAAAGAATTTCTGTCGACAAACCCTGACGTCAAATAATCAGCCAAGACTGGAAAAATAATAACAGGGAATTTCACGTAAAAACACTTCAGTGTCGACAACCTTCTTTGTAAAATTTGTTTGATCTTCCCACGTACGAACCTCATTCCCTTGTATCGAAACAAGTCGTGTGAACAAATGGTCGAATTTGTGGTTGACTGTTCTGTCTCTCGCACACTAAAAATGAGAGGAAATCAAAATTGAATAGGCCCTTGGACCACAAGGGTAACATTCAGCACAAAGACCAAACGACGATAAGATATAAAGTAGTGAAGGAGGTGTATGGTTTTGGATCAAAAGGGAAATAATGGTAACAATATATTCCGTAGGGACTTTAAGATCTACGAAGGCAACGTCAGCGACGCCACTAAACAATAGACTTCAATGAGCAAAAACAATGGCTCTGCCCGTGCGTTTGAAGTTTGGTACATTTCTTTTCCGTTTTCTGCCAATCCAAAACGTCAAATGGCCAAATTGCAAGTTCTAAGGAAAACGCGAGCACACAATGGAGAATCTTGATTGCCATTTCTTAGTTTGAGCACCGTTCCTCCTAATTCAGTTCCTGGATAGTTCGGATAGTTGATAGAAGTTGAACGAACTGGAATAATCACAAAAAACGAAACGTAAACTAGCGATTTTAAATGACGTTTTCATGGACGTCGCCGTGGTAGATCTGAAAGTCCCTAATAATTTGTCGAGAGAGCTCTGACGCATGACTGCTACACAAAATAGTCCTCAGATATTTAATGCCCAAGGACTTTAAATATTCAGTGTTTTATTGTGGCAAGATTATCTCCCAAGTTTTGCAAACACATTTCTGCTTACATCCCATTTTTCAAGCACTCCCGAATTCCCAACAACCAAATAAGTCTCTCCGTTCTATTATGATCAGAATACAAATGAAGTCTTTTGTACATACTAAAAGATTTTCTAAATTCTTAAAAGATAAGATCTACTCCAAACCAACATGTCCTTATTCACTAGTAGTGCTGGCCTCTTCTCCATCAACCTTTTCCTCTTCAACGGTTACGTTTTGTGACGTCTTGTTCCTTGTAACAATGTGGTCAGAGCAAACAGGAATCCCACTTGCTAATTTTGTGATTTGACCCAACGAGTGAGCTCTGCAATACGAGTTTGGACACTCAGAACACAGAATGTTTGCCCACTTGCCGCAGTCATCGCAAAAATGCCACGGGCAGATCCACTTGCCGCGAGTGCTAACTTCGCCGCCAAGACAGCTTTTATGGTAGCACTTCTTACAGCCTCCTTTGTCGCACATCAAAAGCTCCCCACCATCGCCACAGATGTAGCATTCATCTTCGTGCACTAAAATCATAAATGAACACCGCATATACACTTGGCACAATGCTACTCTGAGCAGCCATTTGCTGTGAAATTGTGGCTGGTTTAGAATGAATGTACACAGAGAAGTTTCAATTGCGTGTCGAAACCAATTACAGGACTGCCTTGATTTTCGTTTGGTCTATGATTAGATCAAAAACCTTGTGCCAACTTTCAAACCAATCAGGTGCAGAACTAACTCTTATACATAGCGATTTTGTCAATCTCGTTTTCCCGCGCTTGGTCCCGGGTGCGTTTACTTGTTTTTTTTTTTTTTGCCTTCTGATTGGCTAGTTATTGCTTTGATTTGTGATTGGCCGAGGGCTGCATTTGCTTCAAAAGCTGAGTGGCTGTTATTACTTTTGGTTGGGTTTACGACACTCAACTGAATACCGCTCTAACGACAGATGGATTCATTTGGGGATGAGTTACTGAAGAAACTGTACTTTGTCACTGGAAACACCAAATCTTGGTATCAACTAGACAGACGAGAGACAAGAGTGCAAACTGTCTGAGTGACAAAGGGCCAACACCTAACTGTCAGCTGTTCAATCTCTTGACAGTAGCTACGTAGTCAGTACCACATTTTGATGACAAGAATATAGGTTACGTGTAAATCATACACTTGCATTTATTAAAAAAATCCTCTTAGATGGGTTACAGAAGGACTTCACTTAAATTAAACTTTTGTCAAATTAATTTTGCTGTTAGATCTCTTATCCCATTCCTGTCACTTCCAATACAAGTCAAATTGGTTTATCCTTTGGCCTACCTTAGTTAAGTCAACTAGTTTTATTTCTGCTTGAGGCTCAAGCTTTATGTAACAAACAGCGCACCTTGTTTTAGGCATTATTGCTTATAGTCAAGCCAGGTTGCAGTGGGGAATATGTCCATGGTAATGCACTATTGAGAGGAGAGGTGCCCGTGAGCTTTAATGCCTGGTCAGTGGTGTTACAACTTGTACCATGGTCATTAGTGACTTCATGTTGCACGGCAGGAAGAGGAGGGGGCCGCTTGCGATGTTCAGTGGGTACTGGTAAATCTGGTGGCAAACGAGACATGTCTGCCTTAGTTAAGCAATTTTCATGTCTAAGCAATGCTGTTTGAGATTTATGAAGGAATTTTAAGGTAAACTTAAATTAACAGAAAACTTGAGTAGTTTTAAGCATTACTTTTTGAAGCACCTCAAATACCACAGGATAGGTTTAATTATTATCAAAACTGATTAGCTTGCTGTTTTAATTTGCAAGTCAATTAAAAGGGAGTTTTCACAAAGCAAAGCTCATCATGTTAATTTTATAAACAGTTCTTTCCATTTCCAGATTTTCTTTACTTCATAATTATTTGTTCTTTAAAGGTTTTGCATTAAAGGAGAGAAAATTATACCTGTATAACAAAAAAGAGACATACTTGGAAGCATTAAAAATACAGCAATAACATGAGCAAGCAAACTTATTAACAAAATTCCAGGTTTACGGACAATCTAAAATTATGTGCAGCCTTCACATGGAAGTTAACGAGCTGTCAATTTCTGTAGTGTAACTTAATGGGTTCCTACCACTGAATCAGGGAACAAAAGTACTTTTAAGAACATAATGAAGGGCTTGGGGCACAAAGTGCCTATGTCGAATTTGCAGCTGTTTCTTGACATTTTTGTTGCTTGGATTTGCCCAAATTTGTGCACATTTTGTTTCTTAACTAATTGCAGGTTGTATTATGACCTGCAGTTAGATAAAAAGAAAAAAGAAAAAAGAAAAAAGAAAAAAGAAAAAAGAAAAAAGAAAAAAGAAAAAAGAAAAACGAAAAACGAAAAACGAAAACATAAGTCCTGGTTTTCTTTCACTTCGCTTTGCTTCCTTTCTGCATGTCCACTGTGCTGTGCATTTGGAATTTGGCCAAGTGTTTTTTGAAACCCCAAACGGTTTTTTTCCATTTAAAATCTAATAATTGCAGTTTGTATCTACAAATTGATGAGAATCCATGAAATATCATCAAGAAATGGGCTAAACTATTTGACTTTGGGGCTTTGAGCCCCAAGCCCTTCAAATGCTGTCCTTCAAATGAGAAATACCAATTAACCACCAGCATGTCTACTTTTACAGTGTTTGTACTATTTCCAGGGTTTAAAGTTCCATGACTTTTTCAATGACCGTTTTGCACTTCCTAAAACCTTCTATTGACGAATACAAATTCGTTTTTTCCAAAAATGTATAAAACAAACAAACAACAAAAAAGGAAC
Source organism: Astreopora myriophthalma (assembly GCA_014634185.1). Classification (NCBI taxonomy): domain Eukaryota; kingdom Metazoa; phylum Cnidaria; class Anthozoa; order Scleractinia; family Acroporidae; genus Astreopora; species Astreopora myriophthalma. The sequence goes on along the minus strand of BLFK01000990.1, from coordinate 1,904,062 downwards.
AAAAAATGGTCCCTGATGAGGGAACTTTCATGGAGTGTTCTTCCTCCTTTGTAAAACACATTAAGCTTACCAAGTATCATTTTCGATGACTCGCATTCAAATTCCATCACCTTCCATGGCTAAGAATTGAATTTCTCCAATTCTTTAACTTTCCATGACCCCTACAGACCCTATTTTAATACCGTTCCACGAACCCTACAGACCCTATTTTAATACCAGTGCTTATTATTTCCAAGCTTCTCTTCACTTTCCCAGCATGTTACATATGAACATGCCAAGCTACGTACCCTCTTTCACAGTGGTCTTTTTAATTCTTTTCTTCTTTCTTTTGTCTCCAGTTTTCCTGGCTTTGTCTTCCTGAATTTGATTCCTGGGTCTAACTCCGAGGAAACTGCTGCAATTCTTAGCTCCACAGTGACACTTCTTCTTCTCATTCCCTTATGAACAAAAATTGATGTTAAGCGTAAGTTTAACAGTGTCTTTTCAGGCAAGAGGTTTTTTCTTTTTAAGTTTTGCTTTCTACACATAGCAGTGTCATTCCAGTGTGTTTCCTCCTGAACTTGTTTTCAGAGTTGACGAAGTACTTGGGACCTATGAGGGGGAGAAAGCTTGGCTTGTTTAACTCACTGACCTTTTCTAAACATGACATCTTAGAACTGCTACCAAGCCTAAAATGCTAATAGTCACCTCTGCATGGTGTGGCTCAAGCAGGAACTTGAAACGGTCAATTCAAGGCAAAAATGAGGTAGAGACCAACACCAGAAAACCCTGTTTGCTGCATAAGCACAAAAAACTGGTTAAATGACCGATGTTGTTATGGATGCACAAAGAAGGGACATACTTCTTTAAGCTGCAGTTACACAAGCGATTTTTTGCTCGTGTCAGTGATGCGATTTTTCTGAACTTTGTCACGTCACCAGCACGCGATGAAAATCGCAAGTGTAGCCTCCCTTGAACTGGTGATGCAACAGATAGTTGCCTGTGTTGCCACCCTGCAACTTTTTCCTGTGCTTGCGACACAGCTTAAGAGTATTTAGGCAATGAAATTAAAGGAAGAATGTTTGTTTATAGTGCCCAGGTATCTTGAAGTATGTGATTCATGCAGCCTTCAATTTGTTGCCCAAATTTGTGACAAGTGTAGCCACCCTTGTGCGCAAGCAATGTGACAAAATTTTAGTGTAGTCGCTTTAAGCAATGAAACTTAGTGACACTCAATTTAGAGATTTAGATCTTGCATAAAAGTTACAGCCCCATTCAACAGCACAATGTGCTGTCACTCATTTGCATTTGCAAACAAATCACTCACCTAAACAATCAAGCTGATAATCAAAAGTCAGTTCTTCTCCAGCCATTATTTCTCTTGAGGCAAAAAGTCCAACCCTAACTTCACCATTAACTGTCCATTTCTGTGTCTCACAGTTTGGATCACAACTGTGGTTCATAAATCGTGACAGATTTCCCATTGGGCCTGCATCAATAATGCAGTCCTTGTCTATTGTCAGCATGTAGTAGTTGGTGATGTCCTCGCCTTTCTGCACGCGTTCCTGACATGTGGTATCATCAATAAGCTCCCCGACATATTCAATAACAAACTGGCCTTTTTTCACATCTGCCATCAAGGAAACCAACAAGCTGGTCAGTACCCAGTGAAGTCACTGATTCGCAGACTGACAGGATGTCACGTAATCGTGTAAAACTGCTACACTAAAAACTTTATCACGAACTCTTTAAGAAACCCAGTTGGCTATTTTGGATAGTGAACCTTAACAGTGGTAAAAGTTCCCTAAACCTAGGCTTTGGTTCAATTTCTTATGGTTAAAAGGTCTCTTTCAGCCAGTCACATTAGCCAGCAGCTGGCTCTTAGCAAAATCCCTTGTGAGTCACTAAACCTGATGGTGCAAAACCAATTCAAAGCAAGCGCAAAATCATGGCCAACAAGCTAAAACTGCCTGATTTGTTTAACGTGCCTCATTATTAGCCAAAATTAATAGCTCACCCTCCTTGCATCTTAATCCCCATCCACGATGCAACGTTCTGAAAGGTTCACAATCCACATACTGCCTTTTCTGAAAGCGCTGATTCTGGCAGTTTTCTTTTGATGGACACCTTTGTGGGTAGCATTCAAATTGAAGCATGCGGTTCAAACAGTTTGACTCTGGTCCACAAGGACTTTCACTGTCTGCTGAGCAGTCGCACATCGGGAGCTCAGAAGGATCAATCAGGATGCGAATGGCCGTTGTGCACTTGTTTACCTTTTGTGCAAAGAAAAACACTATAAACAAAGACCAGAGTACACTTGGGACAACATTTACATTCCCAACTCCTTTTACTACGATTCTCATTTGAGTAAGGTACGACGGAAGTTTGGTGGTAAAGTTTTGACATTCAAATTACCATGTTGTCAAGGGCAACTTGCAATGTTTCCAATGGTAACTTTGCAGATTTTGACATTATTCAGTGACAAAGCAGGCCAATCACTGAATGACATCAAAATATGAAAAGTTACCGTTGGAAACATAGCAAGTTGCTCTTGACAATATGGTAATTTGAACGTCAAAACTTTACCACCAAACTTCCTCCGTGCCTTACTCAACTGAGAATCGTAGTAAATGGTGTAAGGATTCTTTAGCATCCCAAAGAGCTAAAAGGAACAAGGGCTGTGAGATGAGGCCAGTGCTTGACACTCCCTGTGCCAATTATGAGACCCTGAGTGGCTGAGTGTTTGTCTGCCTAGGACTTGAACCCACAGCATCCAGCATCAAAGTCTTATGCCCTGACTAAGGCCAACTGGGAAGTTTTACCAGTGCCCCCCCCCCACCCCCCCAAGTCCTGCACCAACAAGTAAAAAGCAGATATTGCATGGCCACATGGAGATACAAATTTCTCTTTGAGTGTTGGAAATTTTTCACGAGTGAGTGCAGCAAACGAGTGAAACATTTTTCAACAGTCATGAGAAGAGAAATTTGTATCTCCAAGCAGTCATGTAATGTTGTTTATTATATAAACAGTCATATGAAATACCAAACCATTTTACTTGGACAAAGGCACAATTTATTATGTAACCATAACAACGGTGATCTTTTCACGTGTGAATATAACATGTTATTTTCATGTGTGAAGATACCTTGTTTTCGCGAGAAAGCTCACCTGGTATTTCAGTGGTGTTTATATAATAAAACAAGTTAATAGGTGCCGCAACACTCTGTCAGGTAATGCTGTAATCTTTGAGGGGATGATGTATTTTAAAAAAATACTGGGAACTACGTTGAGACCCAATGTGACATTACTGTAAAACTGCTACTTATTAAACAAGCCCTGTTCCTTGTCAAAGTTTAGCCCCTGCCATAAGTGGCCATACTAACAAATGAAGCAAAAAGTAAATTGTAGAAATACATTGCTGGCTTCAAGTCAGGGAGGTGTGTGTGCAGTGATAAATGAATGAACGATTGAGTTGTTTGCATGTGTAATGCAAGTCAAACGCACAAATGTACACGTAAGCCAATGAATGCAATTTAAGGATGTGACATTTCCTTGAAGCCTGCTGCAACACATTTCCTGGCGTTTCCTCTTCCTCCCGAGGTTGCATACCACTGCATTGGAAACTGCAGTGAATGGTTCGCAGGAGGGAAATGCTTAACATGCATAGTAACTATTTTAGGGTGACAACACCATGGCGGGCAAATGGACAAATACCTGAGCAAAACAAACTTGAGCAATATTAATGAAGTGTCAGTTGTCATGCCTGGTTTCCATATGATCGCTACAATCGCGGAAAGACATGTTCAGCGATTGAAGCGATCGCAGGGATCATATGGAAATGCCTTGGCATGCCAATGCAGCAATCACAGTCGCCATGATCGCTGTGACCTCTGAGACAAGAAAATTTTATCGCAGTGATCGCACTATATGGAAATATATGGAAACCAAGAAAAATGGAAGATTCAAATCACAGCGATTGCTCGTCCCTTTTTTTGCACGATTGCAGCAAACAGTCATATGGAAACCAGGCATTACCACTCACGCTGTCGTTTCGAATTAGTGCTCTGTCAGAAAGTGCCGGGGATGCCATGGGGAACTTGCACTTGGATGCAATTACTGCACTGGCTGCAGATGGTTGGTTGTGAAGAGGATTTGTAGTCAGTCACCTCTTCCGCAGTCAAATGATCATACGATGACAATGGGCTGTGAAAGAATAATCTCGGGAGTTGTTTAATTATTTTTCTGACCTTTATGTGCTTGTATGGGGCTGGCTTCTTGGACATCTTCTGAAGATCTTGCTCAGCCTTATTTTCCTGTGCTGTCCTCCATTCTGCATACTTCACTTTTGCCTCAGCAAGAGCTGAATACAAACATCAGGCGAGAAGTAAGATCCAACTTACATTGTACAACTTTTGCTTACAACTGTCGTATACAATTTCTTCTGCACATGGTGCTTGTGCCAGGTTAAAAAACACTTATAACTCTCACTACAGAACACACACCATAGTTGTGATTGTTGTAGAGTTTTTAAAACATGTTTTAAAATCCTACGACATTTTTGTGACGTACACGACAGTCGTGAGCGAGTTGTAGGTTTGACTTACACAAAACAATTTGTGCCGAAGCCCTGTCGTGAGCTTGTTGTATGCGACGAGGTCGTACCATGTAAATGGGCCCTAACGATTATTGAAAGCCTGGTTTTCACTAGCGATGACAGCACAAGAGATTCATGTCAAGTGAAAACAAATTGTAACGCAAGCACAAGCTCAGCATGCAGGGGCACATACACTACATCCATGCTCTCTCTTATATCCAGGTGCAGTGAGTGGAACAGGGGTTTTTCATTGGACAGACATAAGAGCTTGTGGCGTGCTTATGTTGTGCTCCATTTTCACACAAAGCAAGAGACTGCAAGCTTAAACATATTTTGACCCTTGCAAGGTTACGCTTAATCAAGCCACAAGTGAAAACAACAATTACTACTATGATTTTCAGTTGAGCAAGGCACAACGAAAGTTTTGTGATAAACTTTTGACATTGAAATTAAAATGTTGTCAAGGGAAACTTGCTCTATTTCCCACAGTACTTTTTCAAGCTTTGACGTCATTCAGCGATAAAGCGGCCTCAAAGATGGGCGAACCTCAAATTCTACCTAAAATTTAACTCGCACTGCTGTAGCTCCTTGCTTTCTAGGGTATTCTACTTTCACTTGATATTCCATAACTGAAAGAAATATTGAACTGAAGCTGTGTGTTGAGCCAGAATAAATCCTGTGAAATTTTGGTGCACTTTTAATATCGCCGAATGACCACTTGAAATGGTGCAAGTTGCCCTTGACAACAATGGTGACTTGAACGTCAAAACTTTGTTACCAAACTTCAATCGTGCCTTACTCAACTGAGAATTATAAAAAAGTGTACAAATTTATTTGATTTTTCCAAGTTGGGCATTGTCCCCAAAAGGTTCAACAAGCTTTGTAGGCAGCAGCTGAAAGCAGAGTAAGTGAATAAGACAAATGGGTTGGGCTGTAGTGTAACTTATGGCTCCTTGCTTTTTCCAGTTCAATTTACGGCCCGAGTGCGAGGGTTGTAAATTGAACTGGAGAAAAACAAGGAGCCGTAACTTACAGTACAGCCCGAGAAAACGAGGTTAGTAAGATATTTATTACATCTATTAATTTTCTAACAAATTAAACAGGAGAGCACACTCTGAAATTTGGCAGGCTGTGCTGTAGAATACGGCCTGCTAAATTGGCCAATCATAGCACACATACTATCTGAGGTAATTATCGTATGCATGACTGCAATGATTTCTTAAGTGGACTTGACTGCAGAAAATTGAAAAGCTTTCTTGACAGTATAAAAGAGTAGCAGGCACTCCCCTAGGCAGCACTTCTCATGATTGGTGCTTACTGTAACCCTGCAAAATTTTATTCATGTACACGTTGTAGGTAAAAATCAATCCCAGATATTTTGATTTGTGATTTCTTAGTGTCTTTTTATAATAATGAATACCAGACAAAGGACATTTCAATAAAACTAGGGTAAAATTATTTTTAACTCACTTTAATTTTAACTGCAACATATACAAAGGCCTAGGGGGTCTGGTTGATGCACATTTCCAAAATACTATGCTAACCAGTTACAATACTTCAAGTGAAAAGCTTGAAATACCAAATTATTAAAAAATAATAATAATAACACTTGCCTTTTTTGAAGACTTTGGCCAGATTTTTGTTGCTACCAGAGTCTGCGGAGCCCTTATCACCCTCCTGATAGCTGAAAACACGACCTCTGTGAATCCAGTAATAGTCGTGTGACCCAAGAAACTGCACAGGAAACTCGCCAGGCTGATGACGCATGTTCTGGATGTTTGTTGGCACATCACGTGGATTGCAAATCTGTGCTGGCCACCACCTGTCAGGAACATTACAACCAGTCATGTATTTTCTTTTCTTTTTTTTTTAATTTAGTACACACTTTACTTAATTTATGACATACTTTACAAAGTACGAATCAAAGACAGCCACCATAAACGAAGACCTGTGTAACAAAATCTTACCGGTACATTCCAAGCTTCACCCATACTATGTCTCCATAGAGAAGCTGTTTGCCTTCAGCGCAATCTTTGCAAAAGAAATGCCCTTCTGGAATCCCCTCATAACTGATGCATTCTGGGTGAAATGCTGCGGGACAGCTCTCGCAACAAATCAATGTGCCACCAATAGAACATACAAAGCACCAGTTGACATTCACATGGGTATGATGTGCCTTGTTTTTCTCGCGTAAGAAGTGCTTTGAACACACCATCAGATTAGAACAGATTGGAATACAACCTGCCACTAGGCAGCCCGAGATGTGGTAAGCCGTTGGACAACGTACGCAACGAATCATCCTTCCTCTGGACACTACAGATGACTTGTTCGAAACACATGTACTACAGAAATGAAGTGGACAAAAGAAGCGATCGCCATCAACCTTTGCAGTTTTAAATTTTTGAACACACTCATCATGATAGTGTTTTGTACAAAGTGGTTGACTGCACTGTTTGACATTACCAGCTTGTCTGCAAACAAAGCAGCAGTGATTGCCAGTCACACATTCGTCGCAGACAAACTTGCCTTTTGGAACAACTGAAAGTCCAATACAATCCAAATGAAATGCATTTCCACAGATGCCCTCGCAAAATATGAGATTTTCCTGCTGTTCACATACAATACATATTCCATCCTTTTCTCTTTTGGAAACAGCTGCTCCATTCTTAACACTCCCTGTGTCGTCACTTGAAGATACCACACTACCTTCATTTTCAACAGCAACATTCGATTCTGAAAGAGAAATGTCATCTTTCTTATCCTCCACCTTTTTAACTTTTTTACTTTGTCCTGCAACTTTCTCCTCTGAAGTTTCTAACTTTGCATTGTCTACCTCAATCTTCTCTTCCACCTTTTCAACTGGTTCACTTTTTGGCACAAGTTTCTTTTTCCCTTTCAAGACTGGCATGTCCTTACTTGGCAATAATGCTGCATCTTTAGCATTCAACATCTTAGTAGTTGGCTTTCGAACACGCTTTTTCTTCTTTGGCAATTGCTCAGCACTGACATCTGAGAGCAGAGTCGATTCCTTGTCCCCATTGGAAATTTGTTTCACCTCTGTACTGTTTGGCAATACCTGGTGGTTTAAAAAATCACCTTCCTTTTTGCTATCACTTCCACTAACAATCACAAACTGTGGTTTTCGTGGCCTTCCTCTCTTGCGCTTGCCTTCAACCTGGTTTTGTTTTGGTGTGATTTTTCGAATTTTCAACTTCAGTGCGGTGTTGGGTGATACGTCCACTGTTGCACCGAACGAAGAAATATCACCATTTATTCGTGGAGGAGTACTGTCAGGAGTACTATACAAACCATTGAACTTTTGATCCATGTCCATTGTAACTTTGTCACTCAAATTTAGTTTGATTGGCTCATTAGTCTTGTTGGTAACCGTTTCTGACTCGACAGAAGAGTTTACCTCTTTGCTTTGTTTCATGGTCCTTTTTTTCCTTTTCTTTGGAGGCTCAGAAACTTTGGAGGCTTCAACATGGTTTGTGGGAGATTTTGCATTTGCTGCTAAAGAACTCAGTTTTCGTTTCTGTGGGAGTCTCTTTCCATTTTTCTTTTGACTTGGTTTCAAGCTGCCATTGCAATTTCCAGGCCCATTGGATGCCTTTGCTTCTAACAGTGGTGTTTCAGCATTACTAAGATCACAAGTTCTATGCTGGTGATCACCTTCCATACCATTTACCTGCTCTGGCACAGTTGCAGTGTCAGGCATGGAGCTGAAGCCATTTAACTTTTTCAGTTTTAAAGTATCAATCCTTTTTGCTTCATTCTTATCATAATACTTAAATGTGTAACACAGTTGACGTTCATGTCTGTTCATTGGTTTTGCTTTCTCAGCCACCTTAACTGCGGATTCCCAAAGGGAGATCCGTTTTTGAGCAATCTTCAATTGCTTCCCCTGGAGTGAATTCTCAAAGCTTTGCCGCCCTGAAAATATATGAACCAAACATTAAGAATTTTTTTCAGAAAACAATTTTCCAAGTAACGACTTTATAGTACTTGAAAATGAAATCAATCAATAAACAAATCAATCATTCGATTGATCAATCAATCAATCAGTTAGTCAGTCAGTCAGTCAATAAGTCGATGAAACAAACAAACAAGCTCTTAAACAGGGGCTATGTTGTACCTAAGGGGAGGGGTTTCAATAAACTTTGAAATAGCTGTCCATACATGTAGTAGCCCATTGTAGATAGCAATTTGACAATTTTATGGTAGGATTCTTAGTGAAAATGAAACCAAGCTGGCAGTGAGATGCAAAGTAGGCAGTGGTATACTGCCGGTAGTTCGGCTTCCACTGAAAACCCTGTAAGGGTCTACTACAGGCCCCGGTTCGAAAGGGGGATAGTGCTACCCACTGGATAAATCGCTATCCATTCAATAAGCACTAGCAAAACCGATTGAGTTATCCAGCGGATATTGATTTATCCAGTGGATAGCCCTATCCACCCTTTGAACAACTGGGACCTTGTTCATTTTACCAGGTGACAGACTTTACCCTTGTCTAATAAAAAATAATAAATGATAATAATAATAATGAACAAACAAGCTTATATTTTGCTTACTAGCTGTATATTTGCTTCACAGCATAATAATATTTCAGTTTACATCACATACATTGTAATAGTAGTAAGTTATTCTCAGAATTTCTATAACTTGAAAAATCTTCTAAATGATGCAAATGGCAACACTAACAAGACAGGATTTGAGGTGGAACTCTCTTGGAAATGAGACCAATGTCAAGGAAATTTGGCCATAAACTCCACTTACATTAGCACAAGCAGCCTTAAGGTTTAAATAAGTATTGTGCTCAATTATCAACAATTTACGATCCACATGACCCTAAGGGTCATTATTATTTTGCAGACTACAAAAGGAAGTTCCAAAGGTTAACTTACTCATCGTGATGGGGAAGATGTCCAGGGTTTTTTTTAAATAAGAAATCAACAGAGATAATTGCCAAAGATATGCGAAATGAACATGCTGACGCAGAAGCTTAACAGTTGTGTTAATTTAGAATCATTGGATAAACTGTAATAATTTACTTTGAGGTACAAAAACATTAATTTTCTCTTCAATAAAAAAGTATGACTTTCCATCTATCAGTGCAATCAAGATTTGAAATTGTAAATCATGTGCAATTTCTTTCTTATCACTGTTGCAAATAACAATAAAGAAAAATGATTTCTCCTTCCGATAAAATCTTAGCCTGTTACAGTTTCCATTATGTTGGTGTCCAAAACGTTTCTGAGGTCAAACAGGAATTAAAAAAAAAAGAAAAAGAAATCACACCAGACTTCACGAAGTTAACTCCTGAATCAAAATATTGCAACTAAACAAAAACAATGCCCCATAATATCAGCAATGATAACATAAGGGCCACAAATTGTTGTTACGTTTTTTCACATCAAACTTATATCACCAGAAGGACATTTATAATTAATAGGCACCTAGAGATCTTTTAAGTGAAAAATTATACATGCAGTTGGGAATATACTGAACACATATTAATTTAGTTCTTATACTGCATGCAAACGTTTCGAATGAATTATTTACAGTTTGAACATCAACGGATTATTTAGCCTCCCCTGAAAAATAACACACCCTACTCTTGAAAATGACCAAACCGTAACTAATAACAAAGTCCCTAATGATAGAAGATCCTAGAGAATGTGGTGTATTCATTTTTGTTCAAAGCCTAAGAAGACTAAACAATTTTAATGAAGTTGTAACGCATAGCATTGACCAAAAAAACCATAACTAAGCTTATACAATTTATCCGTGGCAGCTGAATCCTGCTACAAATTTTCATGACACATAAGTGCCTTGCTGTATGGGGATGAATACTAATCACTATTTTGATAGACATGCTGTTTTTTTGGAAAACGTGATCTTTTTAGTGCAAAACAAAATTATGTGGCATATTTAGAGGACTACGAGATTCCAAGAGGAAATAAAATTATCGCTGTTCACGCTTTCGGATCGCTAAAGTCACTTTTCTCTGCAAAACAGCTGTCCTGTAGTTGTTGATCATGCGCTTAAAGGCCTGCTGGAATCTTACGCGGATGGCGAAGCGCCAAAACATGTTGAAAGGGCTCGGGGACAAGTACATCCAACTTGCTATTTACATAAGCAAGTTACAATTCAAAAAACAAGGCCAAAAACAGCATCGCCGTTGCTAGTGACACTATTATTAAATCCACTTAGAATATAAGCGGCACATGCAGCGATTTCATTTTCGCTGGTCTAGTTCGTGAACGACTATTCACTTGTTTTGAATGTAATTTGGAGAAACATGGCGGGATAAAAATCATCATATCCACGAGCGATTACTTCGCTGCCATTTCTTTACGAGACCAACAAAACGACGGATTTAATTAACACATGGCATCAAGAAGAAGAGAATGTTGCGACTGACCCCGCAATTATCGATAAAACCTACGCAATTTCAACAAAACTCATCGCCCGAAGTTGAGGTCGTCAATTTCATTCTTATTAGGTAGACGTAACACCTACCTTCAAATTTTAAAATCGATCTTTCAGCAACCCAGCCTCGCACAGGATCCTGCCCAAAAAATTGCACATGATAAAATCTTGCTCTTCCCTTGTACTTGAATGAAACGGCTGTGTTGGGGTCGTAGGAAACCATTGAAGGCCACCAAGGATGGCCCGGGATTTTCGACCACACTACATCTCCGACGAGCCACGAAGCAGTTTGATTCGGACTTGAAGAAACTTTCGAATCCTTCGCATGCGGACTCTCTGAAAGCTCAGAGGAAGCACTATCATCTTTGGATTCCACTGCTGCCATCCAAGAAGACGACACAGTTAAAATGCACGCGTTAAAATTATCGTAAAAACACTTTTTCGGTCGTGGCGTGCACCGAGTCTTCGATGCGTTGCCGGATAGAACAACGGTTGAAACATTCTGATTGGTTCCTGGGGTACACATGGCTCAAAAATTGGCGGTCGCCGAATATAAGCCGACAGTTTTATAAATCCGCCGAGTAATTACCGACGAGTGCCCAGATTACGCCGAGTTCATAGCCAATTGTTCGACTGACGTAAATGGAAGGTGTCTACAGAGTAAGTTTGATAATTTGGCAGTGGTGACATGCCTGAACAGCAAGTTTTACCTGATATTAGGAAAAAAAAAGTAGAGAACAAATAGAGTAAATTTCTAATATTCCAAAATGTTTTTCTTTTTACTTCCCAGAATACTGTGCAGTCCTAGTCACTAAAATGGCAGACAGCAATGAGATTCCAGTTCAAGTAAAGATTCATGTGCAAGAAATCGTTAAAATTGAGTTTGAAATACAAAACCTTGTACAAAACATGCGGCAGTGTGAAGGGCCTTTACATGTGCTAAATGGCATCGACTTAAAGGTTAAACAAAAGATGAATTCATTGAGGCAAAAAGTCGAGGTGAGCTTTCATAATTTCGAACGTACGTCATGTACGCTGAACAAGACGTATTAAGTTTAAATACTAATAATATACATGCAAAAATTTCACCATGCTGATTGGCTGAGAGCATGTCAATTAATCCCAAACAGTGCAGAAAGTTGAAATTGAGTGCAGAAAGTTGAAATTAAATTTTTGCATGTATATTATTAACAAGTAATCAAATGATTTCGAGTGCGATTTGGAATAAATAAGCACTTGTAAATTTTTCAAAGACTACAAATTGCACTTGCCCTATGGGCTCGTGCAATTTTTTGTAGTCTTTGAAAAATTTACTTGTGCTTTAATATTTATTCCAAATTGCACTCAAACTCATTTGATTACCTATACTAATACTAATACTATACTAATACTAATAGTAATACTAATAATAATATACATGAAAAAATTTATTGATTCTGATTGGCTATGACAAATGCAGTTTTCAGGAAACACGATGGAGAAAAAAGAAAATTAATTCATTGAAAAAGAGAATAAAAAAACTTTTTGTGGCTTAAAAAACATTGAAAAACCTGTTGTTTTGACTGAACCTGTGAATATATATTTTCAGGGTTTGAATAAATTATTTTTGCACATGATTTATTTACCTGCGTTGCTTCAGCATAATTATGATAAAATCTCTCGATTTTTTCATAAATATTATCAATAAGTAATCACATGATTTTTCTCGTGCAATTTGGAATTATAAATAATCACTCGTAATTTTTTTCAAGACTAACAGAATTGCACGAACCCTAAGGCAAGTGCAATTTGTGGTCTTTGAAAAATTTACCACCCTGCACATCAACCCAGGGGGAAACTGCTAGCCCACATTGTTTCGAGTTTAACTTAGCCTAAATTACATTTAGCCACATTTAAATTGGAGTGCAGGATTTGTGCAATGGTTTATGGCACGGCCTGGCTCAAACCTTGATCATGGACATTGATCACCTGATTGAATAGGACCTATTATTACTTATGACTCAAGTCTATTTTTTAGGGCTTAGAACAAGTAGCATTTGAGCAAGACAAGGAATCAGACCGATTAGCCATACTTGCTACAATGCAGCATCATAGAAGAGAATTGGCCAGGTAATTGTCATCTGTGCACCATAAACATCTGCACCTTTCAGTGTCAGGCCTTAGCGAGAAGTATGGCAATGGTTAGGAAATTGATGTATACATGTATTTTGGAGATTTAAAAGTGTTTATGATCCCTTAATTATGGGGACGTTTGACCACATGATGTTCTGAGAAGGGGGATAGTAGTAAGAGGGTTAGTAGGGGGATAGAAGCTGAACACAGTGGGAGACTTGAACACACCTTTTGTGCCTCTGCTGGGAGTGTTTGACCATTTTTTTTGGGGGGGGGAGGGTCATTTCTAGTTCTAGTCTATTGACTGATAAAGAAGTAAATCTGCATCAAATCAGTAAAGAAAAATTAATAAATAATTACTTGTAACAAACATTATGTACAATAGGGAATTCAATTAATGAAAGACTTACAATAAAAAATAAGTTGAAAAATTAAAACCATTCTCCTGATTCTCAATAAGAAAGTTACAAAGAGCTGACTTAAAGAGGTCGCTGTTCTCCATATTCACAATGGAGCCAGCTGAAAAGATTTTTCTGGTTAGGTTGGTGTCCCATTCATTATAGCCTCTGTTCTTGTATCAAGAACTCCTGCAACCAGCATAAGATCAAGTGCAATCTTACAGATTTTGGCTAGCAAGAAAGAGCAGGTACAAAAGTCAGACTGAATCAAGTCAGATCATTTTACTCGGATCGACATTAAAATAAATAGCTTTTCATCAGCAAATGTGAAAAGATTCACTCACTTTAAGTTTAAGGTTAGGGTTACAGTTAGGCTTGGAGTCATTTCTCAACGCCTCATTCATATTTCTGTCAACCCTAGGTGAAGCGAGGTTAGGGTTAGGGTTCCACACTGCAAAGCAAAAGTAACAGAGACATCACTTTTGACAAATCAAAGTTAATGTCCATACATCTAAATTATCACTTCTCAGTGTATCTATTTACATCACAATAAACCACAATCTGTTGTTTTCTTAGCCTACAGGGATCAATCAGGAAAGCCCATCTGGCATCCAAGACCACCATTGAAAAAAGAGAAAAGGAGGAGTTACTTGGGGGGAAAACATCAAATATTACACAAAGGTTTGTCATACAGGGACACCTTTTACCAACAATAATATTAACCCATGTGCTCTTGCCTTAACACACGAGTAACCAAGGGCTGAATTTTTGTTGTGCTGTACAAGATTTCACACGTGCTTGCATCCTTCTGTCTGTTTATCCACTTAATCATTTGTTCGTTCCTTCTTTCATTTGTTCATTCCTTGTTCATTCATTCATTTTCCCCTAAAAACTTGCAAAGGCTGTTATCCATGAAGAAGTAAGTGTAGTAATTAACCTCATTAAAGCATTTTCATGTGACACCACATCGCCATCCATACTAATCCTCTGGGAATTGAACTATGTTCTTATATGCAATTATTTCCGACGGTGTAATGTTTGGTTGTCATGTCTTATCATTCTCTAAGATTATGTGACTTGTCTCCTATCCCTTAAAGCCAAAAGGGTCACACTTACCATTTTGCATTTCTGTATTCATAGAAATCTGATTGGTTGAGTGATTATTAATTGACTGATCCCTGTAGGTCTACCACTCACTTGCAATTGTAATTGCCATTTCAGGAAGTTCAACAAGGAAAATTTAGCAAAGACAGCAAGCAGCATTACTCAGGATTTAATGAGCATATCAAGGATGATGGAAACTCAGGTCAAACAAAGTGAAGCGGATATGCAAACATTAGGTTTGTCAAGTATTGTTGGTTAGTTATCCTTTATTACTCTGTGTGCAGGTATTATAAATATTTGATTACTTAATAATTGCTTGCTTTAACTTCAGTCTAACATGCAAACACTGCAGCTCGTTGTCTTCTACAGGTCTTACAATTTTGTTTTTCTGTTTTTGCAGCTTCATCATCTGCACAGATTAAAGACACTCATGAAGAATACAGGGGTTTATCAGGAATTATACAAACCAGTAAGAACCTGCTAAACAAGTATAACAGGAGAGAGGTGACAGATCGCCTACTGATCTTCTTTGGACTTGTGCTGTTCTTTTCTACAGTTCTTTACATTTTGAAAAAGCGGCTTCCAATATTTGGAGTCTGAAAAGTACGGGGGAATCGTCAAAATTATTTAAGGTCAACAAGCAATGGATTCTTAAATTAAAGAAAGAGTTGGTAAGGTGCCTGCCAAGGATAGACAAAATTGTATGAGTGATAATGTCAATCAAACTTGCTGGTGACCTTCTAACAAAGAGATTGACAAAAGACGAAGCTACAGCATTCTATGTACAATCATGATTAGATCATCATGTGGTCTGGATACACAGGAAGAAAGTGTGGTTGTCTCAAATGGGTACAATCACAAAGACACCGTCAGCAAAGACCTGCCTGGATTTCATTACCAAATCGCCATTATATTAATTTTATTGGCTCTTCCAAAACAATGGTAACGTGACACAAAGAGGGCAAAAGAGTTTTCTTCAACATTCGCTCCTTAAGGTTGCTACAAATCATTCCATGCAGCAGAATTAGATGTTTTTATCAGCAAACATATTCATTAGTAAATAACATTAATGTATTATATGTGGCTAAATGAAATTTAGGTGAGGTTAAAATCGAGACAGTGCTGGTGAGTGGTCATGACTGGCTTTGGGAGTGGCCCTGAGTTTTGCAGGGAGTTCCTCGCACTTGCTTGCTTCCTGGCTATCACATGCCCATTTTGCTTCGCATTTTCAAAGCTTTTCCCTCCCTCCAGCCCCCCCCCCAATTTTTTGCAGTGTGACAGTGCCTTTGGTGACAGGGTTGCCATGGATACCTCCTTTCCCCTGACAGATCACTTCCTGGCTCCACCAACCTTCAGACACCAGCTCCCAAGCTCATCTATTGTTGATGAGTTTAATTTGTGTGTGCAGAGAAGATGTGCTTGAAAAGAAATGTAAGTTAGACACATCAGAGACACACAAAATTGTGTCACCATGGACAAGTTGGAAAGTATTATCAAGTGCCACATCAATTTAACAAAGGCCGAGGCACTGGGGAATTTTCCTCATTATATATGGCTTTCGCGTCCAGGTTCTACTTTAAAGTATCGGTAAGTGGCATGGCCTCAAGGATATGGTTCATTAAACCATGCCAAGTGCTTTGTTTGTTACACATGTATTGGGTTGGGCAAGGCTTCATCAAGCTGAGAGCTGTAGAGTTGGTCAAAATGGAATGGTTTCCAAGATGTTCTTGTTATGACAGTTAAAAAATGACTTCTGCAATGCATGAGTGGATAACACCATAACAGATTTTATTTAATTACAAGTTTTCAAGTTTGCAAAAATACAGTAAACAGTCATACTAACCCGAAGAGGTTCCTCTGTATTTTATGTTAATTGAGAAACAAGGAACCTACCTTTTCAACAAAAACTTAATACCATTTGGCTGTGTCACATAATACTAACTTTATGATATGCTTATTAGTACCACACTATCAACAAAATGTGACCCTATTCCAGCTCTTCTGCTTAGAGACTTAACACAGATCATTCACAAAACAATGTTTATAAAACAAAAGATACCCTTTTCACTTCCAGACTGGGTAATAATGACAACCCTTGTCTACAGGTTCTCAACCCTCTGTGTATGTAGGTGTTTGCTGTTTGGTTAAATCTTATCATATGAAGCACATGATTTTGTTGTTAACAGTGAAATGGCTTTAAGTGCAAAATAAATCTATATAACAGTGTTGTTCAAGAAAATATTTATGGCTCATGAATCACTGATCTGCCAATTCTTCGGTGTTTTGGATCAAGCGCTCTTGCCACTCCTCTGGATATCTAATAGACCCTTTTACCGATACAGCAGTGATCTTGAATTCTGTTGTTCTGAAAAGATATTATGCGATGCCCAAGGGGAAATTTGCATTGAATTTTTGGTTTGGGTTAAGAAATTTTCAAACCAAAACAATTCTTGTATTTCCTTTGTCTCAGATTAATTATAGTGTGAAACAAAGGATGTAAAAATGGAAGTGGCTTGAAAATTTCCAAAGGAAAACCAAATTTGTACCCGCAACATGTATTCATTTGTCCCCTGGGCATCCCATAACATCTTTCGCAAAACAACAGAATTCAAGATGGCTGCCATACTGGTAAAAAGGTCTATTAGTTTACTTCATATTTTCCTTCAAATTGTTCGTAGGCTAAAATACTTAGAATTGTGCATTCGTGCATTGGGTGAGTAGATAGATATAAATATCCTCTAGAACCACAATTTTTTTTTAGAAAAGATTCCCTACAAATTCCCTATCATAAATAATTTAAACAAATAAACAATCATTTACATTTTTGTTACAAGCCTACCCCGCATCAACAAATAAAATAATGAAAATTCTTAAACGTGCATTTCAAACCCAAAAAAGAAATCTTATAGTACAACTTTCTAAACATAAATCAAAAGTTGTTCAGCTTAGATAAGCATAACTAACCTGATGACTCAGTTTACTTAATCACAACTAGTTCTAGTCTTAGTCATACATCCAATTGAAACCTTAAAATTTACAAAAAACCCCAATGAGAGAAAACCCAACAAAAAGGTAACAGCCTACTGAGACTTTGAATTCCTCAGTCTTTTTTGTAATTGTTATTTGATTGCAGCATTGCCTTTAAGAGTACTAATGCTGATCGAGAGAGCTCCTGTTGAGCATAAATGTACCATACTCTAAACTGCAATCGGTTGAAGAGTGACTACCAGCAAAAAAACAAACAAACAAACAAACACGGACACCACATATGCAAGAAATATTAGAAAAAGAAAAACCAAAAAATATGAAACGTGGTTAGAATGGGAGATAAATGGCAGAACAGAGACAAAAAGGTTACATTCATTTGAAAATCAATTCCAGGAACACCATCTAAAAGCCAATCAATTGTCCTCCTATTAGACACTCAACTCCACCCATCTCCCAACAAGTGTGTAGCAGAGAGGTAAACAGTGTCTTCCACAATGCAGCAAAACATAGGCAATTGCAGAAAATACTGTTTAACATCTTTGATAGGTGCATGACAGTAAACATGCAGATGAAGCAGCATATTTTGATCTTGAATAAATCATGAGTTAAATCACTAAAGTTTATTCTCAGATGCGTGTGAAAAATTGAAAAATTGATTTTGGGCAAGACCCAACACAACATCCAACACAAAATAAATAATTACAATGAGGAGCCCTGGAAAACTTGAAATCTACCTACTCTTAAGTTTTTACACAAAACGCATTCAAAGTAATTTACCCTTTAACTCCCAATGCCAACTTTATTGATGTCATTCTGGCTAAAGCCAGGCAATTTTAATCCTCCATCGGGAACCGCTTGGGAAGGGTTAAAAAACCCCTTTGATAGCAAGCGATCAGAAATCGTCCGAGGTATATTTTGTTACTAGCTTAACTTGTACGGATCTGCATTATTGGCTACTTTAGAAGAACTGTCCACTCACATTTATCTGCATACTTCATTGAACGAAGAAAAGATATACAAATCAGTTATATGAAAAGTGAACTCCTATTACTTGATATACCCTATTTTACCAAACACATTTGTCAGATCACCACAAAATCACTTGATACAGTAACAGGGACAGATTATACATTTCATCGCATACTTCATAAAACGAAGGCTAGAAATTTGTAACTTTTGTCAAGTTAATCACGAAGTATGCATAGAATACCTCATCCACTTGAATTATTTTACAAGCATGCACGCTTCATAAAACGAAGCCTAGAAATATGAGTAAGTCACCTTTTTTCTACCATGTGCAGTAAACTATCTAGAAATATTATATAAATTGGAGTTGACTAATTTTACAAAGGTTTGCACACTTCATAGAACGAAGCATCCAAATATAAAATCAAGAAGTCACTCTTCGTCAGACGTCACTGTTTAGTTATCAATAGTGTTAGTGTTTGTTCTGATTCCTAATAAGTATAATAATAACAATTATAATTATGGAAAGTCCTGATGGAAAAGGATAACAGAACCGAGCAAGTTATGAACAAGCAAATTACAATCAAGTCTAATCGATCAAAATGTACAATGAATTTGTCAGCTGATTCCCTTCTGCATGCTTTGAGCCTGCTTAAAGTGCCAGAAGCTGACCACTAATGATGGGCTCCTTACAGCATACTTGAGGTGCTTCTCGACAAGTGAAGATCAAACATTATCTAGAATCCAAGATTATTTTGTTGAAATTAATTACACTTACATTTCTAATACAATCATTTGTAACTCACATACTTATTGTCTGATTATTTTGCAATAGAAATAATGATTTATTATTGTCAACTGCATGCAAGCGTGCTGACTTAATAAAGCCTGATTTCTAAGACAAAATTACCAGACAATGGCTTATTTTCGTGAAGATCACATTCATTAACTCTATACACAGAATCTGCTATAGAAAACATTCCAGAACATGAGGTGCATTTTTGACCACAATGACCATGTTGAGGTTACCATCAAACACAAATACTGTGATTAGACTGGCATTATAAGCTGCACTATTTTTCCAAAAATAATAACTCAAAATTGGGAGTGTGGCTTTTCCGCAAGAACATCCATCTCCAACCTTCAATTGACTTGTATGACATCTTGGTGATGAACGTTCCCATGAGGGTAGATGAGGTAGTAATACAGTTTCAAAACTTTTCATTCCTAATATTGACTTGACCGGTATTAAGTGCACTATTTTAGCAGCGGTAAAAACGACAGCCTGTCCAATTGTTCAGTGAAGTGAACATAATTATTTTGTTTATTGAAGCAAAAAAATCCTCTCCTTCCTACTTTTGCACTCTCAAACTTTGGGTGCAACCTACCTGCGAGTGCAGCTTATATGCCAGTGTTCACAGTAACCTACACATACTAGATATAATGTGCATGTAAATTGTTTAGTTTACCGGGAAAGATCTGTTGTTTATTTGGATGCAACAGCAGCAACAAGTGCTGCACCTTTACCAGACCCATCTTCAGACAGCATAAGTGTGATGTTGCCCTCTGGCAGAAGTTCCCCAAGAGTCTCTTCCATGTACCGCTTGAACTGCGGGTGTTTTTTAAAGAGGCTGCCATCAACAGCAATGGTAGTAGTGTAATTCTGTGTTTTCTGTTGATTAGAGAAGTCTTTCAATTTTTTTTTTCCTGTTAATGCCAACACACTAGTAATGCCAAGACATGATGGTTTGGTGAATGGGCATACATTTAGGGCAGGACAAACAATTTTGAAATCTACTTTTGACTTTTCACTTGCCCCACTTAAATAATACTTTTGCTATGGTAACACAACATGCCTTAAAATCAATCAACTGCAGTAACTTACATTAACTTGCTTCTATTAATGTTATAATCCTTGATAGGCTTTATAAAACCCATTGATTTGCTCATCTTGCAGTCTTGGTTTTGAAATAGTTTCTGACTTTAACTTACATTTTCCAACAGACTCGCAAGACTACTGAGGGAAATTTGTCCATTCGGCCATCAAACTTATAATCACGCTACTTGTTATTATTTAATTGAGAAGGGCAATCAGACTTGGCTTTTTTTCCTGCCCTGGCATTGCTCTAACTGGGGTGCTGAATTGGCTTCCAAACATTAGGCCTCACAAAAGTTCAGTCAAAAGTAAAGGTCTGGCAGTCCCCAATTTTTACAACACACCATCCTGGGGCAACCTAAGTTCTCTTAGCATATAGAACATTAACTTGTCTTGTTGTTTTGACAAGCCTCATATCAGTCCATTCCTACCTAAAGACCTAGCTACACTGTGAACTGTGAGTCTTGGCAAAAGGGAGGAGCGTGGGTCCTAGCTAGCGATTTAACAATGACAACCAACAACATGAAGTCACCTTAACAATTGCTGCAATTCCTGCAGCTGCTAGCCTGGCAGCCCTATTTGACACAGCCGCACACACACGTTGGAGAATGTCCACATCCCAGTCAGATGCATTCACTTCCATTTCATTCAAGACTGTATTGATCTTGTACCTGTCATGGCTAATCAGACAAAAAAAAGAGATAAATTTGTTTTCAAACTGTTATCTGACAGTGTATAAATATATAATCAACGAGACCTTTCAATTTTTTTATGCTATGCTTAAGTCAAGGCAATCCTTGTCAATGGTTCTCTGCATTGGGTGGACTGTAAGGCCTAGTGTAATTTGGTATTAAAGGGGCAGTGTCACGCAATTTATAATATTTTTTGAAAATCCAAAGGATGCTTTTTGGTTGATAGTAGCAGCAAGACAATGGCCAAAATTCCTTGAAAAGGCTGTTGTAATGCAAAGAAAATGTTTATAGATGCTTTGAGTGGCCGATAAGCAAGGAGAAATGGGCTTAAACTTGAAAACGTTGGGCTGACGTTTTTTCTTGAAACTCGCAAAAAATCGATTGTAACATAATTTAGAGTTTTCTTTTGTTCTAGGTTGAGTTTATTTCTGGAAATTACTTATTTACAAACTAGTTGAATGCTAACAGTGTTTAAAGCCTAAATTTAGTGAATTTTGATAAAAAAAATCGTTATATCTCCCGTGACACTGTCCCTTTAAGTAAATGTTGTCAACTCCCTCACTTAATTCACATTGAGACCAGTTCATCTCCACTGCACCAATAATTATTACTGTGACAGTGCAGGGGCAGCCCTTTGCTCTCATGTCTTATGTTGAATTGA
>BLFK01000990.1:1880003-1882250 GCA_014634185.1 Astreopora myriophthalma | reverse complement strand
GTCCCTTGCTGGGCATTTAGTAGGCTTTATTTTGGTGTCAGAGTTTTTAGAAAACCTTTCGGGATCCTAGGATTAGGTACTCAGAAAGGTAGGTGGGTAATTGAACAAGATTTTCCTGAGGATTTTCAGGTGAATGTTACGTGGTTTTTGGCCTTTTTCTCCAGTTTCCTTGAGTGAATTGTGCTCATTCTGGTATGGTTTGAAAGATCTCTTTACTCTTCACAAGTTAGTGGGCAATTTTTTTCTTAACGGCTAAAACTGATGACGTCACAAGGGAATTGTGGATCCGCTCGGACGGTTACAGGCGGTTCAGGGGCAAATGTGTTAATATTTTTACGGCTTGTCTTGTTGTTTTGGCAAGCCTCATATCAATCTGTCAATTCCTACCTAAAGACCTAGCTACACTGTAAACTGAGTCTTGGCAAAAGGGAGGAGCATGGGTCCTAGCTAGCGATTTAACAATGACAACCAACAATATGAAGTCACCTTGACAATTGCTGCAATTCCTGCAGCTGCTAGCCTGGCAGCCCTATTGGATACAGCCGCACACACACGTTGGAGAATGTCCACATCCCAGTCAGATGCATTCACTTCCATTTCATTCAAGACTGTATTGATCTTGTACCTGTCATGGCTAATCAGACAAAAAGAGATAAATTTGTTTTCAAACTGTTATCTGTATAAATATATAATCAACGAGACCTTTCAATTTTTTTTTATGCTACGCTTAAGTCAAGGCAATTGTCAATGGTTCTCTGCATTGGGTGGACTGTAAGGCCTAGTGTAATTTGGTATTAACCCTTTCACTCCCGAGACCCACTTAAGAGATTTTGCTCTGTCTAACGCCAGACGATTTTACTCGTCACTGGGGCAGCCCTTGGGGCTGAAGGAGTTAAAGGCGCGGTGTCACGCAATTTATAATATTTTTTGAAAATCCAAAGGACGCTTTTGGGTTGATAGTAGCAGCAAGACAATGGCCAAAATTCCTTGAAAAGGCTGTTGCAATGCAAAGAAAATGTTTATAGATGCTTTGAGTGGCCGATAAGCAAGGAGAAATGGGCTTAAACTTGAAAACATTGGGCTGACATTTTCTCTTGAAAACTTGTAAAAAATTGCTTGTAACATAATTTAGGGTCATTCTTTTGTTCTAGGTTGAGTTTATTTCTGGAAATTACTTATTTACAAACTAGTTGAATGCTAACAGTGTTTAAAGCCTAAATTTAGTGAATTTTGATAAAAAAAAATCTTTATATCTCCCGTGACAGTGTCCCTTTAAGTAAATGTTGTCAACTCCCTCACTTAATTCACATTGAGACCAGTTCATCTCCACTGCACCAATAATTATTACTGTGACAGTGCAGGGGCAGCCCTTTGCTCTCATGTCTTATGTTGAATTGATTCTCCACTGACTTACATGCTTCTGTCATCAAGTTCATTACATTGAGTTCCACAGAGTTTGTCAAACAATGTTCATTAAGAAATAGAAAACATTTTCCGTGTTTCTATTGAGTTATAGAAACAAGAGTGGAAGTTTGGGAGAAGGAGAAATGCTGTGGGAACACAAGCCACAGGCGAGTGTTTCCACAGCTTTTTCGAGTTCTCCCAAACTTTCACGAGTGTTTCTGTAACTCAATAGAAACACAAAGAAAATGTTTTCAATTTCTTTTAGAAAATAGCCCAAGGAAAATAACGAAAAACGAAGAAAAATTTTATATTTTATTTATCTTCAAAACGTAGATTCTCTACAGCACGCAATTTACACGTCAGCACCCACGACAGCACACACGTCAGCACACACGGGAATGCCATGACTCTTGTCCGTGACTACGTCAACTTCTGTGTTTCTATCGAGTTATAGAAACACAATTATTAACCAATCAGTGCGCGTATTTTCCTTGAGCTATTTTCTAAACAACAATGTATACTGCAGTTCTGATCATGTGGGCCACTACAATAAGTACACTTAAAGAAGAACTGCGATGCAAGGGTGACTAGTATCAGTCTGAATTCTTACCTTTCAATTTCTGAGACAAACTTGGTCAAGAAGCTATTTTTAGTGCTGAATTTTCCAGCTTGACCATTAAAAAGAAGCTTCCTCTTGATAAGGTCAATGCAAACAACTCGAGCTATTTCACCAAGATACATCCCAGAAATCATCTTCTCAAACCTGAAAGGAGTATGATAACATGACAGAAAAAAGTATGAAAATACTAATAATAAATTATTGCTCATTGAGTCATACAACGA
>BLFK01000990.1:1867503-1875003 GCA_014634185.1 Astreopora myriophthalma | reverse complement strand
TATAGTCTATATATATTCCATGCAAATTATGTAACAGCTGACGTTTATTCTTCAAGCTTAGTTTCGATTCAATATGGCATAACATGTAATAAAGCTTAGAATAGAGTCAACTTTCAGGACAAATTAATTTTCTGCTGAAATTCACACACTCAAATGCAAAGACTGAACCAAGGAATGTCACGAGTGTAATTCTATTCCCAAGACAAAGTCATTCCACATATCAAATTTTCGCTCACTAAAATCTACTAGTTTAAACTAGAAATAAATTCCTGAGTGACAGCTTGTGTAGTAATCCGAAAGAAATCGCGCAAGCCTGCGGGCATTTGACGCGTGTACTGTGTTCTCTGTAGATCGATGATGTGGAAAAGAAAATGTACTTGAACTGCGCCAAATGATATTGGTGTATGAATTCCACCCACAAAATACTGCTTGATGCAAATCTCCACAAAACAATAACACGTTTTTTTACCAAGTATGCGTGTGTGCTTATAGCCAGGCAGTGTTATGCAGTTTAAGTTGAGCGTGTTCGAATTCCTGTGTCTTTAAAAGGAGAACGAAATCGACAACGGCAAATTATGCAAGTACTTACGCAATATTCCTGCTGTTCTTTCGTTCTTCACGGAGTGTTAAATACTCTAAGAAATGACGCACCATATAGCCAATAAGAGTACTTTCACAACTTCGTCGCTTGAGCCGGGTCAACCACAATGCATTCACAAGAATAGTCGCTTTTCGTATTTGACTGTAACCAAACCGGGTGGGTGGCGCTCAAAAGAAGGCGTAGACTGGGCTTACCTCACGGAGAATTTCCGGAGATGTTCGTATTACGCAGTCTGACGCTCGTTCCTTCGTTTGGTCACGATTCTTGCCTTTCCCGCCCCAGACTACGCACGAGATTTCCACCTAAGTATTGTTCGTGTCCTCAGACATACAGTACATGCCGAAATTTGACCGGAGGACTTGAAATGTCATAGAAAAATATCGGGGAAGAAGGACTTTCATTGCAAAATATGAGCATCCAGTGTAATCAACAGTTTTTTAAAGAAGAGAAGGTACATAGAGGATGCAATTTCAGTGAAAGATTTGGCAACAGAACAGAGACTGGATGAGATTACCCTTCAAGACAACAGTCTGCAACGAAAGCGGAATTCCCAATGTCTTTTCATTTGCAATCAGCAGCTCCGATCTAGTTATGGTGGACGAGCATTACTCTGGTTTAAGTCATTTATAACAGGAACAAACCAAGCTTACAGACTAGAGCTTTCAAAATTTCTGTTTCCAATGTTTGCAAAGATATACCTTGATCTTGTTGCATAAGGTCACACCCTGCCCGCTCGAACTTTTTTCACGAAGCACAGTGGTGACTTTTGAGCATACGGAGGAAATTCAACATTTACAAGCCATCACTGATTTGGAGTGTTTGAAATCCAGTGACACGGCTTCCAACTTTAGACGCAGTAAATTTGTGGTCAAACTGAGCAGCAAAGTGTTCACCTATTTCTTGCAATATCTCAGTAGCGGGGAACATCCGTTGCTGCTCCATCTGCTAAACAAGCGTTTCAGCATTGAGATTTCGCACAGCAAACCAGGTCAAAACCAAAATGGTGACGAAATAGACTCAGACGAGGATGAACATTCTGTGTCAGGTCACAGAGCAACAAAGGGAGCAAAGCAAGTGAAGCCTGTAAGAATAGGCAAGTCTACTTGGTTACAACCAAATGTCGTTGTATTGATATTTATATACATAAATTTCTTTAGTACAGCAAGCAGTAGGACAAAGAGACTACGACGTATTCAGAAAATCAAAGCTATATCCCATAACAAGACTAATCAAATTTGATTGGTGGAGTCATCTATAGAAATCTAATCAGTTCAAGTGGTCAAACGATTACTCACATTTCGCCACGTATTTCCTCTTATAAAAACAAACAAACAAAGCTAATTGCGTTAGGAAATCAAAACGGCCTACCGAGTTAGATCGGGTGTTCAAGAAATATCTAGTGCAAGTGTTTTGTAAGCTCACTGAGTGACAAAGTCACTCAAGTGAGCAGGCGGCTTGTGGATACGTTGCTATCTGCGAAGGCCTTGCGTTTCTGCAGCTGGTTCTTGCTCTCGAGGCACCAGGTCGTAGATTGTCTGGGTCGATGGTTCTGGTGTCACAGTTTCCGTGTCGGTGACCTCTGGAATGAGACGTTCCTTGGAACTAACCAGTTGACGGCGGTTCCGCCGGTAAACCGATGCGTTGACTTTTACGTTGTAGCTACGAGGACCAGCCGAACCCAAACAGGCGCCTGCGCTCCACGCTTTCTGTCCTGGCAGCTTCATGCGCACTGTCTCTCCCCGAAGAATGGCCTGAAGCGGTCTCGTGTGCTGGTTGTAGTAAAAGCGCTGTCCCTCCTTCATGCCCATGATCGCGCGCGACTCCTCATCTGTGAGATATCTGGGCTGCAAGAGGGTACTAGCGACAGGAGGCAGGGTTTTGCATCGGCGGCCCATCAGGCGCCGGCTGAGGAGGGCTCTTGCCGACTCCTTCGGTAGCTGTGTTTCGCCAATCAAGCAGTGTTAGGAATTCTGACTGACCAGACGGCATTTGATGAAGAGGCGCTTTTCCGTTTTAACCGCGTTCTCCGCCTTCCCATTTGACTGTGGGGACTGTGGGTGGTGGGGCGAGGACGTGTTGTGCTCAAACATCCAGGATATCGCAAACATTGCGAATTCGGCAGCTGCACATTGAGGGCCGTTGTCAGTGACTAGTACATTAGGGATGCCGTACCTGGCGAATACGGCCTTCATTTCTTTGATGACGCTGCGTGACGTCACTGAGTTTAGGCGAGCAACTTCGATGAAGTTGCTGTAGTAGTCGGTGATGACTAGCAAGGTGCGGTTGTCCAGCTCGCAAAGGCCGGCAGCAACTTTTGCCCAGGGTCTGGCTATCACTTCGTGCTGTAGGAGGGGTTCTTTGCTCTGTTCCATGCGGTGTGACAAACATATGTCACACTTGGAGATGTACTCCCTCAGCTCTGTTGCTATGCGAGGCCAATAGAGAGTGGCGCGTGCTCTGGGGATGCACCCTTAAATGCCGATGTGTGAGCTGTGCACAACTGCCATAAGCTCCTTGCGTAGGCTGGCTGGTACCACAAGACATTAACCCTTGAAAACAAGATCGTTCTGGACCTTCAGGAGGTCTTTCGTATCGAAGTACGGGTAAAGAGGTTCAGAGAGGTCCGACCTACTCTATGGCCATCCTTCAAGTATGGGTGTCCGCAGTTGCTGCAGGACTGGGTCATCAGCAGAGGTGTGCTTGATGTGTTGCCAGCGACTGGCACTGACTGGTAGAAAGGCTTGATGATCAACTTCCTTAAGTCCTTTGTTGAACTCACAGGGGTTGATCTCAGGCAGGAAAGCTCTGCTTAAGTTATCAGCCAGGAACATCTGTTTTCCTTTCTTGTAGACCACTTGTAGGCTGTATTTCTGCAGCCTCAACAGCATCCGCTGCAGTCGTTTGGGCGCTGAATTAAGTGGCTAAGATTGCTTCTAACAGTTTATGGTCGCTCTCTCCACTCGTATCACATCACGACCACACACGTAGGAAAACAATCGCGAACAGTTCCTTTTCGATCTGCGCGTAACCTGTTTCTGCGTTGGACATGGCTCTGCATGCATAGGCCACGGGCTATCCATCCTGCAACAAGGCAGCACCTAACTGACCCGAACTGAGAGGCATCACACTGAAGCGTCACTTCCTCCTCCAGGTTGTAGTAACGTAAGACTGGTGTGGCAGCAACGGCTCTCGTCAAAGCTTCTAATGTTCCCCAGACCCACTGCACATTGGTCTGAGTGAGGGCTCTTAAAGGCTTGGTGATGTCAGACAAATGTGGCAGGAACTTGCTGGGGTACTGTGCCAGTCCAGCAACCTTTGTACTCCGGCTTTGTCTGTTGGTGCGGGCATTTCACCA
Organism: Astreopora myriophthalma; assembly: GCA_014634185.1. Classification (NCBI taxonomy): domain Eukaryota; kingdom Metazoa; phylum Cnidaria; class Anthozoa; order Scleractinia; family Acroporidae; genus Astreopora; species Astreopora myriophthalma. The sequence goes on along the minus strand of BLFK01000990.1, from coordinate 1,871,047 downwards.
ATCGCTCGTAGTTTGGCTAGGTCAATCTGCAAGCCCTGGTCGGTGGCGACATGTCCGATGAATGGGACTTACGTCTGTCGGACATTTAACTTGTCAGTGTTAAGCTTGACACCTCGCTCTTTGCAGCGTTCGAGGAAACTTATGAGAACTTGGTCGTAGTCGTCCGCAGCTTCTTCAACTGTGGTTCCGCATCCAAGGATGATAAAATCATCCGCCACTACTTCAATTCCAGACATTCCTTCCACCAGCTCGTGCATTTTTCGCTGGAACACCTCAGGAGCGGAGCTGACAACGAAGGGCAGGCGTCGCCAACGGTAACGTCCGAACGGAGTGTTGAAGGTTGTCAAGTAAGACTAGCTCTCGTCCAGTGCCACCTGCCAAAATCCATTACGTACGTCCAGTTTGGTAAATACTTTGGCTCCACGTAGCCGTGTGGCGATGTCTTCAATTGTCGGAAGTGGGCAGTGCTCACTTGATTCAAGTCTCTTGGGTCGAGACATATGCGCAATTTGCCGTTTTTCTTGGGTACGGTTACCACAGAGCTTATCCAGGCTGTGGGCGAGGTCACGGATGTGACAATCTCCTGTTTCTCAAGATCTTCCAATGCTTCTTTGACTTTTGCTTTAAATGCCACTGGTACCCGACGAGGGACATGCTGTACGGGGTCCACGGTGCTATCTATTCAGATGTGATATTCAACGGTTAGTTTCCCAACATATGATAATTCCCAGGTTTCAATTTTAGTGTTACCAAATGAGAATCATCGAGGTCAGCCGCTGAGATATCGGCATGAAACACTTCCGAATCACTATCAGGGTGGTCCACAGCTCGGACAGAGTTGCGGGTGTTGTTATCGTTGCTGAAGTTTTTCTGCTCCGACATTTAGAGGCAAAATGTGAAAATGTGCACGTCTTGAGATAAGATGGACAAAATTATTTCTTTGTTCGGTCATGCAAGGTGCCGCAGTGCCCGCATTCTTTTGTGGTGACGTGTTTACCGCCATGAGCGTTTCTTTGTCGTCTTCCGGATTTCGTGCTTCAGGAATTTTCGCTTTGTTACCTTTTCCCACGGCATTCACTGTAGATCCATCGCTGTTGCCGACGATTTTCATTTGGGCCAGCATGCTCTCTGAAGCTCTGCAGATCTCGTCTGTTTTTTCCAGGGACAATTTCGTTTCTCACCATAATCTCTCTCTGACTTCATCAGTTGTCACGAATGCCAAATACCAGACAATCTCGAAGTATCTCTTTGGGTTAATCTCCTCGAAATTACAGCTATCGGCTAACCTTCGCAGTGCCGTGCGGTATTGCTCGGATGTTCCTCCGGGCTCTTAACTTTACGATTCAAAAGGGATGTTCATGCCTGGTTCGCAGTATTCCCCGAATTGCTCCTCGGGAGCGTGGGTTCGAATCCCACCGCTGCCACCATGTAAGAATAGGCAATTCTACTTGGATTACAACCAAACGGCGTTGTATTGATATATATAAATTTATTCAGAACAGCCAGCAGTAGGACAAAGAGACTACGACGTATTCAGAAAATCAAAGCTATATCCCGTAACTAGAGACTAATTAAATTTGATTGCTTGAGTCATCTATAGAAATCTAACCCAGTTCAAGTGGTTAAACGATTACTCACATTTCGTCACAAAGCCCCCAACAGAAAAGACTATTGACAATTTGGTGACTTTGCGGAAACCATTGGACTAGTTATGAGTTGACCTGCATGTCTGCCCTCAGTTTGCTTCTACTCATTTTTGAATGCACATCAGGGGTATGCTTTCTACTATCTGCGTGATATTCCAAGGGTCTCTCCTCTTCCCATTTCCTATTCCTGCACAGCAGGAGACCAAAAGATGAGAGACCCTAGGGGAAAAGGTTCACCTCCCCGTATGCAGGGCTCCAAGTTGCGACCGATACGGGCACCAATACGCCTAACATTTCCTTGTTGGCGACTAAAAATTCTGGTCTACTCTCCACCTTGGCGACTAGATTTTTGTACGGTTTACATTAAAAATTAAACAGGTCAAGTCCAAAAGTATGTTACCTTGTCTAGTTTACTTTCGTCTTGAGAAAAAAGAGCAAACATATATTAAACATTGTCTTTTGAAATTACCGTTCTCCTTTTTTTACCACTCCTGACTTCCTCAATAGATTTGGCACTCTTACTCTCCCCAGATTACCCTCACCATTACAAACTAAGATGAGGGGAGTTTCCAACAGGCTTACTATCTCAAACGATTCACAGGAAAATAGAGGACTGTGAACAGTCTACAAATGTAGTTCCTTGGTCATTTCCACTTTATTTGATGCAAAAAATGCTTGCTAACTCATTTTCTGCTGAATAGAGTTTCCTTTTTGTTCTTGTCAACTGATCAGTAATCATGCAGACTTCAAACCTTCAAGTAGCTGACCATTTTGTCAACACAAAGAGTACGTCGTTATAATTATTTGTTACTGTCAGAATAAATTTCCAGGTGGTGGTGAATGTATAGCAGCATTTTCAGACAAAGTGTTAAAAGTAACATGTTATATTTAGTTTAGTTTCCTCTCTCAAGCCTAAGCTCAGCTGCTAAATCAGAGGATGCTAGCCTGGTTTCTGGTGGGTTTGAGGACTCTTCAATCCTTCTTTGAGCCTTATACCAAAGAAGCTTGTACAACCAAAGAATAAACCAGAGATCTTCAAAATACAGTTATCTCCTGGTATGTGGAGTTAAATTTAAAATAGAAATAAAATATCTTCAACTTAAACCTTTAGCTACAAACTAAGGCAATGAGACATTTTGACAATTTTGCACCATTGGTTTATTAATTCATGGCAAAACCTGCTTCAAGGGTTATCAAGACGTCAGCCTCCCCTCCCCCTATGTACCCCACAGCATCCCAACCCCTACCTCCCTGTGAATGGGGATGTGGTTCAACGCAGCAAGGTTTTGTTTTCAGATCTTGTGTCACCCAATTCAAAACTGGAAACAAGTCTCTAGCGAACGTGTAGTCCTCCAGGGCCATTGTGGTGCCGTCCACAATACAAGCTTTTTCCCAGACAACTCCATTCTGCCACCTTCCTCCGACGACACTTCAAGTGATAGTTTACATAAAATTTCTGTCTACGTTAATTTCGGTAAGAAGCGCAGCATTGTGGGACTGGATTATCGAAATAAATTAATGAGATAAGTTATCCACTTCAACACAAGACAAGCACGGGCTTTCATCTTTCTGGTGAGTTCTTTGGAGTAGTTTTGCTGGCTGCGATCACGTTCTTGACCTTTCAGCAGTAATTTTACAGGAGACATATTACCAAATAAATTACACGTACAATACAAAAAAAAAAGATGAAGCAAGGCGAGACTCTTTAGAAGTATGTAATAAATGAAAGTGCTATTCTTCAAAACCTCTCAACATACATGTATAGTTTCTAGCTGACCTCTGCGGAAAATCTACATGCTGAATAACACTTTTTGTGGAAAAGTTAATTAAGCATCCCGCGGTTTTGCAAGTGACCCTGAAGTTCAAGGTTTTTTTTTTCTGCATTTCGCAAAAATCAC
>BLFK01000990.1:1860003-1862503 GCA_014634185.1 Astreopora myriophthalma | reverse complement strand
GGAGTCACTTGAATTTTTCAAGTGCACATAAGAGACAATTGCTTAAATTGTCCAGAAAGTGTGAGGATCATTTCTTCAGTTCAAGTCTTGTGATTTGTGTATAGTTTATACCTGATCGTCCGCCTTTGATATAGTAGTGTTCATTAGTGTTTATCGACTGTATTCTATATCTATATATTGTTAACTTTGTAAATAAAGACTGCCTGATCCCAATCCTGCGTCTTGGCGTAGTGGTTTTTAGGGACCTTAAGCAAGAACGACTACGGCGGCTACGACCTCGTCATCTGAAAACATAACTTCGCGTTATTGTAATTCTTGGCGCTTATTCCATCTCCTTCTGAGTGTAAAACAATTACTAACTGTCCAGGAAAAGAATTGATATGAGCGCCGTTGAAGTTAAGACAAAGAATGGAAAATTCATCGTCTTGCACTCACGTTCAACACATTACGGCAACGAAATGTACCAAAATGTGAAACGCACGTGCAGCGCGTGAGCAGCCATTGTTTTCGCTCATTAAACCTTTTGTTTTGTGGCGTTCTCGTTGTCGTCGTCGCCGTCGTTGCTTGAGCACCCTATTATGGGATGCCCAAGGGGAAATTTGCATTGTGGGTTTAAATTTTGGTTTGGGTTCAAAAAATTTCAAACGAGACGAATTTTTGTATTTCCTTTGTCTCAGATTAATTATAGTGTGAAACAAAGGATGTAAAAATCAAAGTGGCTTGAAAATTTCCAAAGGAAAACCAAATTTGTACGCACAACATGTATTCATTTGTCCCCTGGACATCCCATAACATCTTTCACAAAACAACAGAATTCAAGATGGTTGCCATATTGATAAAAAGGTCTATTAATTTACTTCATATTTTCCTTCAAATTGTTCGTAGACTAAAATGCTTAGAATTGTGCATTCGTGCATTGGGTGAGCTACTATTATTATTAATTCTCTGCGCGCCAGGAGACGCACAAGGCCCGGACATCGTTCCTCCACTACCGGCGATTGTTTGCTGCCTGTCTTACTCTTGCCCATGTGGTCCATCGTTGTCTGTCTCTCTCCTTCTCCACAGTGCGGCGCCAGGTTGTTTTGAGTCTACCTCTGTTTCTCTTTCCCTCCGGCTTCCATCCAAGGGCAACAGCACAGTCGTTGTTCATTTCGTTCCGCAGGACATGTCGAGTACCATCTCTTCCTTCTCACCTACTCGCTTATGCGGTCTGCTCCTGCCATCTCCAGCACTTCCTTGTTTGTCACATGCTGCTGCCATCTAATGCGGTATATCCTTCTGAGGCATTTGGTCTGGACGGTGTCGAGCTTCTTCTCCTCTTCTTTCGTCAGCTTCCACGTTTCACAGCCGTAGAAGAGCACTGAGAGCACTAGCGTCTTGAACAGCGTTGTCTTTGTCTTTGTCTTCCTACTGATGTCTCTTGCACTCCAGATTTTGTTGAGCCTGTTGAAGCTTCCATACGCGACTGCCATCCTCTTTTTAATGTCCACTGTTCCTTCCCCGTCCTTCGTTACTTGCGCCCCCAGGCAGCTGAAACTGTCCACTTCATTGGGTGAGTGAGTAGATAGATGTAAATATTCTCTAGAACCACATTTTTTTTTTTAGAAAAGGTCGAAAAGTGATTGCCAACAAATTCCCTGTCATAAATAATTTGAACAAATCAACAATCATTTACATTTTTGTCACAAGCATACCCAGCATCAACAAATAAAATAATGAAAAATTCTTAAACATGCATTTCAAACCCGAGAAAGAAATCTTAGGGCTGATTTACACGGTACGACTTTGTTGCATGCGACAAGCTTACGACACACCTACGGCACGAATTGTTTCGCGTAAATCAAACCTACAACTCGCTTACGACTGTCGTGTACGCCACAAAAAATGTCGTAGGATTTTAAAACATGTTTTAAAACTCTACGACAATCGTAAGCACAGTCTGTGCCCAATGGCGAGAATTGTACGCGATTTTTTACGTGACGCGAGCAGCCTGCGCGGGAGAAATCGCATGCGACAGTTGTAAGCAAAAGTCGTACCAAGTAAATCGGCCCTTATAGTACAACTTTCTAAATGCTAACATAAATCAAAAGTTGTTCAGCATAGATAACCATAACTAACCTGATGACTCAGTTTACTTAATCACAACTAGTTCTAGTTTTAGTCATACATCCGATCGAAACCCGGAGGGTGTAATTTGCAGGTTGCAGGTCGTAGGTTGCAGGTTGCAGGTTGCATGCAGGTTGCAGGTTTATACATTAGGGAGCAATAACACTGGAATTAGGCCTAAAAACTTTTGTTTAGGCCTAATTAGGCCTATCCAGTGTTATTCCGGATTCCGGATTCTGGATTCCGGTTTCCGGAATCAAAAATAACACCGGAATTAGACACAGTCACCACATACGCAAAAAATATTAGGTAAAAGAAAAACAAAAAAAACAAAACATTATGAAAAGTGCAGTGCCGGATCCAGACCTTGAGCTAAGGAAGGGGGGGGGGGGGG
>BLFK01000990.1:1838034-1852512 GCA_014634185.1 Astreopora myriophthalma | reverse complement strand
GGAATTATGCTTTCGCTTGTGCTTGCTTGCCCTACTAGTAAAACCAGGCTTAAAGTGCACCTAACCCCAAAATATATTTTTCGCTAAAATAAAGCTTTACTCCTGTTTGAAAACCACTGAGAATTTTATCCTGTTTTCCACCAAATTCTGACTTTTTATAGGCTTCAAAAGTGAGCCTTATTTGGTTCATGACCGAGTCAGAAGGGGTGTGGGCCTATTCCTGATTTGACGTCACAAACTGATTTACATTCTATTAAGTGAGGTCACAGGTTCAAACCCTGTTGAAGTCCTGAATTTTTTTCAGGCTTCTCTACGCAATTGCTAAAATTGCATTCATATAACTGCGAAGATCATAGCTTCATTTAATATTAATTCTATTGTGTCATACCTCATCTCTCCCAGTAAAAGAATTTGACACAGAAGTGAATACTTTACTGGCAAATGGCAAGACTGACAACATTTTGGATCCTGAAAAACCTGCATGGAAAAGGAACAGTAATGATTGTACAAAAAGTTAAGTCTACCTTTCCATTTGTTGTGGTCAGGATTACAGCTTCAATATTACCCTGAATGCATTATATGCAGGGGTTTCAAAAAAAATTTTAAGTAGGCAGATGGTTGGAGTGAAGCAGGCAGCTGTGACAATGAAGGGACCATGAGGCCAGTATTCTAAGGGGATCTGGGAGCATGCTCCCCCAGAAAATTTTGAAATCTACATTTAGGGGCTTGGAAATGTCATTTCCAGCATTCTGGGCACAAAAATGAGTACAAAAAACAAGGAATATTTCTTAACATCAACAACAACAACAGACCTTTTAATTTTTGTTACAAGACTAATGGTCTGGAAATTAAGTGTACATGTAACCTTCATCTGTAAGCGTCCATGCTTTCTTTAAAATGTGCTAATATATTGTTCTTCTTTCCATCGCCTGCCTCGATCAGATCGATCAGTCAATCAGAATTCACAATCATCCAGAGTCTGGGTCCAAATTTTCAGAGATTGAATTTGACTTTGAATCTTCGGTATTCGTAGCAACTTCCGATTCGATTTTCACCCATGCTAACACTTGTATTGATTTCGTTTTCTTCGAGAAATGGGGAGCAAGTTTGGAAGCACTTCGATTGTTTCAAAAGCTTAGTTTAGCTTCAGTATTTAAGGCTTAACATTCAGTATTTAAGGCCCTTTTTGCTGAAATTCACACATCCAAATGCAAAGACTGAACCCAGGAATGTCACTATGACGAGTGTAGTTCTATTCCCAGGACAAAGTCATTCCATATAACAAATTTCGCTCACTACAATCTTCTAGTTTAAAGTGGAAATAAATTCCTGGGTCACAACTTGTGTAGTAATACGGAAAAAATATTAATGTCGCAAGCCTGCGGGCATTTGACGCGTGTTCTCAGTAGATCGATGATGTGGAACATAAAATGTGCTTGAACTGCGCCAAATGATATTGGCGTACGAATTACAACCACGAAATACTGTTTGATGCAAATCCCACAAAACAATAGCATTTGTCAAGTATGCGTGTGTTCTTGTAGCCAGGCAGTGTTAATGCAGTTCAAGTTGAGCGTGTTCGAATTCCGGTGTCTTCCGCTATATATTTGAAAGGAGAATGAAATCGACAACGGCCAATTATGCAAGTACTTCCGCAATATTCCTGCTGTTCTTTCGTTCTTCACGGAGAATTAAATACTCCAGTTCATTATATGGCGGGCCCTACGAGCGGGCAAGATCTAGCAAATTCTGTGCTCTGATTGGCTACCCGAGCAGGCAAGATGGGACGATCTTGCCCGCTCGGGACTGCCCGTTTCCCGCGCAAGAATAAAAAATTGCGTAAAGTTCGTAACTTTTGACAATGTCGGCAATGGAGTCGAAAAAGGCGGCAGAAGACAGTCAAGACAAAGAAAACATAGACGAGTTTCGGGAAATACAAAAATTAAAACAAAAAGTGATATGAACGCACGAAAACGGTTCTGTCTTACTTAAAACGAGAAGAGAGAGGTATAGCCATATCATAAATCCTTTATTGACCAAGCTTGTTTGGTCAAGATTGCTGGATATTGATATTTTTTTCTGGCCAATATCCAGCCATCTTGACCTCACGCTTAGTCGACCTCACGCTTAGTCGATAACGCAATCGGGAGCCCATTGGGCTCCTGCGCATATATGCAGCCAATAAGAGTACTTTCACAACTTCGTCGCTTCAGACGGGTCAACCACAATGCATTCACAAGTCTTAGAATAGTCGCTTCCATATTTCACTGTAACCAAACTGGGTGGGATGGTGTCACAGCGTTTTGTGCTCCCCCGTGTTTTTCTGTTCCCCCGAACACTGGCCTGTAGTGCTGTGCGTTCCCCCTCCCCTCCCCACTGTTCAATTCAGTTCTACGTGTTCCCCAGCCTTATGTGATTAACATTTCGCGAGAAATTTCAGTAATCCTGTTTTCACGCATTACTTGGTTGTTGATTGATTTCTTTGTTTTAACAATAGTACAAAATGAATGAATCTCCTTACGATAACATAGTCGATTATATTTTACTCAAGGAATATCCTCCTGATTTTAAAAAAGTCGATAAATACGTGCTACGAAGGACGACAAAAAGGTATTCTGTGGAAATAGCGCCATTCAACAAGGATAATTCGAGCGACGATGAAGGAAGGCCTATACTTTGGTTCACTGGAAAGGGCAAGAAACTCCTTGTCATCAAAGGTGAACAGGAGAAAGACAGGGTGGTTTATGGAATGTCATGCATCGAATTATGGAAGGCATGCATCGAATTTCCCTGCTAGCAGAGGTCTCTTTTCTTTTGCTTTCGTACTCGTCTACCCGGGGAAAGTAAAAGAAAAGAGAACTATACCAGCAGGGAAATTCAATCTGTCAATGAACTTCTTAATTAGTAGATGTTGTCATAGTCTAAAAATCACGTATTACGTATTAAGCTTACCTTTTTTCTGATGGTGCAGAATAAAGCCGCTGTTACACGTTGAAACTTTTAGCTGAAACTTCTGTGCAACGGCGCTGCGAAACAAATTTCAGTAGGCGTTGCACAATGTAACATGGTCGGTTTCGCTAAACATTTTTAACTTCCGTTGCAAGACAAGTTTCACGAAAAGTAGAACCGCTTTCTACTTCTGCAACGGTCGCAACGATCAGAGTGGTGAGAAAAACAGGAGTTTGATCGTGTAACATCACTTCGTGAAACTTGTTTCTAAGGGCCGTTTCACATACGTTTCAGCTAAAAGTTTCAACGTGTAACAGCGGCTTAAAACGTAACAAATAATAAATTCTGCCGTGATTATCTTCCTTTATTCTCACGTTTCTTTTTGCTTTGTTTTATTTTAAAGTCGGCCATCTCGAAGGGAAAGCGTAGCACTGAATTAAACTATGGGGAAGGGAGAGGGGAACACACAGCACTAGTGCCCAGTGTTCGTAAACAGATAACACGGGGGAACACAAACCGCTGAGACTTGCGCTGTGACATGACTACGCACGAGATTTCCACCTAAGTATTGTTCGTGACCTCAGACATACAGTACCTGCTGAAAACACAATTTTTAAATATGGCGGACAGGAGGACTTGAAATGTCATAAAAACAATATCGAGAAAGAGGGACTTTCTTTGCAAAATATGAGCGCACATGAAAGGAATCAGATGCATGAACAGGTATCCAGTGTAATCAACAGTTTTTTAAAGAAGAGAAAGTACACAGAGGGTGCAATTTCAGTGAAAGATTTCGCCACAGAACAGAAACTGGATGAGATGGCCTTCAAGACAACTGTCTGCAACGAAAGCGGAATTCCCAATGTCTTTTCATTTGCAATCAGCAGCTCCGATCTAGTTATGGTGGACGAGCATTACTCTGGTTTTAAGTCATTTATAACAGGAACAAACCAAGCTTATAGACTGGAGCTTTCAAAATTTCTGTTTCCAATGTTTGCAAACATTTACCTTGATCTTGTTGCAAAAGGTCACACCCTGCCCGCTCAAACTTTTTTCACGAAGCACAGTGGTGACTTTTCGATTGAGCATACGGAGGAAATTCAACATTTACAAGCCATCACTGATTTGGAGTGTTTGAAATCCAGTGACACGGCTTCCAACTTTAGACGCAGTAAATTTGTGGTCAAACTGAGCAGCAAAGTGTTCACCTATTTCTTGCAATATCTCAGGAGTGGGGAACATCTGTTGCTGCTCCATCTGCTAAACAAGCATTTCAGCATTGAGATTTCGCACAGCAAACCAGGTCAAAAACAAAATGGTGATGAAATAGACTCAGATGAGGCTGAACATTCTGTGTCAGGTCACAGAGCAACAAAGGGAGGAAAGCAAGTGAAGCCCACAACAGAAAAGACTAATGACAAGTTGGTGACTTTGCGGGAAAGCATTGGACAAGTTAGGAGTGGACCTGCATGTCTGCCTTCAGTTTGCTTCTACTCATTTTTGAATGCACATCAGGGGTATGCTTTCTACTATCTGCGTGATATTCCAAGGGTCTCTCCTCTTCCCATTTCCTATTCCTGCACAGCAGTAGACAAAAAGATGAGAGACCCTGGGGGAAAAGGTTCACTTCCCTGTATGCAGGGCGCGAAATTGTGACCGATACAGGCACCAATATGCCTAACATTTCTTTGTTGGCGACTAAAAATTCTGATCAAGTCGTCACCTTGGCAGCTAGATTTTTGTATGGTTTACATTAAAAATTAGACAGGTCAAGTCTAAAGGTATGTCACCTTGTCTAGTTTTACTTTGTTCTTGAGAAAAAAGAGCAAACTTATATATTAAACAGTCTTTCTTTTTGTGTCTTTTGACATTACCTTTCTCCTTCTTTTACTGCGGGCAGAGAACTTTAAGTAGGTACTTCATATATCACACATTACCATGAATCCAATTTAAATTGGTGACTAATTAACATTTACCGCTTGAGACTATTTTTCGCCCCTTAGGCGCCAGAAGGCAACTGAGCAATGTTTTTTTTTATTTCGAGCCCTGTTTTCCTGTGTGTCTTTTGAGATCATTTACCACTGTGAAACTGTTGCACTCTTGGTTTGTAAACAGCAAGCGTAATCTGGGGAGAACTACAAATATTTGATGGTGGCAGGAGTGGGGGAGTGTCCCCAGGCTGCTCCTGACCTCCTTGATAGATTTGGCACTCTTACTCTCCCCAGATTGCCCTCACCATTACAAACTTAGATGATGGGAGTTCCAAACAGGCTTGCTATCTCAACAGATTCACAGGAAAATAGAGGACTGTGAACTGTCATTCCCACTTTATTTGATCCAAACAATGCCTGTTAACTCATTTTCTGCTGCATATAGCTCTCCTTCTTGCTCTTGTCAACTGATCAGTAATCAGACTTCAAAGCTTGAAGTAGCTGACCATTTGGCCATCACACATAGTATTTCATTATAATTATTTGTTACTGTCAGAATGAATTTACATGTGGTGGTGAATGTATAGCAGCAGTTTCAGACAAAGTGTTAAAAGCACACCATCCTCACTGCCAATACAGACACTCACTGCCTCAGCGAAATGAAGATATGGGAGGCAAAATTTAGCCCAGGCAGAAGGTGGCAAGACAGTGAGGGAGGCGGAGCGAACGTCACCGAAGGGGAGGAGGGAGGGGAGAAAACTTCTGCTACTCAAGGCCGAGTTTGTCACTTGGCCAAAGTGGCAAAAAGGACCGGAATAAAAATCTTAAATAAGCAAATCAAACCCCCAGGGAGTCATGGGCTAATGATCTATACACCAAGGGTGCTAAAATCAGGCAGAAAATTCTGCATGGCTGATTTTCTGAAAATTTTGGCACTGAGAATGGTGACATGTTGTATTTGATTTTGTTTCCTCTCTCAAGCCTAAGCTCAGCCGCTATTTCAAAGGATGCTACCCTGGTTTCCGGTGGGTTTGAAGATTCTTCAATCCTTCTTTGGAGCCTTACACCAAAGAAGCTCGTACAACCAAAGAATAAACCAGAGATCTCCAAAATACAGTTATCTCCTGGTATGTGGAGTTAAATTTAAAATAGAGATAACATCTTGAACTTAAACGTCCAGCCACAAACTAATGCAATGAGGCATCTTGATAATTTTGCATCCATTGGTTTATTAATTCATGGGAAAATCTGCTTCAAGGGTTATCAAGACCTCAGCCTCCCCTCCCCTTTGCACCCCACGGCATCCCAACCCCTACCTCCCTGTGGATGGGGATGTGGTTCAACACAGGAAGTTTTATATTTCAGTGGAACAGCATCCACAATAGTACTATGAAGGTCTTGTACAATACACACTACTGTTAAGATATGATAACTCAAGAATGCTTCTTTTTTTTCTGCGCATGTCTGTGTTTGACAATTACATTTCTTTCTCAGAATCTCATGTGTTTGATTAAAAATTGTCCAGTACATGCTTCCTGTATGCTTCGATATGCTGTATTTTCGTTCTTGTTTTCAGATCTTGTGTCACCCACTTCAAAATTGGAAACAGTCTCTAGCGAACGTGTAGTCCTCCAGGGCCATTGTGGTGCCGTCTATAATACCCGCTTCTCTCCAGACAACTCCATTCTGCTTTCTTCCTCCGAAGACGCCTCAGGTGATATTTTACATAACATTTTTGTTGTCTACGTTAATTTAGGAAAGAAGCGCCGCATTGTGGATTATCGAAATAAATTAATGAGATAAGTTATCCTCTTCAACACTAGACAAGCATTGGCTTTCATCTTTCTGGTGAGTTCTTTGGAGTAGTTTTGCTGGCTGTGATCAGCAGTAATTTTACAGGAGACTTATTACCAGATAAATTACACGTACAGTACAAAAAAAGATGAAACAAGGCGAGACTCTTTAGAAGTATGTAGTAAATGAAAGTGCTATTCCTCAAAACCTCTCAACATACATGTATAGTTTCTAGCTGACCTCTGCGGAAAATCTACACGCTGAATAAGACTTTGTGGAAAAGTTAAGCATCCCGTGGTTTTGCAAGTGACCCTGAAGTTCAAGGGTGTTTTTTTATGTATTTCGCAAAAATCACGCCATATTGAATATACACTGTTTGGCAACTGCTTTGTGTACGTGTTTGGATAGTTTACCGACAATTAGGATTCTGTACCAAAGATGTACTTTCGAGGCTTAAGCGGAATCAATTCCCCGTGACACCACATTGCCGAATTTCCTTGATTAATTGTCCGTCTTTTGTCCTCGACATGACCTCGGTCCACTGTCGATCTGCGGAGGTTTCCAGATCCTTTCAAATGTTGATATGGTTCCAAATGCAGCGGTTCGTTTTTCGCACTTTTTCTCCGCATAGACAAACGACCGTACTATGCAGTGCAGTCGATACAAACCTTAGTATGCTGATTTTTCACCTGTTTGGTTTATATAATGCGGTTACAGTTTTTACGGCTCTCAGATCCTACGTTGATCAGTTGTTTTTGCCCCAATGTTGAAATCAAATCTCATTTTTGTAGAAGTGAAAGATGTCAGGCTAGATACTAGAATACCCCCTCACTTATTAGCATTTGAATAGAGTGTATTGTTATCTATGTCTCGTTCTTAAAGAGAAGAAGGCAATATGTAAATAAGTGAACGGGTATTCTGAAATCGCTCCAGATGTCAAAGAGTTTGAAACCGTAGTTTTGCTTACAGGATTACTAAATTGTTTTTTTCTTTTTATTCGGGCAAAGTTTTGAGGAATTTGTTTTTTTGTTTGAATTTGTCAAAAACTCAGTAATAATTCATGGACCTGACAGCCTATCAAGTCACTGAGAAAACGTCACGTCTATGAGGTTTATACCCGATAAGCACTCCTGGTTAGTATTCTTAACATAAAGAATACGAATAAGGCATAGCTCGTTTTCTTGTATGCTAATATTTTCCTCTCACAGTTAGAACCTTTGTTCAGACTCCAGAGGGGCACGCTTTTTGTGCAATGTTTTTGAAGCTGTTCAGAAAACTCGCAGCACGTGTTTTATCGGGTCTTAAAACACTCGGCTACGCCTCGTGAAAACACTGCTGCTCGTTTTTTAAACATTATATAACACGCCCATTTCTCCCCAGCAAGATCACGTTCCGGTTCACGTTTTCCTGGGAAATTGTCACACTATCCGATATATTTACTTTGAATCTTTGGTATGCGCATCAACTTCCGATTCGATTTTCACCCTTGCTAACATTTGTATTGACTTCGTTTTCTTCGAGACATGGGGAGCAAATTTCGAAGCAGTTCGACTTTTTCAAGAGAAAACTGAGATCGAAAGGTTTTTGACAAATTTATACAGATTTCGCGTACGTAAATTGCCTCTAGGTGAAATTGTGAGTGCGAAACCAAGTAAATTTCAAATAAAGAGCGAACTGCAATAACTTTAATAGAACCGAGTTTATCTGAAAAAGTGGAAAAAAGTGGTGTTGCTTTGCCATGGTTGGTCGAAAACGTTTATGAAGCGTTGTCGATCAATATAGTAGGGTTTACTGTATAAAAGAAAAAGTTGACTACGTGTAATTGACTGTTATCTTCTTGCTATCGTTGCTGTACCAGTGTCCTTTGGATTTTCGAAACCTTGTCTAAAATATATGACGAAGTCCTTACAGTGAAGTAAGCGAGCAAAGCTTTGAGAAACAGTCTTGAGCGCCTTTGTCAATAAGGACCCGGACAATTGACATCAGTCCTAGTTGCGGTAAAATGATGTTGGACCAAATATTTGTTACTTGATGCTTTACGGGGTCCGAGCAGTTGCAACCTTCCTTTTTAAGCGCCAGTGGGGTTTTTGCCTCCGCGAAAGCTAATATAATAGCCGAGATTTTCTTCAAAGAAGAGCTAATTTAGTTTGTTTCCGCCCGACCCCGCCGGGATTCCAAAATTTAACGTTACTATAGTTTAAGGGATTCCATATATTGAAATCCAGAGAGAGAAAACTTAATGCCGGATTCAGTTGAGAGTGCCTCTCCGCGCGCCTGTGCAGTCGGTTTGTGAAAAGAAGTCAACTTTTTGCAAACGATAAAATTCAAAGTACCACGGGACGGCAAATAATTCGGCTATTTTACGACAATTTTGCGTTGTTCGTAATTACGCTGGATTCTTGACCTTCGCTTTCCAAAGAGTTTACCTGGGGTTGTTGCCGCGATATTTGCAAAACAATTCTTACCGCTAACCCCGAAACAACTGTCCAAGTTTCAAAGTTTATTATTAAAAATACATTAATACGATACGAGAGAAATACACTTGCCCGCAAATAGCAAAGGCTAATCTAGGCGGGAAGTGTTTACATTTCTGCTATTGAATGCTATATTACAGAAGTCCAAAAAAGGAAAAGTTAATTAAAGCTACACTAAATAGGACCAATTTACATGGACAAACTAGAAATAAAATCGTAAACCATTGTGACTGTTTATATTATAGTGTTTAATTATATCTTAACAGTAACGTCTAGTTATTAGGAATCGAGTGCAAAGGGTTGAAATCCTTAATTAGGGTATGGACATCAACATAAGTATCCTCGTGCGCTAATAATTGCAGTAGTTCTTTCTGGAGACATTCTTTAAAAGGAGGTTTACCTTTTTTACGAAGTGCTTCTGGGATTTCATTCCAAATCTTGCACCCAGGTCGTGAAAAGGAATGGCTCTGTTGTGTCAGTCTTGAAAATTTTATATAGAATTTGCTTCCAGTAGCGGATCGAATATTATAGAGTGCACAGAATCAACTTGACTGAAAAGATCTAATAAGCTGGCGGTGCTCTTTTGCTGTGAATATCGTGCATAAGGAGAGAAATAGATTTCAAATAAAGCATATCAACTGCAAGAATATTGGAACACAAGAAAAAGGGGAGGGCATGATGTCTTTTATTACGGAAATTAATTAAACGTAGAGCTTTTTTTTTGGGAGATTTCAAATTTTGGTGAGATTTGATTTAGAGGTTTGGCCCCAGTGAGAGGCCGCAAGAGATGAACGGTTCGATTAAGGAGCGATAGATATTAAGAAGAATATAAATAGTCGGGAGAAAATGTCGTAGGTGTGAAATAATGCCAACTATTCTGGTTATTTTTAGCGCAAAGTAGTCAACATGATTTTTCCAAGAAAGATTATTGTCAATTAACACCCCAAGGTCTTAACAAAATTTTTGCGTTCAAGGTGTGTAAACACATTGTGCTCATGATCAAATATTTTGAGATTAAAATTGGTTGCAACCTTTCTTTGGTGAGGGTGAAATATCACATAATTCGATTTTTCAATATTTAAAGTCAGTTTGTTAGCTAACAACCAGTCGCAGACGTTAGCTAATTCATTGTTCACGGTAATCTCTAGAGAATTTAAGCTTTTGTCGGCAAGTAGTAGACTAGTGTCATCAGCAAACGAAAAGAAGTTCAGTTTTTTTGATGAAGCGTTAATGTCATTGACGTATAAAAGAAATAACAGTGGCCCCAGAATAGACCCCTGGGGAATGCCACAGACTACCGTCTCCTTTTCAGACACCATGGTCCCAGTTTGAGTAAACTGTGACCTTCCCGTGAGGTATGATTGAAACCAGTTGTTAATAAATACCTCTTACGCCATAGTGGTCGAGCTTGTTCAATAATATTTCGTGGTCAACAGTATCAAACGCCTTTTGCAAATCAATAAAAACTGATGTCACATGAATAAAGACTGTTATCCATATTGGTTTGGATTTTGCTAACTATATCTAGTAATGCATGATCGGTGGAGTGGTTTTGGCGAAAACCGTATGGAGATGTGCGTAAGATGTCATGTTTTATAATATACCGTTTTAATTCTTGATTTCTTATATCCATCAGTTTCTCAAATAGTCTGTTGATATTGGAGAGGAGCGAAATCGGACGGTAGTTTCCACATTCAAGTTTATCACCAGTTTTGTAGATAGGAATTACTTTGGCGTATTTTAGTTTGTTGGGATAAATGCCCGTTTCAACCGATAGATTGAATAATTTTGCTAATGGGAAGGACAAAACGGGAAATGAGTATGTCCCACTTACAGACAACTCGTAAGCGTTCTTACCTTTAAGCAAAATCACATTTGCGTTTTTTTCCCGTGCTTTCCTTTCACCGTTCGCCGGTGTACGTTATGCAATCTCCAAAGCTGTTCCCATTCAGTCTTCGTTGGAAACTCTCGGCTTTTCCCTTAGTTGACATTTTATACTTAATACGTGACACAAACGCCAAACCGCTGGCCATCAATCCCATCTAGTCACATGTTTTCTCCGCTCCCCACCTCACCCCACCCTATCCCTCGCCTGGCTCGGCCTTTTACCTTTCTCAGTCAGTCTCAGTCACACTTTCTAATATTGCGGTCTCCTCGTGTTCAAGCGTGTAACAGTGTTAAAGACAAGCTCATTCGCTTTAACGCCGACCGTTGGGGGCCAGGTTATCAAAACTGAAAAATGTCCGTCGCGTTTAATGCGACTGCGAAGGTCAACAAACATCTTCTATGCGTGTAGTTAACTGTAATCTGCAAAAGGTGGTAAAATCAACATAGTAGATAGCTTTTCTTCAGTGGGTCTTCTTCTGCCTCTACCCTCCCCGCACTTTTTTCCGGATTTGTTCCCGTGCGCTATTTTGGACATCAGCGTTCAAGGCCTCACGAGCATCCTCACGCGGAAATTATGCATCTTGTAGCGTGATCACGAGACGACCAAAGTCCGAATTGCCGACCAAAATCTGCAAATGCGATACTCTTATTATAAACTTTTCATAATCATTGACCTTTTCACAAGGATCGGGTATTGGAATTCGGAAGACAAACAGTAGCAGTCAATTCGCTATTATGTCTTTTGAAAGCAAAAACGGTGCCCCAACGACAGCCAAAATGCTGGGTGTGAAGTTGTGATTAGTCCGAATAGATGCACTGAATCAGATTTAAAATTTAGAAAAACTGGTGTCTTTTTCGTGTCGTTTTCAGTGAACATTGTGCTGTAAATAAGCACGTGCCTAGCAGCTGCATGCACGGGATCTGCGTACATTGCCGTGACTTTTGCACTGTAAACTTATCGAGAACTCGCTGACCGTTATTTTTGAAGAATTTCGCCTTCATTGTGTAACAAAATTGGAAGAGCTTGGAATTATTTGATCAACTTCAGCACATTTCTAAAGACAGCGTTATGTATGCCGTGACTGTTGATGTAACTGTTAACGCGTTGTGTGAAAAAGAAAACAAAGAAAACAAAACTATGTGCCCGCCCGCATTACGGCGTTTTTTTCTTTCCAGAATTTTTAGGCAATTCTATAGGGCTATTAGATTTATCTCCACGTTACGAGCAAAGCCAAGCATTCCCATTCGTTATCGCGAATCAATGTCTGTACCCTCGCTTTTCTACAACAATGAAAAACTGATAAATTTACCTCACCTGTCTCGCGCCTTTAGCGTGAGAGTGCCGTCCGTGTGGTTACGTAATACTGCAATTCGCTGCCGGTCAGTATAAAACGAGGACTGCGGACCCGGACTGCGGACCTGGTATAAAACGTGGACTTGGTGTAAAAGGCGGACTGCGGGCCGGGCCATTGTTTTACCTTTCGGAAAGTAACCCTAACCCTCAATTTGGCTAACCCTAGGCCTAAGGTTGGTTTTTAGGCCTATAGGCGTATAGGCCTAGGGTTAGCCCGAATTGAGGGTTAGGGTTACTTTCCGACAGATAAAACAATGACCCGGTCCGCAGTCCGCGTTTTATACCCGGTCCGCAGTCCGCGTACGCGGTCCACAGTCTGCGTTTTATACTGACCGAATTCGCTGCACAGTCTTCGCAACGGTCGAACACAATTCTTGACATTCTTTTAATTTGCCGCTCGGTGGGAAAACTTGTGGCGAAAAGACAATTTTTTTTGATCGTGTAATATAAACTAGGTCAGTTTTCCGATCGATTTGTTTCATTACTGCTCGGGGACGAAACTCCATGGATGTTCCATCACCGCAAATTAACGCTCATAGTTCGAAAGTTTACTAGGAATGTGTATTTTGTTACACACTGCAGGCCTCGATTAGCTTTCGCTATACGCGTATAGTGTACATTTAAGAAATTGTAAAGTACATCTCGGAAGTAAACTTGATAATTATAGAAGCAGTTCGTTTATGGTAGTGCAACGCAACAGATTACTCCTGAACACAAAGGTGGACACTTTTAGTTAAACCATAGATGGTTGAAAACGAATGTTGGTTGTTTGAAATGAAGATTATTGTTTTGGTCTCCTTCAGTTCGTCTGTGGAGTCTTCATTCCTACACAAACGTAGTTGCGTACAAAGGACACAACTTTCCCGTGTGGGGCCTGGACATCAGTCCGCAATGCCACTACTTTGCCACTGGGTCTCAGGACCGCACAGCTCGGCTTTGGAACTTCGAGTATACTTTTCCCTTGAGGATATTTGCAGGGCACCTTCAAGATGTTGACGTAAGTAACGTCAAAGAGCTTCCGGGTGTGTTTATCAAATGTACAAAACATGGCTGTTGTTGTTGTTGTTGTTTTGTTTTTGTTTTTTGTCGTTCGCAATATGATTTAAAAAGAACACTGTCGAAATTTGTCACATTTTTATGCCATCGTGAACCTTCCATTTTCATTAAGTCCCATTTCTGAGAAAGTGTAACACACACTAGGATTGGTTGAATTCGACAATGGGCGATGAGGTCACGAACAAGATTTCAGACAAGGTGTATCAGATGGGGAAGGTAGAGAATGTGTGAGTGCGAATGACCTGGACCGTCTGAGAACTAAGGCTACGCTTGGCATCAGTTTCACGTTTTCCGCCCTTGGCACTTCAGACTTCGGTACCAGTGAGGTAACGATGTCATCTTCATCAGATGGATAGAGATGCTTGTGTTCCCGCGCTCTGGAACTAGTCCTGTGTTTTCCCCGGCTCGGCACTGTTTTCAATTCCGCTACGCTTAGCACTCAGGCTCACGCCCAAAAAATTGCCCCGGCCCAGCCGCCTCGCGATTATGCTTACTCCAATTGGTCGAGATGAGTCGCGTAGCGACGAAGTCGCAAGAAGTCGACTTTAAAACTCCAACACCACTCTCCCCACCCCACGAAAGAACATAGAGACGTTTTAAAGGACTTCGTGGAAGTCTGCCCTGCGATATAAACGTTTCACAGCTTATTTGTGACCACGAATTTCTATCACTTGTATTGAAACCCTTGTTCTTTCAGTGTGTGAAATTTCATCACAATTGTACTTACATTGCTACTGCTTCTTCGGATCGAACGTGTCGACTATGGGACTTGCAATCGGGAAACTGCGTCAGACTATTCACTGGACACAAGGTAAAGAGAATAATTTATGTTACCGCTCTTCCAGTATAAAAACGCCACTACCGGATGAGAAGGATTGGGAATTTCGAGTGGGGAGGTGGGTAGCTGATAAGAGAGGAGTTAACAAATTTGCACAAGACACGATAAGTATTTGCAGTTACATTTAATTCATACCAACATAACTCATTGTGAATATTTCTAAATAGTACTCGAAAACCGGGGAGTATCCTAACC
>BLFK01000990.1:1809009-1837274 GCA_014634185.1 Astreopora myriophthalma | reverse complement strand
GGGGGGGGGGGGGGGGGGGGGGGAGAATCTGTCCCTGACAAGTCATAAGATTCCTATTACACACTGGTAGGACAAAGAAATTGACACATTATTAGAGTTAGTTTATTTATTTATTTATTTATTTATTTACTTTGGTTTCTTTTAAGTAATGATTCAAATTAGAGTCTGTTCTTTTTGTACAAAATTCATTCCCTCTACTAAAAAAATCATAACGAAAGACATCAATTGAAAATAAACATCAATTTTTAAGGCTGGCGTTCTCTAAAAACCAAAATTCATTAGCCTGAGAATAGAGATGAGGTATTGGGAGCCATCCATTATTAGAAAATTTAAGCGGCCCCGTTAAATGTCGTTTGATTTCTCCTGGCAAATTAATATTTTTTCAACAAAAATGTACAAAAGAGGGTACGTCCGTACATCGTACGTACAAATCGCTCGTCACATTTACTAGAAAACGATTTATTCATTGAGACTGAAACGGGCGTCTTGACAACAAAGACCCCTATTTAAATCTGAGTTAAGCTTAGACTTAAGCAACTTAAGTTCAAGACAGAATTTTAGACTTATGCGGTATGTCAAGATGCCCCATAGAAACGACAGAACCAACACGGTTCAACATTTGTTGATCAACAAATGTTGCAGCTCTTGCACAACAAGTGTTGAACGGTGTTTCGTGCCATGCTGAAATAGGCCATTCAACTCGTTGAACGGTGTTGAGAGCAGTTGAACGAAAACAGAGACAAGCTCTACTCCATTCAACAAGTTGCTGTAACATCGTTCAACACTTGTTGAGCAACAAATGTTGCATAGTATTGAACCGTGTGTCACCAGCTTTATACCTAGTGTGGACACAGACAAATTTTTCCCTCGGGATTAGACTGCAAAAATTTTTCCAATTAAAACAAACATCGGCAGGGAGCTTTAAAAGAAGCGATATCGTACCGTAAGCACGTGTCGATCATTTTTCAATCAACCGCACGTCTACGCTTGTAGAACTTTTTGAGCCAATTTGGTGCATTAAAAGACCGCTTTCGACCGTTTTACAAGATGTTGTCTTTCTTTTTTTGAGATTATCAATCACTCTTACCCCATGGAAGAAAATTTTACGAGGTCTCTCTATTTTGCTATGGGCCTTGGCAGCCATATCTTGGATGATCAACGAATGTAAGGAGGGGGTGGAGGAGCTATTTCATGGTGTGTCTGTGTTTAAAACTGAACAGTGTACGGCCAACCATTATAAACACGTCTATATTCCGCGCTCATGCAATGTCATAGTGAATTAATCCAAGGCCTAGTACCACGTGCGTTTGATCTGACGTAGAGCGGTTTTCAGTTGAGCGTCGTAAAGCCAAAACCTAGGTAATTACACAGCCAATCACGTTCTCAGGGTTCGTACTCCTAAAAGGTTTCCAAATTCAATGACTTTCCATGACTTTTTCTACGACTATTTCCAGTTTTCCATGACCGTACGTTTAGCTGTCACTTTCGAAAATTGTCAAAAGTGTCCTTGTTTTCGAGTATATTCTGACATAACTTGCCTGTATTTTATTTTGTCCTTGCCTCGACATCTGCAATAATTTACCTACCACACACAACTATAATTTTCCATGACTTTCCATGACCGACAATTAAATTCCATGACTTTCCAGGCCTGGAAACGGAAATACTTAAATTCCATGACTTTCCAGGTTTTCCATGACCCGTACGAACCCTGGTTCTGAAGGAAATACAGCTTTCAGCCAGCCACAAAACGAAGTAATTGACCACTTGGTTTTACTAGCCAATCAGAACGCAAAGCAAGTCAAGGCGGCCGATGCTAAGGGTGGGAAAACCACATTGACTTCATCGCAATCGGTTTTAAGTTTGCATCTGATTGGCTGAGAACTTCAGGCAAGTTTTTCGATCCAATAACAGGGCACCAAAAGAAATCGCGTAATTACTTGCTGAATTACTTTGGACACTAGATTGAAAACCGCTCTATTACAGAGCCATATACCAAGACCACGCACTTAAGTTGACAGGCATCAATGGGTGAAATTAAGGAGGGTGAATTTCTGAACAAAAGGAACCGTTTTATCACCTGCATGGGTCGATAAGGTAAATCGGCAACTATAAATCTATTCAAAGGCTGGCATCTCGAGTTTTGAGCCTTGGTGAGACTGGCTCCAATCAATCTAATAAGACCGTTAACGCCTTGCAGAACGTTTACAAATAAACCTAACGACTTTGTGGTGCAAAATTGCCGCTTTAGCTGACAAAAATCAAAAGACTGCTTTCTTCTGACAATAGAATCGGTCTCCTCTATCGTTATGTAACTACCAACGTTTAAAGTACAGCAACGAAAACATCGTTTTGAAGTGCAATAGTATTGACCGACGCGCAGGTTCTTCAGCAACTCACCCTTAGAACTTCAGAGGGTGCGTGTTTTGCAAAAAGCTTCTCTGTATAAAATAATTCTTCCATGAATAGAACACCGCATTTTGCTCACTTGGTCTTGTCAAAATGATGAAAAGACCGATTCTAAATCGTCCATATATCTCTTGCGCCACATAAGTGGCTACATCGATACCGCATGAAACGATATTCTAAGAATATCTAAATATATAGGAGAAAACATAAAAATTACTCTCCAAAAGGAGATATCATGTAATCATGTTAAAATGTGCAACAGCAATGCTGCAAATACCCAACATAATTATTCTTTTGCCCCCCAAAATCGTTCGTAGTAGAGCTCAAACTCGTTCCCAAGGTGTTTCATGTGGGGAGATGATAAATCTGGGAACGAGGTTGGAGATGACCCAAATGCAGGTCATCGACAAATTTAGAAACATCCATAAATGTACAAAACAAATAACAATGCTGTGAAAATGTTGCATAAATTACTCTCAACTAACCAAATTATTATACTGCTTAACCAATACCTCAAATTGTGGCAGTGACAACAATGACGTCACATTGCTCCAAAATGTACCTAATATAACAAGCACAAATACAATAGGCACTCAAAGATACCAATAATTCATAATCCATATATTAAGGACTTGAAAAGTGCTTATCTGGCCTCATGTTTTGAGAAACAAACCCATGGTTGACGTCTAATTCAGTAATTACAAGCGTTAATGCACTTTTGATCTACTTTTCTCCATTGTGCATCTAGCATTTCCATGTGAAATATCACTTGTCTCGTGAATAATTAATACTCCTTCTGCGAAAACTATTTCTCTTTGAGCCACCCCTTGAGCCTCCACCCCCCCCCCCAAAAAAAAGAGAAAAAAAACAAAAAACAAACAAACAAAAAAACACTTCCATCCTAACCTACCCTCCCTGCTGAATATTTTTAACTGATTTCCTGTGGAGGGTGGAGTACTCATTTAATTTAAGACTTGAGACCTCCAACTCTTCCCCCACTCCACCCTGCAAAGAATTTTCAATGACCCCCCCCCTTAAAGGGGGGGGTGGGGAGTTCCCACACAGTGACATATCACAAAATGACGACTACTAATTAAAGTTTTCTAATTACTGTCACCATTTCCTAATTCTGTGTTCTCATCCAGGGAATGCATTTCTTGGCTAGGCATGACTTGTTTTGCCATTGCGACAGGGGACCGTGAGGTACCATGGGACAGCACATGATTTCGTAGGTCACTAGACGACTCAAAATTCTCCCCACATACTAAACAGCGATCCTTGCCATTTTCACCACTCAGGTTGGTAGCTGTACTAGGTGGTATGTTGCCATCTTCAAACTCAAATGGTCTGTCACGACACTCGTGCACGTGCATATTATGCCGACGCAAATCACCTGAAACAAACAGTTGAAAGGTAATCACTCCTTTGATGGCATAAATATTTAAAGTGGTTGCTCATGGTGTCAGAGAGGACCAGCTAAACAGATAGCTTTCTGCACAATCTGGGTCTGACAGTCTATACCAAATAGGCCAGGTTTTGTTCAGCTGACCTGACCAGAAGAGTTGCTGAAGAAAAATGCAACAAGGGCTGTTTTTTGAGGGTGGAATACTTTGGAGAGCTACATTTTTCATTTTTGTGCCCCTCCAAGCCTCACATGAACAAGCAATGCCATGCACTCTCCACCTACTTATTCTAGGTGATCAATTGGTTCAGGTACAAAATCCATTTTTCAAAAACAGAATCCAAACAATGGTAGGTACATCTCTTCACATTATGTACTAGATGGAATGATGTACCAGCACAAAAAAACTATCTGTTACAATGTATATCATGAAAATGGGTTGGATGAAAGTTATTAAGCATTTGTCAGGGGATTGGATGAGTTATTTAAAGAGTAGTAATTTCTGATAATCAGGTCAATATCAGGTCAACGACTCTGACTTCAATGTTCAAAACTGGGCACTCTAAATACTAGGGGGAGCTTATGAAAAAATGACATTGATAGCCATAAAAATAGATCTAGTGAGCAAAAATAATAGTTCTGCACACTCTGTCCATGCGTTTTAGATTTTGGTACACTTCTTGGCTGTTACTTCTTAAATAACAATGTGAAATGACCAAATTAAAGGTTCCATGGAGGATGTGTGCACATGACAATGAATTTTCAATTCTTTCTACACTTCTACAATGGTCATACCGGTTTAATTCTTCAACAGTCACTACACAATTTAAATGCAGAATGAGATGAAATAGTTGCATAGTGATAACACTAATGCAAACATGTATGTATTTTGGGATCATATGACATCCTTGTAGCTGTCACCATTGCGTAAACACCCCACTGACATCTCACCTGATCTGTTGAAAGACTTGGGACAGTGATCACAAACAAATGGACGTTGCTCGGAATGTGTTACAATGTGCCGTCCCAGTTTACTTGATGTTGCAAATGTCTTAGGACAGTGAGGGCACTTGTGGGGTTTCTCTCCTGTATGGATGTATGTGTGTGTCTTCAAAGATATCGTTGTTGCAAAACTTTTGTCACAATGTTTACAGTGGTATGGGCGTTCACCTGCAAAGAAGGAGAAAACAACTTCAGCATACATGTACATGTACACAGCAGCTGTCAGTGTCACCATGCATGAATTAAAAGAGTTCCTGATTGTGGCTGCCTTGCCTGGTTCATTTATGTGGATATTGATAACTTGTTATTAATATAAATCTAGACCACAGCAGGGGAATCAGGGGGTCTGGTAGCTAGCATGATTTAGCCTTCTAGTAACAAACACTGGAGGCATTGATATGCCTTAAGGTGCATGAAAGGTATATTGCTGTATTATGCACTAAGCATGTGGCCATAGCCATGAAACCTGTACAGCCATTCATTTACCTTTATAAGTACAATCGCCTATTGAGCCTTATCTGTATATGTCAACTGTAATCAAGCAGTAACCGTGATATTCGTTCCAGCACGCTATTGAAACAGAGCAATTTTTCAGCTTAGTGTAGGCAAATTGTTTGCCCACCCACCCACTTCCTGTATATATAGGCAGTCTTGTGATTTGCGTATAGTGTATACCTGATCGTCCGCCTTTGATTTAGTAGTGTTCGTTAGTGTTTAGGGATTGTATAATTTCTATATCTATATATTGTTAACTTTGTAAATAAAGACTGCCTGATCCCAATCCTGCATCTCTGCATAGTGGTTTAGCAATTTTAAGTCTGCACCTACCAGAATGTATCCTGCTGTGCCTTCTCAAGTCATTTGAGCTGTAGAAAGCCTTGGGGCACTGGGAGCACTTGTGGGGCCTCTCTCCAGTGTGTGTGTAGATATGTTGCTGGAGACCAAATGGATGGCGAAATGCTTTGTCGCACATGGTGCATTTCCACTTACGGCAACTCATGTCTGGGCACACACGCTTTATGTGTCGTGCAAGATAGCTGAGTGATGTGAATATTTTTCCACATTTGCCACAAGCATAGCCTTCTGTGAAAAGAGGAAGATACATGTAAGTCTAGACTGCCACGAAAATTGGTCAAATAAGTAACATATCAAACACGCAAAAAGAGTGTTCCATCAGATATCCAAACAACGAGAAGCAAGGCCGAGTCTTTTAACTGAATTTGAAGGGTTTGGATAGAGGATGAAAGACTCTTTGAGTGTTTGATATTGCTTCTCAAAGGAATCAGCATTTTAGGAGAAATTTTAGTTTAAAGTTGCCAAAATTTTATGCTGATTAAGATCACATATCCAAACTTCCTTCACGGTAGTGATTTCTTTTGTTTGGGGTTTATGAATTATTAATAAGTTTCAGAACAACACATATGACCATACTATTCAGTCGTTTCCAAAAAATATGCACATCCATCCCATAGGATGTTATTGGAAATTCCAAGGGCTATGATGTTTGAAAGCCAAAATTTAAAAAGGATTGCATACCAGTGAAGCTGGAATTTCTCAATGGGTGGCTGGGGGTGGAGGGCAAAACCAAAAACCATTGTGTAACAACATTTTGCTACCAAGGTTTAAGCAATGTTGTGTCACTTTCTAAACAAACATGAGGCAGATCCAAAGCTAGCTGTGAATTGGCCACATGGATTTTCTGGCACTTAGCACTAGATATAGTTAGGTACAGTCGACTCCCGATAACTCAAACCTTCAAGGGAAATTGAAAAAGGTTCTAGTTATTGGGAGTTCAAAACAAAGGTCTGGAAATAAGGAAAAAATGGTGTTTACTGTTTCTCTATTCATACAGTATACATTTTAATCAAATTTAATTACAGAGAAGTCTAGTGAAAATGGAACACTAAATTGCTGTAAAAAGCAGAACATAATGCATCCAATGAAACCTGAACTGGACTGACACGTTTTGTGTCATGCAAAAAAGGAAAAAGATTACACGGCTGCTTCAAAATATATTAAAAGTTTTGGACTGCAGTACACTGTTTGTTTTGACTTGTCACGTATTGACGGGTGTGGTTTGAGTTATCGTGTAAAAATATAGAGAGGATGACCTGAAGGGAAATGCAAGGAGGTTCAAGTTATGGAGGGTTCGAGTTACTGAGGATAAAATTGCAGTAAATGTATGACGGAAATCCAGGAGAAATTGATTTTAGTTCGAGTTAGCGCGAGGTTTGAGTTAGCGAGGGTTCAAGTTATTGGGAGTCAACTGTACTTTGTCCTTCAAAATGGGAAATATGTTCAGACAGAACAACTTACCTCTGCCAATTCTGTTATACTTTGGGTCCACATCTACATCTCCGACACGAAACACACCCTTGCTGGTAAACACAACCTCATCATCATGCTCATCTTGAGAGTCTTCGCCCTCTCCTACCACCGCTGGCTGGACAGGCAATGCAGCCTCTAAAGCATCTTGTGTGCTAATACTAAGTAACGCTGATGCAGCCTGATGCAGGTTAAACTCCACTGATGGGTTAGACATTATTTCCTTCGCTGTTTGAGCCACAGACTGACCTCCCTGGGTAAATGAAGCAGGTATCACACTCGACTCTGGTATCTCAACATCACCAGAGGAAATCACAGACTCCTGTGACATTAAATTACTCATACTGCAGGTTCGTCTCAGCTCTGCAGATTTTGTCCTCTCATGGACAAACTTCTTAACAGCTTGCTTTGCACTTACAGGTGTCAACATAGTTGAGCTTCCTGCAGGAAGTTGTCCTGTGGAAGTGCCTGCTACTTGCATGAAAGGAGTTTGTGTGACAGGTGCTTGCGTGACACCTGCGATAGCTATTGATGTCATGGGTGCTTGTGCAACAACACTGTTGTCGGGTGTTTGTCCTGTGCTATGGGACGAAATCCCTGCCGAGCCACTATACTGAATAGGCATGCTTCCGACATGGACTGAAGGAGTACTAAGCTGTGAGACACTTTGGGGCAAACTGGGCAAAAGAGATGGCATTCGCTGTTCACGAGGGAGTATCGGTCTTTGACCACTAACATTAGTAGCAGAGACTGTTGGAGTCTGATTCACCATTGTCGCTCTTCCAAGAGTCAGCGCACTTGAGCTGGCTGGACTGATCGAAGTCTTTGGTATTCCCACTGATTGAACATTTGCAACTCCCGCACTGAATGGCAAAGGAACCTGACCCTCACTTGGAGGTATCAAGTTCCTGGCCCTGACGCCACTGAGCATCTGTGGACTGGTCAGGTAAACCACTGGAGACATTGCTGGCTTGATATTCCATAGCAAACTGGTGGCTGTTCGTGAACCAACACAGCTAACAACATCTTCCATTCCTTTAAGTGGCTGCTGCGGTCGCAACTGTGGATTACTGTTGCTGGCTGCAAGAGATTGGACAGGTACCTGGGCTGCAGGCAATGTTTGGATATTTGAAGGTTGTGTTGGTCGACAGAATAAAGCCTGGATATTCTGAACTCCCGTGGGATTCATCATTATGGAGCTCATATTAAGCGATGTCGACAGATTCTCTGTTCCTGGGGTGCTTGCTCTGAGGCTAACAACTGATGGAATTGTGGGGGCCGCATTTACCTGTGGTGTTAACTTATCCAAACTCATCATGTTTTGCTGAAAAACAGTGCCCTGTTTTAAATTTGCTTCGATATTTGTAGCAAGACTCGCAGACGGCTGCAAGGCTACTTGTGGCAGTGGGGTGGACTGAGATGGAGAAGTAATGGTTACTTTATTCTGTGTCGAGGCATTCACAAAGAAACTGTGTAAAGCCTGGGATACCATCACTTCCTTTGTGGATGCCAACCTCTGCATTTTTACCAACTCTGCAACAGAAGATGGCTCTTTAGTGGCAGAGCATTTTGATGTGTCAGATATCTTTTCTGGATTCATGCTATCACCGACGTCTCTATCAGCTGGCTGTGCCAGTGGGATGCAGGCACGAAAGCTAACCAAAGCTTCCGCAGCCTGGGATAGTTTTGCTTCTTCACCTTTTCCAGACACAGTCAACTCTGGACAACTTGTTCTATTAATTCCTGATTCAACCGATAGCGACTTCTCAGGTTCTGTCTGCCTCCTCTTGGACTCACTCAAAGTACAAGGAGCATCAGCTTTTGAAGAAGGAATCCCACCCTTCTCATCATGCAGTTTATCCTGAGTCAAACTCGGTCTAGACTTTCTAGATGATGGGAGAATACTTTTCAACTTCTCGGCTGTTAATTTAAGGAGGATTTCAGTACCAGAAGAAACTGTTATTTTCCTATATCCAGGACACTTCTTCAGTTCAGAAAATAGATGATCAAATACTTCCATCTTTCTTTTGGCATTAGCACTGCTACACGCACTTGACTGTTTCTTGTTTTTAACAGGAATAGCTCCTTTATCTTTACCAAATTCACATGATGATCCACTGGAAACATTTCTTTGTTTACTACTTTTTCCCTTGCCTTTGTTCTGTTTGTCACATTGAACGGTATTTAATTTAGCACTGGCCTTTTTGGTATCATCTGATACATTCCCTTTTTCGATAATTAAGCCTTTCTTTCCACTAACTTTATTGTTTTGTTTCTGTGTAGAGTTACTTTTAGAGGAAGTCAAAGCTTTTGCCTTGGCACTAGTGTTCTTACTTTTTGGGTAATTATCTTGAAGTTCAGCTTTATTCTTGTCAGTGTCTATGGCACCACTCTTATGTTTTGGCTTTGCATTTTTCTTTGCTTTTTTCGACTTTGAGTGAAGTTCAGTCAAAGATGCATTTTTCAAGCCATCCTCGTTTTTACCTCTATTTTTCTTTTTGGAGGCAACTGGTCCAGACTTGGTACTCTGCTTCTTGCCTTGCACTGAATCCAGGTCATTACCTTGGGAATCTTTACCAAATTCCAGTTTAGAAGTTGGTGCACCCCTTTTAACTCCATTTTTCTTGGGTTTTTCTGACTGCAACACCTTTAGAGGTTTCTTACTGTTCCAGTTTTCATCAACTGTTTCAGCTGGGCTGTTAGTATCATCTTTGACATACTTATCATCATCATCATCTCTTTGAAGTTTCTGTTTTCTTCTGAAAAATGGACATAATAATAACATGCAATAATAATAATAATAATGCTCTCAATTGACACCAAATTGCAAACGCGCATAATAGTCGACAGAGATCAATTATATAATCACAAAACAAAGATCAATTAAATACTCACTAATAAAAGTACCTTTAAAATCTAAAAAACAGAAAATCTTTTGAAAATGCTCTGTCTTGGTTAAAAGCAAAATATATGGGAGGCCTTGCTGTCTTAGCATTGTTGTTTGCACTGGCAAGAGGGCTGTCAGGGGCATGAATTTCCAAATTTCTCTGTTGCTAGCCTCTATAAAGTCTGTGGGCGTAAAGTTACTTAGCATACTGAAACTTAATGGCCCTGCAATTGAATTAAATTTGTCAATTCTTCTCCTGAAGGTACTCCTTGTAACTGGCAGAACTCCACACATACAGATAACCGATATTGAAAAAAGCTACATAATTAAAGATTTGAAAAGATAATCCAAAGCTTTGAGATAGCACTCATGCATTATTTGGCTGTTTGCTGCCTAAGAAATAGAGCGAGGTTGGTCTCGAAACAAAGTCATCTTCAGCCTCACTGCCACTCACTGAGCATGAGACTGTAAAATGATCAACAAGTCTAAGTTTAATTTTATAACATGTTTTTCCTCAGGCAGTTTCATCCATCCATGACAGCTTACTTATTTACAACTAAAAAGCGCACTTCCATTCTCAAATATATTCTGCCTAAGTTCAGAACTTACGTGCTGGTTCGTTTTCCATTGCTCCGATTACCATCTTTTATTTTCTGCAAAGCAACCAATCCCAGAAATGAATGAAACATGTCAATGCACTGGAAGAATGCATGCCATATTACTGAAAGTGAATAATAAATATTACATCAAGAAGTGCGGTATCCATATTTTCACTTGCTGTCCATTTATCAATGTAGCTCTTCTCTATTTTAAAGAGGCATACTGTCCCAACTATGGACACAAGCTGAGACCAACTAGTTGTAGATTTCAGCAAGAGACCAACTAAGGAGGAGGAAGAAAAAACGTCACTGTGCTAGTATCACATTTCTTTAATGCCACTTAATTTCTTGACATCCAGGCACAAACTTACAAAAGAACCTATACTCTTTTCAGCCTACATGTAACTCGATCCCCACGATTGTCAAGTTTGCAAGACATTTTGGCCATAAAAGCTAATGTTTTGAGAAATCTCTCATCCTTATTGCTTATTAATCCTTCAGTAGTTTTCAAACATAATAATTTAAACCTGCAATGTTTTCGAGATTACTGTACAAGTAAAGCTTAGATCCCAAATGCTGCATCTTTTATGACTGCAGGTGACAATTCACACAGATGTGTACCAAGAGACCAGAAGAAACCATGTGACGGGGCACCCCTTAAATTAAACGAGTGAATTAAATAAGCTAAACAATACAAGCTTGTGGTAAATCGATTACTGAATTTTTATGGCATAAAAAAAGAGTGTGTGCGTGAAACGAAACGACACTTTTCATTGCGTAGACCATTTTCTCCCCGAATACCAACAAAATGACGAAGAACTTAAATTTAGGCCAAAACGTCAGCGACTTCGATTGACGGCAGTGACTTGTCCGGGCCAAGAAGCAAGCTGATCTACGTGTTCTATTTTTCATGTCTAACTAATTTTCTCTCCGACATATCTTAAGCATTTCATTGCAAAAATAAAAATGCAAAATCATGAATCAGGTGCTTTGCTTTGCAAAATGGGAACAATTTTACCTCAAATCTTTTTGCGGGATATAAGCTTCGTTTTACTATGATCCGACTGCGTTTTGCAAAATAGCGGCGTTCCAAAAAGATGCACTTCTATAGCTAATAAGGCCAGGTCTTGACAGCAACTTACCTATGCCCAATTTAAAATACATAAAACTGGAGCTCATATCTAAGATTTAGAAATGTACAAATAAAGGGAAGACCTCTGAAACACGAAATGTACGCTCCACAGTAAACAAACACATCTTGTAGATTGCATGCGGTCAAATCTCTTCACGGATAACATCTTCGACGAGCTAATTTTAAACTGTTGCAAATCCAAAACAAGTTTGCACGTTTTCGTTGATCAATAATTTTTCTGAAATCATGCAGTACACTATACTTGCTTCAATCGTGGTAAGTATCTCTTTGAAAAGCTGTGAAAACCCGACAAAGTCATTCAATTCTTCTTCGCTTCCGCCAGCACATGGTCACCGGGACAGAATTCACAGCAACTTAATCGTTGAAAATTGTTGTTCTCGAGTTTTGGGCTCCCATCCCCGCCCTTCAGCAAGTGGGCAACTAAAACGCCTTCGTGATTCCTCACAGATCGCATATTTCTATCGACTGAAAGAGCAAATTAACGCACCTCCTTCTTGGCTGTTGCATGATTTTCCTGTTCTTCCTCGGACGAGTAGCAACAAGGACATTTACTAGAATGTGCACGTTTTCGCCTAAAAAAATCCACAAAATGACAATTGTAATTGCACTGAAAGCTCAGAAAAGATGAATGCAAGGAACTTACGTCCTTCTCAAGCCACTATAAACGTCATCCATGGTGTGTCAGCCGAAACACCCTTGAAACCTATCGAAAATGAAACGAACGAGCCAGACATGTTTGTATCAGAGTAAACCCTTTGCGTCAGAGAAATACTATGGGTGTTACTGCGCTTGCGTACAATGGTCATGCCAATGACTTGTGGGTAATTTTTGGGAATTTCCCGCGAAAAAGGGGCCTTACCCTGCAAGCACAAAGGTCACACAGGGCGTATTAAAAGGGGGCAGTGCCTTAAACAACACAATATACGATGTCGTTTTGCAAATCTGTGCAAGTA
Source organism: Astreopora myriophthalma (assembly GCA_014634185.1). Classification (NCBI taxonomy): domain Eukaryota; kingdom Metazoa; phylum Cnidaria; class Anthozoa; order Scleractinia; family Acroporidae; genus Astreopora; species Astreopora myriophthalma. The sequence continues at coordinate 1,824,544 of BLFK01000990.1, read as the reverse complement.
CCACGTCAAGCATTCGTGGAAGATCATCGTAAAGAGGCTGACACACACAAAAAATTGCAATTTGCTGCGGTTCAATTTGTTGCTTTCACGGCTGACCAAGGTTTTGAAAGTTGCCATGGTGTTGCGTATCAGAATAAGGGGATGGGCTGGAAGAGTAAAATCACTCTACACCGCTGACTGTTCAGGGGGTGCGATTCTTGTTTTTTTGCTCAAATATCACTTGAATGCGTGTTAACGGGTAGTTACTGTTTTACGGATTCCATTCGTGCTAAAGTATTTTTATAGCCAATTTCGCACGTGCTTATTATGTTAATTCTTAGCGTCAATCGTTTTTAATACTGTAATTTTAGCATCATAGAACATTTTTACCTTGATAATGGAGTGATGTCTACTCCGAAACGTCGGTTTAACTTGTTATCTCTAACTTTTATAGTTTTATGTTACTGTTTTTGTTTTGAAATGTTGTTATCGACTTCAATTGTCAACCTTTTTCCCCTCGAGGTTGTTTGTAATACCTGAAGTTGTATTCGGGAGGGATCAGGTGTCTTCCGGACTGATAAGCGGGCGTTTTTCCTGACGGGCAGCAGGCAACAAGTTGTATCAGTTGACATGTAAAGAGAACCGAAGCTCACAGACTACTGTTTCTCAACAATAAAAAGCAGCTGCTGTTCTTTCGAGGCTGGGCTAAGTATTAACCCAGTGCAGCAGTCAGTTCTCCATTTACAGGGAGGGAGGTGGGGGGAATGTGGAAAAAGGTCAATCATCTGTGAGAGTATTATTATTGTTATTGGAGAGAAAATTCATACGACTGTTGGAAATACTGTTCGAACAATGGAACAATTGATTTTTGAACATTGGTTGAACAATGGAACAATTGATTTTAAACAATAAAAACAATTGATTTTATTTTGTAACCACAAAAAGCAATTAAATGAACACAACTTCTCAACAACAAGTGAAGAAGTCACTTCGTTTATTAGAAAATGCTACCGGCTAAGATGAAAAGTGAGAAAACGCCATGTAAACCGGCGGCCTGGACAACCAAGAAAACATTCGGCTAAGGGAAGGCGGGGTATGTTTTGCAAATTGAGGACTTTTTAATCACTGGTTAGCCTGTAAATTTTAACGTTAAATTCAACGGCTATCAATGTGAACAAACATCACGTTTGAGCTGCCTGTGACAATATAAACATGTGCTGAATCAGCTTGCTACTGAGGGCATTCGCTCCCATATCAGCTGCGAAAGGTCATAGTGGAGAGTCATCCTGAGTGAACGTTTGTTGAGCATCTCTATAACTTACCTCGATAAACGCCGTGCAGTGGAACAGTATGCGAAGTGCGGTATAAATATAATGTCAATGCTTTGTAAAGACAATCACCCGTATAAGCTTACGAAATATTGGTATTATTTTAAAACAATTATTCATCTCATCTTTATTTGCAAAGGTTAGAAATGTGTTTGCAAAAGAAAGTTCCTTATCTACTGCCATACCATGCAAGTCCCCTGAATATTTTTCTGCTGGATATTACTGATGAAAAAACATGATCGGTGACAGTCTTCCCTTCCCGGCATGGCTTGATACAGGGACCGCGGAGCAAGGTGAAAAGTGGGAGGGCTGACAATTGAAAATATTTTTTTCATGTTGAAAATCGAAAAATTATTTGAATTATTTTTCTTTTTAGCGCAAAAAGTGGGGGCCAGGGGCGCAAGAAAGTGGTGGGGCCGCAGCCCTACCAGGCCCTCCCCCTCCGCGGTCCCAACCTCGTTCCCAGGGTCTCTCTCTCCCCCGCTCCAGAGAGACCCTGGGAACGAGGTTGCCGCGGTCCCTGTGATATTGGGCAGTATTTACTAGTACGCTTTTATTTTTGTGCCAACGAAATCCGTGTAATAAGTCATTGATGACAATATTGAAGAACGTTGGTCCTACTTAGTTCTCTCATTAGCATCTCCAATCTAGAGGATGCGCGTCCGACCTTGACCTTCAGCAACATACCGGATAAGAACTCAACAGATGGTACTCAACGACGGATCCGGAGGGGATAGATTGGGTGGCTGGCATTCCGTCAGCCACCCAATCCTTATGAAAGGTTTTGGCTTTTCCCGATCGAAGCGCATTTTGTATCAAAAAAGCGTCATTGATACCACTGCAACAAGGCAACTTCTTCTGCCCTACTCCTTTCCCCATCATCTGCTAGTCTAGTCAGAGCTGGGACCTTTCTTATCGAAAGCCCCGAAATTTTTCGTGCACATTTCCCTCCCTATCTCATAACGCAAGGCGTTTTCAGTCCTGAAACTCTGCAGTTAGTTTCCTTCATTTCTTATCTTGAAAGGGAGACAAGAAACCAGATCTTCGAACAAGTGGATTTGAGTTTTACAAATTTCTTTTCGGCCCCATGAACTTTGCGGGACCTTCGAGAGACGGGCTCCTAGTCGGTTTCTATGGGAAAACTGGTAATAGAGTGAATACAATTCCGCACAAACGCTATCAATAAATTGGCATATTTTGTTGGTTACTTCAGACGTCCGCACTTTCCAGATCAGACGCATTTCCGCCATATTTTGCAGCCGCATTGTTTTCAACCTACCCTCACACTAAGCTTGTGCCCCGCATAAGACTGGTGACGAAACAGAGGATGGTCGACAAAATATGGTGGCACCCAAAAGGCCCAATGAAAGATCTCAAGGGTAAGGAACAATTTAAATGAGACGCGAGAACAAAATTGAAGGTATTTAACGTTCCTTTCATTTTGTGATATTGCCATATCTTAACAAGGTCGTCATTATTAATTACGCTTAAATACTTGCAAAAAAGCCTGTTTCTCTACTTTTATCTGAATACTTACATGTATATGAAAAGATAAGCTTACAGTTATTGAAAGAGGGATGAGCTTACAATGACACAGACTAGTACAAAAATAAATAATCTTAAAATCAAGGAGGATGGACCATTGACGTGACTGTTTAAAATGCTATACGTACTTTATATATTTCCGAAAAGTGCTAATAAAACTCCGATCTGACATTTGTGAAGTCTGAGAGTTCCAACATCAAAAGTTGCAGCACAGAATGAACTAGAGACGCCGACTTCCACATGTGTTGTACGTAATAATTTCAGACATTGGAACTGAGCTTGATACTGAAAAAGTGAATTTTTACTGACCAAGGAAACAAAATCTAAGCTTAGTTTAACCACGTTTGAAATAAGTTAACTCAAAGTGTAAAATAGGCTAGGCACATAAAATGCAAGTATACCCTTAAAATATCAGTGATCATTATGTAAAATCCTTTTTAAAATAGCAGTCACAGATGAATGATGTCACATGTAATCACTTTATATGTACGAGTCATGTCAATTTTTGGACAATGACATCAGAGAATTCTTTCACGCGCATTTTAACATTACGAGGGTTCTCATTCATTATCAATGGCAAGAAGTAAGCCACAACCTCCTGATCTTAGTTTAACTGTGATCAGACACAGACACCACCCTGTTGGCCTTGCAGCTTCAATTAGACAGAAAGAACAGGCGAAGTAGGCCTGCAAGGTCATTTTATCCCAGCTTTACCGCCTGTCTGGGAGACTACCCATAAGCACTGTCAATGTTCTCTGGGCCGAAATCTGGGTGGCATGTTTTTCCTTCGTCTACACACTGAATGCTGGTCATGAACCTGAAATCAAGGAAAAGCAATAAATATAATTTAACAAAATCAATTTTCTTTGCAGGGTGGGGGGTACAGGATAAAAGGAATCTCTCTCCACGTCATCCTTCACTTCCAGTGCATTGAAGTGGCATGAAAGATGTGTCTTGGGATTAATCAAGATCTTTTTGAAAGGTCTTAATTTCAAAATACTATCAATTTCTTGCAGACAATATTACCTGGATTTCTTGTCTGGTTGGACAGGGCACATGCATTGATATCGACGGCGGTACACATGCTTGTTCCACTGAAATAATAAACAAGAACTTCATTGATACACCCATATATAAGCAAAGTTGTGACCTAATTATTAATCTACACCAGTGACAGGTAACAGGACTGACTTCACATGCACGAACTGTATAGTGGCTGCCAGGGGCATAATGTATGTGCTTTCAGTTCGACCTTGTTGAGCTGTGTTGTTGCAGTACTTTGCCTTGATGATTAGCGAGACAACTATTAGTTACCAGGCAGTTACAATTCAAATCAATATTATTCCAATTTTGAGTTTGTGATGACAGTGGGACTGAGGCAAGCACTCTCACCACTGTTATACATTGTAACATACTGTTCAGTTTAAAGTACAGAACTTACCAGCTTGGTACTGGATGATGGGCATCATTGTGGCTGGCTGATTTTCATAAATCTAGAACCAACACAAAGAATACATGATGTGGCCTTCTTCAACAATAACCAAGCAGCCAAAAACATATGAGCCTCATCTATGGCACTAATGGCTTATGAAAATAATGTTGAAGGGCTCCAGGAAAATTAACAAGGTAACTGAATTTTAAGCTTTTAATTCAAAAAGTGCCAATGAGAAGACAATTTTCCATTATTTTTGGTTCTTTTTTCAAAATACACTGACAACGTACCACTCCATGACCAGCTGGTGGACCACATGTATATGTTGGATACTAAAAGGAAAATTATAAGGTGGAGGTTAATTAAAAGAATTAGTGAGCCATTTCATGCACCTGGCTTAACAAGACCTTTTTACCAAATATACAGCAGCCATCTTGGATTACATTGTTCTGTGAAAGATAATTATTATGGCATGGCCAGGGGCCAATTTCATACATGTTGTGGGTATAAAGTTGGTTTTCCTTTGAAATTTTTCTAGCCACTTTGATTTCTTACATCCTTTGTTTCACACCATAATTAATCTGAGGCACAGTAAATGCAAAAATTGATCTGGTTTGAACATTATTGAACCAAAACCAAATTTACACCCATGTTGTGTGGGAATTTGCCCTTGGGCATCCCATAACATCTTTTTCGGAACAACAGAATTCAAGATGGCCACCACAACAGTAAAAAGGTCTACTCTTAATTGCGGGCCCGAGAGAGGCCCGCAACCCTAATCTTGACAGTGACCAGCGGATTGCGTATTACGCGTGCCCACCACGTTTATAACAGGGACGCTGAAACCGGAAATTGAAATTTTGTTCTTCCACTAAGAACGATCAGAATGCGAAAAATGTGTCGATCACAACAGCTTCTGTCACATGGAAGATCAAAGTACATTTTTGCTGACGTTATCACGACAGTTTGTCACATCGGATCTAAGCTTCTGTCAACCCATCTCAAGCTTTCGCGGGAAACAAATTAAAAACTCAGCCCTCGTCGAATAAAAATGTTTTGTTTTTTTCACTAGAACTTGAGCTCGGAACATATATAAATTTATCTTCGTTTGAATCGTCAGTGAAATGACCTTTTACGGATATTTTTGCCTTTAGGGTCAACAAATATCTCTAATTACGCCGAAGGGGCCGAACCCACGCTTTGCAAAAATCTCTTCACAAACCCTAACTTCGAAGCGATGTAACACTTCAGAGTTAATAGCTATCACAGATCGGTAAAAGTACAATCTATTCCTTCACAATCCAGCTTTATCATGTTAAGATTTCAGCGAAATGGAAGAAAACCAGAATTAATAAGAATTTTTTTTCGCCTCGCGTCATTGCTCGACTCAACGAAGTAGCCACGGTCGCTCATAGCTACCGAAAAACACGAACAACACAAGCCGACGTTTTGGTAGAAAAAATCCCAGAATTATTGCCTGAGAGCTAAACATGTTTTCCGAGCTTTCCTTACGTTATTTAGACGAAAAAATGACCTCGGCGGGCTAGGAAAGAGAACGAAAGAAAAAACAGAACAGACAGCATAAAATAAAGCTTGCTTCTAGATAATTTCACCCTTAAAAGCCAGCAAATGGTCCCAAATTACTCTCTGTATCCTCACAAATGTCCTGACTTCCATCTCTGAAAGAGTTTGCCTCAATTTTGAGCAAATAAACGTTCCTTTGCGACCGGCCGCCATTTTCTTCCTTGAATATTTTAAAATTAGCTAACTTAACAAAACTCTCCTGAAGGGGCGATATGACCGAAAGTAACGCCAATTTTCTGTCACGCTTTCTATGAAGTGGTCTTTCAAATAATTCCTTTGCAGACAAGGCACGCATTGCTATCTTTTCTGCCCATTCCCAACATCTTAAACAAAAGCTCTTCAAGTGCATTCAGGCCCGCACTTTCTAACCTGTGGTTACTTCTAGTCTTAAACTAATTTTACTGTAACCTCTGCTGACCGTGTAATTGGCAAAATACAGTCGAACCTCGATTCTCCAGACCATTCAGCTCGGTCAGCACGAATCTTGATAATCGAGTTTCGACTGTACTGCTGGTGGAGCATCTAGTGCATGATAAAAGGAGCAATTTATGTATACCAGGAATTTCCATGATTGAGATCAGCGAAGTGTTACTTGAATTTAACCAGGGGTTTCAATATTTGCTATCATCAACTAGTCAAACTGCTGCCTGCAATGGGCTACCATGGACAGCTATTTAAAAATTATTGAAACCCCTGATTTAGCGTGTACAACAGCATTGTATCATATAGGACGGAGGGTGTAATTTGCAGGTTGCAGGTTTGTACATTAGGGTTTCCCTAAAACCCGGAATCCGGAATAATACTGGAATTAAACCTAAAAACTTTTGTTTAGGCCTAATTAGGCCTATCCAGTGTTATTCCGGATTCCGGACTCCAGAATCACAAATAACACTGGAATTAGGCCTAAACTTTTGTTTAGGCCTAATTAGGCCTAAAAACTTTTGTTGAGGCCTAATTAGGCCTAAACAAAAGTTTTTAGGCCCAATTCCAGTGTTATTCCGGATTCCGGGTTTTAGGTAAACCCTAAACCTGCAACCTGCGAATTACACCCTCCGATTATAGGATTCAGTTCATTCCTTAAGACCCTTGTAAAGCAAGAGCAACCCTCCTGCCACTCACAAGCTACTCTCCAAGTGTGCCTTGCATAAAAATATTTGTTTAACCTCATCAGAGTCTTAGTGATCCTAATCATACAGCCAGTGAAGTAAGGAGATGCCAAAGCATACCTGGTAATATTGTGGGACTGTCACTGGATAAAAGAACTCCCCACGCATATTTACATTGTTGACTGCAGAGAAAAGGCACAAATTATCAATTGATATCCTTGCAGTGATCAATGTTCTGAAGCTCAGGATACATGTTTAGTTTGAGAAAGCTAAAGGACTTTTTGTTAAGACAAAGGTGTAGTGCATGCAACAAATGTAAGGACAAATCTATTTTCTACGTGTCCTTCAGCTGTAAACTGCAAGGGTGCTAGCGGTGAAAACTTGTGACAAAAGCAAAGTAAACATAAGCATGTATGAGAGAGATTGCCAATTGCATTACATGTGCCTTGCACTTTTTCAACATTAACACTTGTCAAAACAAGAACATCCATGATAAAAACGTTTTTGTCACATACCCACAACTAGTTCGGGGGGTTCAACTGTTGTTGCCTGTCGAAAAAGAAATATATGAATCCAAGATCAGTACTCCGCAACAGTGAAAAAAAAAAGATGCATCTAAGGGTGCTTTTGATTGGGAAATCTGGATTTAGATCTTAAAATTAGATCTTTCAGATTTCCATTTCCGATTGTAAGATCTTAATACAGGTTTTCCCAATGTAAAGCACCCTAAACTACTAGTGAGCAGTCTAAATAGGCAAATACCCATGCATGCATATTTCCTTCCAACTTCATTACATATAATAGTTTGAACAGTGATTCCAGATTGAAGGTTCTCTTTCTCTTGGTTGTGTTTCCCAAACAAAATCAGTTTTGGAAAGAACCAAATACCTGCAATGCCAAGAATTAAAAAGGGTTGATGCGAAAATGCTCTCAAGCAAGAACATTGCCTATTGATAAGTCTTTGTAGAAGTAAATTGATTTGCATTTACATTAGTAACTCTTCAGATCTCACACACATATTAGCTAGTTTAGGAACAGTGCATACCTGCTTTTTAACTGCTGGCCCCAAGTTAAGTTTCTTATTACGTAAGAATAAAGTTCCCTGGAGATAGAGGGGGGAAAAACAGTGTTAGCAAATGGCATAGCAATTGTGATGTACGATAGCAATGCCCCAACAGTGATAACTTGAGATCCAGTGAAATGAGAACTAAAATTCAAAATGGTTACCATATCCGTTACTTGTCGCACAGACTCTTCATTATGAAAAGTTACAAAACCATACCTGCAAGGATAATTTTTTTAAAACATTAGTGCTTAATTAATTAATTAATTAATTAATTAATTAATTAATTAGTGCTACTTCACCTGGAACAAAATCCAACCAGTTGAAGAAAGACATCAAGTTTGGCATTTTTCCCACAGAAGTTTCAACTTACCCCTTTGGGATGTGGTTTTCATCCTTTATTACCTTTGCCTCTACTACAGGGCAAAACAGAGAGAAAAAGTCTGCCAATTCCTTAGCTGTGGTCTGCAATGACAAAAACAATAACCTCACTAAATGCTTTACCAAACGAAACATCCCCTTTTGTCACTGGTTCCAGGCTAAACTCCGGTTTGTAAGCTGAACTTTCAGCACCATGCCCCTGGTTACGCCAAAATCAACACCAGACCTCTCTCGGTCAGTTGGAGAGTCCAAAATGGCTGCTTTGGGAAATTTAGCAGGATCAGAGAATACTTGGTCTTTTTTCTTAAGGGACCAAAGCCCTTGTCACAGAAGCAGAACAACTGTTTTAGATGCACGATGCATAGATACAATAGAAATGTTACATGGAAGGCTTGCAGAGGCAGGGGAAACAGTTTATTTTGAAAGAGTGTGTTGCAGAGTCGCTGAGATTTTCAGAGCTCGATTTGGAAATGGAGAACTTTCTTGGTAACATGGAGGAACTCTCTACATGCCGAACAAGACTCCGTGTTTACTTTGAGAATTTGGCCAGAAACTTGAGTGAAAGCTCTCTGGATATTTCAGCCAACCGTCGAAAGTTCAGAATGCGAACCAAAGTTTAGCCTGTTTATTTTGGAGAACGTCATGGCGACAGAAAGTTTGGCATGAATATTTGGAGTTTAGAATGGTGAGAAAAAACTTATCAATGCGAAATAAAAGGTTTGGCATATATATTTGAAGTTTAGCATGTAATTAGAACGTTCGCAATAATGTTCAATATGGCGCCTCATAAACTATGGGCACGAGATTGATGCAGTGCATTATATCTTAATTTAACGGGGCTTTGTTGTACATGACTCCAGTAGCTGACTTTTCTTGGTATTGACATATTGGAAAATCCTCCGGCGGGCGAATAATTTCTGATTCGAAGCAAAACACAGTTGGCGCGCTTACCCCTGCATGATTATAAATATACAGTCGAGCTAATACATTATGAACCAGGCGCACGATCAAGAAAATTAACGAGGCCACGCATTCACTTCAAACAGGCAAGAAGCCTCTCGAAAACGACAGGGATTACCATTCATGAGATTATCCGAGGCAATCATCACGCAAAATATTTCTAGTGCCACGGACACTAATCCTCAACAGATCTTATCAAACCCAAGACTTTCGCTCTAGCATTCATTTGATTTGTTTCGTTTTGTGGATGACAGTCCGATAATTTCTAAACCTCGTCCGCTAATTTCATCGAGCAGTGTGCATTATGTTACACTCACATGAAATTAAATGAAAACGATAAACACAACGTGAAGTGCCTAGTTAGCCGAGTAATAGATCATTGTATTGTTAACACAACAGCTTCAACAACAAACAACGCGAACACAACTTTCAAGAAGCCGGAACAGCCGCCCGCGGGCTTTAAGTGGACGATGACGATATTCGCGCACTAATTATTTACTATCACTAACAATGGCCCCCAGTTGCTGGAAATAACTGAAAATATGAAATATAAAAAGGGTAACTTACGTTTAAAGGTAGTCCTCCCACGAACAATCGGTTCCTGAACCTGCGCCCGAACAAATACGTGGACTGGTTGTCCTAAGAAGAGAAAAAGACGAGAAGTTAATTCTCAAACTCAAAATGCGGCGATCGAAGAATTCCCTCCTCGCGCGAAATCTTTCACATGTATCGAACTGCAAATTATCTGGCCAACTGCAGAAGATGGTTACAATTTCACAGTGAAAATCCAGTGGAGTGCAATAATTTAGGAAAAGCACGCAAACAGTGCTGCGATGGCCAAAGCATTAATGAAATTACGGAGAATCTCAGACACGAACTCGCCGCTTACCATTTTTAGGAAGAGAGTGTGACTGAATGCTACTATCAGATGTGTATAATGACCGCGGCATGCCAAGCTATTTATACATCTGGTTGTGACACCAATTATGCAGTAATCAGGATCGATTTCACAAGATTAGAATTTTCCCAAAGGAACGTACAGTAAACAATAACATTGCTAATCGAGCAATCAGAGGTGAAGGATTTCATACATATATTTCTTTAGCGGTTTGGAATATTGCATTTGATTATCAGAAAATGATGCAATTTTCACACCGGAACTTGTGCTTGTAACATACGAAGTGGGTGGCTTGAGAAACTGGATTTGATAAATCGCGATGTGTTGATGGAATCATGCTGTGGCTTTCAAGCCAGAAAATTATCGTACATCACAGCTTACGTAGATAATAAAAAATGGCAATTACATATTTTGCAAATATTAGTTTTCATGTGCACTTTTAAGGCAGGCCGGGTGCTTGGTGCAAAAACATCATCTCTCGATATTTTTAATCTGATCCAAAAGCAACAGTGAAGAACAATTAGTTGTGATTACTGCATTGTGAAAAACAACACCAAAGAAACACTCTTTCCGTTTTTCCCTTATACAAATTAATGCCCAGCTTAATTAAGGCAATTATCCAGTTCTACGAGTGCTCCTTATCTCCACTCTCATTTTTGAAGTTTAATCCGAGGTATTCAAATGTGAAATTTAAGATAAAGTATACAAAGTTCTTATCCATTCCTTAGAAAGATCACAAGAGGATTCATTTTCCCACGATTTCAGGTGTCATGTTTAACTTTACTGTTTTTCAGGGGCGGAGTTATTCGATTAGCAAATTAGCATTAAAGACACGAAAATCACCGACAGAAGCGGAGGAGTATGTTATCTAAACGTCTTGAGACATGAAATTTGGCGCTTTATTTAAAACTGGGAGGTTCTTGACTTTCAAAAACAAATGCTCTTGTCTTTTCTTGTTTTCTTTTTTCTGCTGTAATATTTAAAAACACGTGCTATTTTCTGCACAATCGCACGGACGAATAGTCACGCACTATAGGGGTAATTATAAAGAGAATGCCGAAACGACTTTTCACGCGCTTTTATTGCACACTTTTCTTTTCCAGAAAGTCCTACCTGTCGTGCTGGTTGTCAGTAAAAAAAAAAAAAAAACTTTCGTATGCTTCTTGCAGACAGCACACAGTATATACTACTATCGCTATCTTATTTTCAAATGATGAACACTTGTCGAACGGAGATACATTGTATTCAGGAACTCACATCCCGCCCAATTATCATTAAATAATTTCACTCTCCCCTCCGTTTCCGCGTTACTAGTTCATAGAGGAAGCCAAAAGTGCGGCGGCCTTTTTGACGGCAAAGTTGTCAAAGCACCGGGCGTGACATTTTTCACAAGTTCTTTAGTGATCTTTGAATAGGCAGTTTCACGAGGTTAATCGCGATTTGGGGTAAAAAGTCCTTTATACCTCAGTAATTTCATGATACCAAATAAACCTGGAACAAAAAGACGAGCCGAAATAGCTCTCACTGATTTTATGTGACTTTACAAATGAGAACTAAACGTGAAACTGGCTTTTCCGCCGCCGATCCAAACGTCTCTAAACAGTTCCTGTGCATTGTTTTGCGGCTGCTAAAAGTAGTGATACGACCTTGCGAGATAATCCAATAATTAATCTACACGCAACATTAACCAGAACGGCATTTTCGCGGACAGCATGATGCTCTCTCTCAACACGTCACATTGCCATATCAGCTCTGGCTAAGGCGACACAGCTGCGTTTAGAAATTCTGTGCTTCGATCGACCTTCTAAAACCTTCTACGATCTTCAACATTATAAAAAATGCCTCGGTTATTATCTGTTGCGCAAAACGTGAGAAAACAAGCAAAAGGCCTTTCCTTAGTGGACTTAGTGGCTTCTCGCCCCCATGAAGTCCTGCCTTCTTTTGAACGTGCGCAGTTGGCGATAAATATTAAATAAACTTCTTTTCGCGCGAAATTGGTTTTTATTTTGCAGTAAATCAAATCGTCAGACCAATATTGTATGTTACAACGCCGTCCACCCAAAATAATTAAAGCTGTCCGCGAATGTTTGCTCTGTTTTCTGTTTTCGGATTCAGGCCCTATCAAGGTGATGCGGCAAGTCTTGGTTTCACGCCTCAAGATTTCTTCGTCACCTTTCTAATGTCTCCCTGCAGTGGCGGAATCCAAAGGTCGACACTCTGAACAGTATTCCCCGAGTATATGATCCCACTCACGCCTCAACGACGTTTAACCTATATAAACGGTAATCATTTCCGAGTCCCCATGAGCCCAAAATTTCGAATCAGCGAACGGCTGGCAACTAGAGGTCCTGTTCTAAAGCAAGGTGGCACGTAAATTGATGCTGTGAGATGTATACATTGTTCCCTTGTAAATACTGCCAAACGTAGCCTATTATAAAGTGCACACGAACAATGAAAGATTTCTAGTTTTAAATTTAAAATTAAGCGCTGTCAACACCAGAAGTAGAGCCTTATAACTGGGCTGCAAGCCGTGGTAAGGCGGCGTGCGCGCAGTCTGCGGCCTCTCTGACAAACGGAAACAGCAAGCTATCGGAAGAGGAACCGTTACCTGGTTATAATCAGCTTTACTGTACGCCCAATCTGGAAATTTGGGGGCGAAAATAAGATTGCGAGCAAGAAAAAGAAGTAGATTGCGAAGGTCTGAAGGCCAAAGAAGTAGCAGTCCCAAAATAGAACATTCAATTCCTTCACAATAACCTTCACCCCGAAAGTCATATCCTGTTATGAGGTGAAGCCGCTAGATGAAGCGACAATAACGTGTAAAAAAAAAATTAATAAAATAAAAAAATCAAACTTTCAAAGTCTTCCTGGTGTAGGTTTAACTTTTTTTTCTGGTTTCCAGGAGACACTTTAGTTGTTCGAAACAAAAAAATCGTTACTCACCATTGCAGCGTGTAAGTTTTGATTACACTTGACCAAGAATTGAATCGAGTTTCGAACAACTGGGCATTTTATTGTGTGGATAGATGAGGGAGGAATAATTCGTAGGCAGGAGATTTGTCTCGAGTCGTTAATATGGCATCAAGACCGATCTTGTCTCACGGCTCTGAAGTTGGCGAAAATAACGCATAAAAATTCGCATAAAAATATAACACGAAATTAACGCATAATAATTGGCATAAAAATTGGCTTATATATCGCCTCAGTGGTGACTTGGCTTTGGGCACAAAGCGGCTTGGCGTTACCCGTATACCGCCATTGTCCAGTGCTGAGCAGAGCGGAACTTCTTTGAAGCCGACCAAAGGCCCTGCGCCCACAGAGAATACGGGACCGAGACGTGAGAAATTACCATATACAGCCAGGTAAAGTTTTTCTTTAGGCTTTGTAATTAAGAGTTTGCAAGACTATCAACTGATTGCGATGATTACTGAAGAAAACGCTGCTTTGGACGTCCATAACAGCAAGGTGCCGACAGCGATGATTTTAACTTGTCCGTTACCGAGATGAAAGGCTGGCTACTCCAGGTAGCCTATACTCTGGCGGAGTTCCGGTTCAAAGGTGACCTGATGCGTTGACGGGTCCCTACTGTTGAAAGTGCTCTTCTTCCCTTGTAAACAAGTGCACATCCCTGTATGGAATGCGTTATCAGCTGATGTTGTTAGATCGGAGTGTTATCCAGAATTTATGCGAAGAGTGTCCACTACTTTAGCATATTAATTTAAATCATTTTGTTTATTTTTATGCCATGTAATTGTAATTTCTTACCATCTAATTATAATTGTAATTCCTACCATGTAGATGTAATTGTAATGCCATCTCATGTAAATTGAGCGACTGCCGGCCGCTCCATTGCCGGATTAGCCTTAGTAAGCGCTAGTGGCAATTACCTTGATTAAAGATTAAAAACATCAAGGAAAGCTTACACCATGTAGCCTGCGAGCAGGCTCTTCGCGGGACGGGGAAACGATTTCGCAGGGCAGTGCCCCTTCTTTCTCGTTTGCCCCGCAAGGGGAGGGCCTGCTCGCAGGCTATACACCAGGAGAAATTTCCTAAGTTGATGACGTCACGTGTCCGAGTTCACCAGACCGCAGCCTCCTTTTCAAAGCGAGTCTGAGTGCTAAGTGTTTAGATTCTCAGTTCTGATAAACTGATAAAATCAGTCGAGAAATTTAATAAATAAGGAACATAGAGAATTGAATGAATAGTAATATTTAAGCAATTGTCTCGCATATGCACTTGAAAAATTCAAGTGACTTCAACAGGATTCGAACCCACGACCTCTGCGATGCCGGTGCAGTGCTCTTATCAACTGAGCCACACAGTTGAGAGCAGGTCAATTTGTTGAGCTCATGCGTGTTTTGTTTAAATTGTCTAGGTAGTGTGAGGATCATTCCTTCAATTTCATTCTAAACCGCACTTCACAATCATTTCTTTTATTCATCATTCCTTTCACGGGGAAACAGGCATGAGCCCAACAAATTGACCTGCTCTCAGTTTAGATATTAATGACTGCTCAAAAAGTATAGGGGGGGGGGGGATGGGACGGAGCAACTGGAAATGTGGCAGATAAAATACACATGACCCACCCCTTACTTTTGGCACAAAACTATTTGACCCTCCCCTAAATGACGGCTGAAAATTACATGACCCACCCCTGATAAAAGCTAATTTCTTTTGTTACATAATTAATTATACCACATTTGTATATGAAGTTGTGGTGGTGTTGATTTACGGTTAGGTTTGTTTCTTAACCAGATACAAAAGCCGGTAAAAACGAGTATATTATTTAACTCTTTCAGCTTTTGTAACTCATGCTTAATTAGTGACTTGTTATTATTTAAAGTTTCTCAGTCCTGGTGCCATCAAATTATGTGTTATGTCTTGGTGATAATCCAAGAATCACTTAAGTACTTTGTAATTGTAGTCTTGCAGAAGGAACAATACTGTAGTGAAAAGCACATTCATTTTTTACTATATAATTTTTGTATGTGTTAAAAAAAAGAGACAAAAGAGAGATTTCTTTTTTTATGATTTTAATTTCGGTTTAACAGTTGTATTTTACGAACAAAGATAAAATTGTACGTCGTTAAAGCTGCCATGCTTCAAATTTATTGTCAGCTATTTCAACAGAATCAAGCCCTCGATCATTAAAAAAAGGTTTATTTAACAATGTGTCTATTCCTGTTTAAAATAGGATGACCCACCCCCAATGGGTCGCTGAAAATTGAACGACCCACCCCTTGCTAAGGGCTCAAAAAC
>BLFK01000990.1:1786793-1804024 GCA_014634185.1 Astreopora myriophthalma | reverse complement strand
CGGATTTGGCGCCAAATCCGGGCGCCTACCTTTTTCGCACTCTGCGAAGAGCTTCATGACCATAACCGTTGTTACCAGACTGCCTACAACCGCGGCGTTCACAGCAAAGTGGTACAGCGTAAACGAATTATTTCCTTTTGGTGTTGTGCCAAAGAAAGACGAACCGTATCCCGTCAGCTTCAAAATACCGACGGCAAAAAGTGACAAAGTTAAGGAGGAAGCTGACACAACTTATGTAGCAGCCGTTGTACTTTTTTCTGTCTTTGCTTTTGTCGTTGTAATGATCCTCGCGTGTAAAGGCGGGCGGCATTTCATTGGGCCGCAGTGTAGTCTTGGATACTGTTGCGCATGGGTTAAAGCAAGGAGAAATCGGCGATCATCACGTGCAACATCTCCAGAGGCAACGCCTATAAGGACACAAGCGTGTGAACGGGGGCGCATTCGTGGAATAAATGGGGGTCCTTCTTCCACAAGTTCCAGCTATGGAGCCGCGGAGAGCGTTGCTTAAAATCCTAGGTTTCCCAGTTATTAACGATTTACTTGAACGGTTTTCAACTGGCTGTCGTAAAACCAATACACGAGAAATTAGTTTGGTCAACCACAGCAGTGAGTGGTAAGCCTTTACCTCTAGGTCAATTGTATTGACGCCATTAAGAGAGTGTTGTACGTGAGGCGAGTAGTACTGTATATAGCTGTTTCTCCACCAGGTACACGCTTCTCGAATGGCCAGAAAACCTTTCTGACACAGAAAGCCATTTGTAAAGCCACTATCCCGCCTATTCGGAAGCACGGGCCTTCTAATGTTTCCTGCTTTGAAAACTGTCCTTTTAAGTTGTGGCATCCGAAATGGTTCGGGGCTTTCGAGAAATAATCAAACGACTCAATCCACCAGAACCCGCACAAATGCATGTAGCCGCCCGCGCTACACGCGAGAAAATGCGCAGAAACAAGTTACAATTCGGTTTTAATTATGCTTTAATTTGATTGGTCAAGAAAATGGCGCGAGTGATACCTTGTGCAGTTCCATTTGAAGAAGATCCATAAAGCAAATCTTTAAGCATTCTCTCTGAGCAATATCATTATCACAAAATAAGCCAGCATCCCTTAGATCCTTAAAGAACTTGATCCACCACTCACAACATTGTTTTCGAAGAATTCCCCACCAAGTTTCAATTCATTGGTTAGCTGTTGATCGTTCATACATAAAACTCCTTTCGCCACCAAAGCCGTCTCTTGCCAATCGTCGAAAAAAACGTTGTGTGACTGCCACGTTCCATTTTCGGTTCCTCGATCTGCACGTATGCGAGAGGTTCCACCTATCTTTCTAACGCAGTCCAAATAGTACTTCGTTATAATGCCAGGCTCATTGTTGGAGCTACTCACTTGAACCAAAGGATTTTTCGACTATAGCCATCGATGGCCAGGTGCACACAAAACCCAAAGGGTTTCAATTTATCGTACCCATCCACATGCCACAAGTAATTTGGTCCTTTGGTACTATAGTTCCGTCTTCGTAGCCTGTGTGTAGACCGTGCTCGCACTCACTTCTAGATCAAGTATTTTAAATACGGCCCGGGTTGCTCGAAGCATGGTTAGCGCTAACCAGGGTTAAATATACCATGGAAACCTATCGGTTTTGATACCTCGTAACCGATGGTTAGCGCTAACCGTGCTTCGAGCAACCGGCCTGATGTACGATGTTTCTGGTAACAATCAACTGATTTGATTCTAATTTACTTGTAATTTTTAATTTATTTGTAATTTGCAATTTGGTGATCTCTGATGCGTTGATCTGTAACCGATGATACTACCACTTCCTCTGAGCTCTTCTTAAACAACCCGTCCAATGATACTCAAATCAGTGGATTGCCCTCTCCTTATGCAGCCTCGACTTTTGAGAACTCTCCTAAAGTGCCGAAGACTGACCTGAATTCCATGAACATTAAGAAGGAAACTAAGAATTTCGGAGACGCTGAATCCAAGTGTAAAGTAAGCCTCGATTGGATCATTACGTCCAACCGCTTGATTTATTGGCAAGTCGCTGGAAAAGTCGCTGAAAAAAAAAACATCGCGATTTCTGTATGACATCACCGTACGTTGACAGTCAACCGTGCGTGTAAAATATTCCAGTTGGTGATTAGTTGACCGGTGGAGCGATCACTTTTCCAACGTGAGTTCAAACATGATAGTCTTTCGCTTTTTCTGTGTGTTGTTGTCAATTCACACAGCTGTTTTAGCAGAAAGCTTGAGAAATGGGAAATTGAACTCGTTTAGTAGGACAAGACGTTTTACGACTGCAAACAACAGCAACACGTGTACAACACAGAAACTTCTCCTGCATTCACCGATTGGCGCCATTTTGAAAACTTCAGATCAACGAAACAAACACTCTTTCCAACTCGGGGCTAGAGCGGCGTTTTCTTGTAAGGATGGTTATCGACAGGTGGGAGAACTACAGTCTTTCACTTGTCAACAAGATGGCACATGGAGAGAATATTCCACGGATCGAACAGGTTGGCGTTTTGAGCATTAATACCGTGATGTTTAGTTCGAAACTCAAACAAGCGAGGTGGCGAGTAATTGTCGTCGAAACATAAGCGTCTCGCAATATTTTAGTCAAATTTAACGGGTCTTACAGGCTCAACTTTCTAGCGTTGTTTTCCAGGAGTCTTCATTTGTCAGCTTCAAGGCTATCAAAAGCCTTCAGATCGCTAGAAAAGTCTCGAAATTGCCATTCGTATAAGGGTAGTTGTAATATCTTTGTGTGACGGCCTATATTTATCAGTAAAACTCTGCTAAAAACCTCAACTTTTGTTAAGCTAGGGCAAGTGCCAACGTAAATGATACCAAATGATAATATTCAAATAAGAGCTGGCCAATCGATAAATGAGCAGACCTTGTTTGGTTTACAGTTGTCAACGTCATTTATGTCGAGGAACCTTGAGAACAATATCATCTTATTTGTTGTTATTTGCATTTTTCATGGGGTCAGCTGTTTGCATGTAAGCGGAGATAGTGAAAAAAGGGCCGCCATTTTGTAAGGGGTTTTTCGTTTCCCTGAGTAAAGTCTGTCATAACTCAACCTAGATATTTCTACTATTACTCTTCTATTGCCGCTACAATTTATGCAAATTTTAGACTGAATTAAAAGCTTCTCTTTTACTCCCTGGTGTTAGACGAGCCTCCGGCCTTCCCTCTTTCATATAATTAGGTCAAAGAGTGTTACCTGCGATGACCGTTCCGTCGGATGATCAAGTTAATTGAAGGTGCGTTCGATTGACCCTATTCTGGAATGAGAATAAACCAAGAGAAAATAAAGGGGTAAGAGGGGGCATCCCCCATATATGCGCTTTTCCGTAAGTAATATGTCTCAAGTTATTTTTGGATCGACTCCCACGTTGTACAGATCCCAAGGGCGTTAGCCAACAGCCAATCATATGCCGGGAATGTGTTCTCTGAGCGTGGGCAATCCACGCGGAACACTTCCGGCCATATGATTGGCAGTGTCCTAATCCCCTTGGGATCTTTACAGCGTGTGAGTGGATCTAAAAATTACTTGAGACATATTACCTATGGAAAAGTGCATATACATTGGGATACCCTCTCTTCCCCTTTTATTTTCTCTTTGAATAAACGGAGTAGCCTCCAGATCTTTCTTTGGAGGTAAATTTAGGAAGATTTCTCTACAACATTTTGTCGGGAGACGATGCTGAAAGTCTTTGTTGCATTCGGATAACATCAAAATTCTCCGAGGGGTGATTTTTCGAAGTCAATCCGGAATAAGGCCAATGGAACGCCTGCACCCTTTTCCCAATGAGCAGTGCCGTTATTCCTAATCTCCTGATGGATGTTCTCAAATCTTCTCGTTTTCACAGGGCTCTGCGTTATTAAACAATGTAAAGTAGACACGTTTTCCTGCAAGGATAATAGAACCAAAATTGACGCTTGCGAACAGTGCGACTGTATTGCGCAGTGTCCAGACCAAAGTGACGAGGTTTCCTGTTCGCCAACTGTGGTCAACGTCACTGGAAAAGCTATAGGACTCCTAAGGTCAAGCGCTCAGAACCGCAACCCAGACAAGACAAACACAACTTGTAGTTCGTGGAAAATACTGACCAACGATCGAGGTTTTTACATCAAGCTTCTCTTCAAACGCTTTTCAATGTCTCCGAATTGCACACAAAGTTACGTTTCGCTTGAAAATGCAAGGATCGTTGATCCGAGCACGGCACAGTGCTGCGAAAGTTCGGATAGTGCGGTGTGTAGGTTTGGTGGTACAACATCACCGCCGCTTTCTCGCACGGTAACAAACTGGATGACTGTTGTGTTCTTTTCTACCACTAGTGACTCTTATTTCGCTGCGATCTGGTACAATGTAAATAGGCTTTATCCAAACGGCTCGATCCCAATTGAGGATGGGACGTACCCAGTTAAGATTAAGCTGCCAAAAGTGGAAAATTACACACCTCCTTCGGATCCAACTTCATCTACACTTGCGGTAATCTTCTTTGCTTTGTTATTGTTTGCTTTCGGTTGTTTTATTGGATATAAGCTGGCCAAGCGATTTCTGGGACCCGCTTGCAGCGTTAGGTATTTCCTGGCTTGCATCAGGTGTCGCCCGATTCCCCCGCCTTCTCCAACATGGTCACTTTTTGAAGATCAAGAGGGGCATCTTGACAACAGGGGCATCTTGACAACAGATAACGCATCGTTCATTGGTGAAGAGTTTGTTAGAGAAACACCAAGCAGATTGGAGGCAACATACATGGGGGATTACTCTGACGATTCCAGAAATGGAAGCACAGAAGACATGATTTAAAGGGAATCAAGTGAGAAGTAGGCGCTGGGATGTATTTGAGGCTCGTTTCAGAGGTGCACGCGTAACGAAAAAGACACGCGAGGTCGTCGCGCGCATCCCTCCAACTCTCTTGATCTTGGCACCCGCTACACTGGCTTAGAAAACGAGTAATCCCTGCTTTCTCCGCAGGCCGTTAGCAGATAGTGAAGCTCGAGGCACCAAGGGAACCTGAAAAAGGGCGGACTTTCCATTTTCCTTTGAGCGCTCTTTTACATGATTGGGGGTTACGTCTGAATGAGGAGTAAGGCGGACGAAACACGCAAAAGCACACGAAATTTATCAGGCATCGCGCCTTTAAATTTCTGTTGTGTTTATGGGCGGCGAAGATCTGACCAATGGCTCAAGTTGAACTTTGGAAAGGTCAGGCTTTCTTTTTACCGCGACGGAATTTACCTCGCGAGGTAGCTGAGCATCTTTTCATTAGTTTTAACGATGAGTATCAGTATGGGCTCCTGTGAACATTCAGTAGATTTAAGTATTCGTAAGTATTTTAGTATGCTATGGTGTAAGTTAACATTTATATTTAGTGTAAATCAGTTTAACTTAGATTAATTTTAGAAAATGTAAATAAGCATTTTTGAACCATCATTTTTTTAACATGACCCAACAAGCGACAGCTTTAATTTTTATAGAGTGGAATTGCAAGATATTGTATTTTATTATATAAAATTGAGAGGTATACCGAGTGGTAGCAAATCGACAAAAACGATATCCACACATGTGAGATATCATTGATATCCACACTGTGTGATATAATTTTTATTTCGAAAACCTTAGTTTTTGAAATAAAGAATACATGTGAGGATTTTATATAATAAAAAGAAAATTACATTGTCGCTTGGAGATACGAAATTTCTCTTCTCATGTTGAAAAATATTTCACTCGTTCGCTGCGCTCACTCGTGAAATATTTTTCAACACTCGAAGAGAAATTTCGTATCTACGCGCAGCCATGTACTATCCTCTATATATTGTGTTAATGAACCGAGTTGCTCATAACGCGAGGTCTTCTTTTATCTATGGTGTGGAATATCTCCCACTGAGCGGGTTACAATATGACGCTGCTTAATTCTCACCTTCCGTTTTTCCGGAGGAAGGAAATCATATTTCCTTAACTGTCACCATGATAGCATTTCTCAATTGGAGTTGATTAAATATGCTGAGGATTGTCTGTGGTTGTTTGCTGAAGGCAGGTGGCATAAACTGCAATAAAGAGATTTCTTAGCTCCGGATATTGTCTACAGTGAGTGCAATTCAAAGTTTGTCAATGCAAACGGAAAAATTAGCGATTAGTAAGAATCCTAAACAAATCGGTTTCACCACGGCAATTTAAGTCTAGCGGGATTTGCCATGGACAGAGTAATATAACAAAATTAATATCTGTTATCATTTCATAGTTCATGAAAATGAGTACAATATATAAACTGGAAATCTCCTCTCTGTAAAGAATAACAGGTGTGCAAAGGAACTAATATTTATAAGTCAACTTAAGGTGCCAAAATTGCACACTTTTCGAGACGATCTTGAGAAACAACCACACTTTCGTTGGTGACTTGCATACTCCTCCTAATAGGGTAAAATGAGAAACCAAACGAACACTACAATACTGTCGAGGTTACAAGGCGAATATACTGTTTTCTACGTTGTACTCTGTGCGATAAATGGCGTCTTTTCATTGACAGCATTGTTCGGAAACTTTGTTGCCTTAGGAGCAATTTGGAAAAGTCCTGCATTGCACATTGCCTCGAATGTGTTTATATTTGGTCTTGCTGTGTCTGACTTTGGAGTAGGGCTGATTGTGCAACCTACTTTTATCGTCTGCTTGCTTGTCGAGTTCACTGCGGACCGATACTTGAAAACCTTATGGATGGCGTTTAGATCAACCCAAGCCGTGTTTGTGCTTATGACTGTTTTACTACTCACTTCGGTAAGCTTAGACAGAGTCTTGGCTCTAACATTTCATTTAAGGTATAAAGCCATCGTTACTTTTAAACGAGCGTGCACTACCTTGTGTCTAATTTGGGTCACAAGTATTACTTTCGGTATAACCGTCCCAATCGGCGGAGGACAACACGGTGTGCTGGCAGTCGCTGTAGTCTCCTCATGTTTGGTCATTAACTCATTGGCCTATCTCATTATTTATCGTATTGCCCGTCGACACCATTTTCAGATCCAAGCCGTAGAACAAGCACAGCCGGAAGAGAGGGACTCTTTAAATCTGAACCGTTACAGAACGTCGGTCATCAACCTGTTTATCTTATATATCTTGTTTATTCTATGCTACGTGCCATATAGTCTCGTGAGGGTTTGTGTCAGATTTGGGGTGTGGAGTCCAGTTCAAGCTAGATGGGCCTTGAGACTGACATCCTCATTGGTTTATCTGAATTCATCGCTTAATCCCTTAATATATTGTTGGCGCATGCGTGAACTTCGTGCGCGTATGAAAAGTTTTATGAGGTCTCTGTGTTGACTGGAGATTGAATCGACGGAACATTGCATGAAAATATGAGTGGTGCTTCAGCTCTGATAAAGTTCAATAATTCTGGTACTATAAATTGTAGTCAAGTCAGGGACAGCAGAACCGGGGGGGCTAGGGGCGCCTCAGTACCCTCAGTACCCCCCCAAAATTTCAAGCAAAAAATAAAAATTTGAATGATGAAATTAGCATTTCCGAGCTTCAAAATTTCAAAATGTTCTTGGGGAGGATCCCAGACCCCCTACAAGTTAGCGCCTCCCAACCTCGTTCCCAGGGTCTCCCTGGGAACGAGGTTGAGCGCCTCCGGCGCTCGCTTGTAAGCCCCCCCCCTCCCCACTCCAATTCAAAATACGCTCCGTCATCCCTGCAAGTCTTTACAAGAGGAAATATGATACATGTACTCGTGAATCAACAAGTGTATCAGGGATCCAAGATGGAGATTCAACGGATTTTCGAGAGCTAGATGTCATTACCAAAAAGGGTGTAAAAGTAGCACAAAACACTTGGAAATGCAAAACTCCGCCAATAAATAGGAAACACTGCGTTAACTCGTAGGTTTAATTAAACGGTAACTTGAAGCAATGGCAAGCACAAGGAACAGACAACCAGACGAGCCTGCGCAGCGCTAACAACCGCTGAGTTCAATGTAAATAACGTAGTGGCGCTCTTCTTCACCAATAAAGGAAGTGAACTCTCTCGAAAAGAATGGCTAACGTGACCTTGGGTGGTGAAAATATATCTCAGTTTAAAATTAAAGTACGGTAAAAAACCCGACAAAATTATAGGATTAGACAAAACCATTTTAAATGGTGGACCCGTTCCTCAATATCCGGGCCCAGAAAATCGTAAGAGATTCAAGAATTTTAGCCCGTGATTCATGCTATATTTGAAATCACTCAAAATCGAATCTTATCAGGGCACACTAGTGTTCGAAAAACAGTTTTTGGGCCCAAATATTGGAGCAGGCGTGCGTTTCTCAAAACACCCGAGACTCTTCGGGAATTTCGGGTGCCACAATTTCAGCGTATCTTTTAAACAAAAGCGCTTCCAACCATGACACTTTATCATTCCTTTTTCCTCTCCTAACTTGAAAACATGTTAAAGGAGCAGCCTTATAGATTAAACGGATCGTGGTTTTTAGAAATGGTTTTTCGGACCCGAAAAGTTTCCGCGACGTTTGTGAAACGGACCTCAGGACTCCATTTAGTGGCATACTGTTTTTGTCCCTCAAGAGCTTGTGTCCAGTGGGAGTGGGCGTGCGTACCATTGCACTCATGTCCTCTCTTGCAGATATGTCCTCTGACTAAGAGAAATTAAAGGGGGGAAGAGAGGGCATCCCCCATACATGCCTTTTTCGAATTTTCCATGGGTAATATGTCTCAAGTTCTTTTTAGGCAACAGGAAAAGGGCATGTATAGGGGATGCCCCCTCTTTCCCCTTTATTTTCTGTTGCCTCTGACACAATGTGATATGATGGACCAATCGCATATTGCGATCTATCTTGGCCTTGTTCCTCTAGTAAAATTGGTTTTTCAGGGGTCTAAGGAAAGTGAAATAGTGGAGTTTAGGCTAGGTTAGAGTTAGGGTTAGGCTACATCCCTTCCCTCAGTTCAATGATCAATGAAGACACGATCACAACGCATTTTTTATAAGTAGAAAGGAAAACGCTTATCATTGGTCACAAGGTGAGAAGACGTATCTGCCACGGAACGCTACAGGCGTGTGAACAAACTCACCCTGCAAGGCCCTGGGCTCTAGACCCTGGGGAACGCGGGAAGGTCACTTCCGCAAGAAGACCCAAGCCAAGGGGAGGATATTTTGACCACTGTATGTGTAGTTCTTAACATGTCATCTTACAAACCGACTGAAGAAGAAAAGCTGCGATTCATGAGCCGTGCTATCGAGCTCAGTGACTTGGGACCGTCCAAGGGACATGGCGGACCATTTGGAGCAGTGATTGTGAAAGAAGGCAAGATCATTGGTGAGTGGATTGAGTTGAACTTTATTTTCGATTCTTATTTCCGTTTTATCGGTGTAGTTTCATAATAATATTGTGTGAAGGAAAATTACAGCGATAAAACGGTAATAAAGAATCGCAATTAGACAGAGGTGGGGTTGACAAGGAAGAAGCAGGCAGGGCAAGAAGATGGATGCATTTACATGAAAACGTACTAGCTTGTGGAAGTGGGGATATGTAGTGACGAATTTTGTTTACAGATTATGCACAAGGCGAGCAGCACGCTTCCGCATTGCTTGTAGCCTTTTCCCATACTAGGGCTATGTCACAGCATTTTTACAGACCAAGCTATTTTTTAGACATGGTTTTTTCTGCATGCATCCAAGCAGCTAATTATGGAAGGCTTATGATTGATTAGCAAGGCTCCTGTGGGGGACGGAATTCGTGGGAAAATTAATGTAAAAATAGCTCGGTCTGTGAAAATATATTGAAGTTGTCATGGGCTCCTGCAGTAGGTTGAAATTGATAACGCCTATCATCATGGCGTACAGTCGACTCCCGATAACTCGATCCTTCAGGGGAAATAGAAAAAGGTTCGAGTTATCGGGAGTTCGAGTTACCGAGGGTAAAATTATATACAAAATTACCCCAAGGAAAATGAAAATTGCTTCGAGTTAGCGCGAGGTTCGAGTTAGCGAGGGTTCGAGTTATCGGGAGTTGACTGTATCTATATTGATTTTTGCTAAGTAACACATGTCACCTCAAACAATACATGTCAAGTGGTGAATTGTTTGTCGATATTAGGTCTTTAGTGAACATTTAGAGAAATATGGTGTTCTCTGTGGGAGCAAAATGGTTAAATGTTAGTAAATGCAGTTTAAAGATGTGGGTAAAAATTTGAACCTGAAAGATGGATAGCACATTGAGCCAAGGATGAGCCCCTCCCGGGGGCTCATCCATTTAAAAATTTGCTTGTGTTCCCTTGTTCCAGAAATTAATTCTGAACTTTTTGCCAGCTTTTTGATCCCCAAAATGGTTTGTGTTCCCTTGTTAACTGAGATATTTTTTCTTTGTTCCCCTGTTCCCTAGTTTAAATTAGTCACCTTCCCTTGTTCCCCAAAACCCCAGGAGGGGCTCAAGGATATCAGCTGATCATGTGAATTATGATCAAAAGATTTTTACCTTTTTACTGGCATCTCACTTCCCATCTTGCTGGTTTTGCAATTCTAGTGCCAGTCCAGCTTGGTGGAAAATGCGTGGTCTATTCCCCCGCTGGATGGCATGCAAAAGCTGTCAAAGTCCCCGATACCCGCTGCCCTTTCGCTGGTCAAATGACAGACAATTCCCTGCAGATGCCAGCTATGTCCTGGCCCCGGGGGTACAGGGGTTTACATTGACAGTGACTGGTGCATTATAAACCTGGCGATCGTTCCTTCCTTATTTTTATCTGCACTCCCTATTAAGGGATGGTGGGTTTTTGCATTAGGGGTTTGGATTTTTTCTCCAAAGAAGCCAACACAATTTTGACCCTTGGGACAGTTTTTTCAAGGTGCCGAAAAAATATCAACTCTTTGGATTTCATTCTTCAAAGGGTGCTCACAAAAAAAAATGAGGGTTGGGATTTCAGCTATCCTTAGGAAGGGGGGGGGGGGATAAAAATGCAACAACCCTGGAGTGATACGAGAAAGAAAAAGTCTCCTTAGAAAATCAAGACTCTCAATTATAAAAAAAATGGATTATGGCATGTTTGGTCAAGACTGTTATTCCCATGTGGAAGGGATTGCTTGAAATTGACTGGGTCGTATAACCCAATGAGGAAGAGTAAGAATTCCGTATTATGCAGCACCATTCATGTGGGAGTCAATAGACCTCTTTAGCTTGTACATTTTGTTTTCCCATTTCAGACAATGTGATATTCTCAGGGGATTTTTGTTTTTGTATTTTAAAAAATTATGCATACATATGCACGCGCATAAAAATAAATTTTAAAGAAACTGTTCGCTAGAGTATCATCACGTGGTCTGAATTGAAAAAACAAAATGTACAAGCTAAAGAGGTCTATTGGAAGAGCTGGTCTAAAATTGTGCTGATAGTCAATACACCCTGAGTAGCATTGCTGGACTGTGAAATTTTCCACTATGTGCTAGGCAATTTTTTGCCAAATAGTCACAGTTTGTTATAATGGGGCCCAGAGTACCCCTGCGTGGCAAGGTGATCAGGGCCCATGTTACTCCGCACTCTGAGTTAGGTGCTAGTTTCATCACGGGATACTCGAAGAGCAAATTGTCTCCATCACATAAGTGATAGACCTGTGATGTGCTAGTCTATCTTAAGATAGGATAAACAAAAGCATCTTTCATAGTGTCAATGAACTTGTCTGATGAATTTTATTTTTTAACTTATTTAAACCAATATTTACACAGTGTGGATAGCTGTTGATTTAAATAAATAAAATAAGATAAATTAGACACGTTCATTTACTGAGGGGGTGGAGAGATTAAAACTGTCAATTTGGGCAGTGAATTTTTGTTTACTTTATCCTATACTGACTAGCGCATCACTTATGAGATGGAGAAAATTGTTTAGAAGAAGTTCATTAAACATTTTCTTGCTTTAATACCCCCAGATTTCTACGTAGCTTGAAGTAGCTAACATCTCTGAGAATTTACACCGGCACTCGACTATGAAATACCACAAAATCCAGATCGACCCACTGGCAACTGTGTCCCATACTCTTTGTGAACAGTGTGTGGATTTTTTTTTTAATGTCCCACAGAGTTGATGAACATGAACGGGGCCTGTGTTTAAATATTGTCCTTATGTATGAAAACTAGAAAGTCCAACTATCTGCAGGAAGCACCTGCTCTTCAATTATTTTAAAACCCCGAATGTTGGCCCTGACTGACCTTTCGCTGAGCAGAATGGCACCTTATCCCATTGGTTCACACTTGTTCACAGATATCAAAAGGACCTTGGACACCTCCTGACAATTACACAGTGTAATATTTTCCATCGAATATTTTCCATGAGACAAGCATACTGTTATCAAGAACTAACAAACTAGACAGAAAACTGACTGAAGAGAGCTCCTGTTCAGCGAGAAACAGCATTTCTGATCTTACAGTCTTAGGTCGAAGCACTTATTTGAAACAGATAGCTTTCAGTTATTGTAATGGTTAACTCTATATAAATACTTTAAAAAATTGGGAGTTTTCAGCAGCTTGCCTCGTTGTTCTAGAGGTAATTGGCAAGAAGAAGAAGAGAATGACCCGGATTTGACACGTTTACACTTGTGAACATTTTCTTGTTTTAATACTTTTCATCTTACCAGTAAGTTGAAAGTTCATTTTATGTCATGCAAATGTCAGGAGGTGTCCAAGGTCCTTTTGATCTCTGTGAAGGAGTGCCAACCTATCCCATTGGGCAAAAGAGGTGGCGGTTTGTGACTTCACAAAGATCTCCTGATTCAATTTGACAGATGACCAAGGCTTTACACTTCAGATTATGAATTCATTTACAAGGACTATTTTAACTTATCTGCTCATCCAATAATACATTTTTACAGTTAAATCCACTACCTGAATGTGGCATCTTGTGTACTTGCTCTTTTGTTACGGAGCAGCTAACATAAAGGAAGCAGATCAAGGACTGATATGTTAAGTGTAGTGGAACTATTTTGAAATTATAATGTAAACAAATGTGTGAGTGAATTTGAAAATTCGAGATGATTCATGCAAAAATTTATCCTGTTAATAGTTAAAATATGCTGCCTGTTATGCCGCAGTCATGGGATCTGGCCATTTGCGTGATACTAACTATCAGCATGGTTTAAATATAATAAAGAAGCCATAGACTATTTTTAAATTGTACAGGAACAAAAGAACAGATAATCTCGAATTTCGAGGTTGAGAGGAGAAATTTGGATTGTCCTTTTTAAAAATCAAATTTCTCCTCTCAACCTTCAATCTGTTCTCTTGTTCGTGCACAATTCGAAAGTAGCCGATTGGAAGGGGTTTACGCAGAGAATGAGTGGGGGAGCCATGAGCGGGGGTGTGAGGGCGGGGATGGCGCAGTGGTGATAGCACTCGTCTCCCATCAGGGTTAAAAAGTAAAAGTAAATTATAGAACCGTTATTTATACACGGTGATATTTGAAGCCTAAAGCTTGAGGGACTGTGCATAGAAAGTACCAATTGAAATAAACAGAACGTTAAGAAACCCAGGACTCATGGACTCCTGGAAACCCTGAAGGCAACCAGATGGCTGTTTAGAAAGCGTGGCGAAGTTGAATTCGGGACCACCGAAGACATCCATTTGGTGGTCGGAGCGGGATTTAATTTGAACCCGGAACATCTGCGCGCAAAATCCACTGCCCTCACCGCTGGGTGACGCAGTCTCGTAGCTGTTCGGTTCTCGGACTCGACGTCACATGTGGGTTGAGTTTGTTGTTGGTTCTCTTCTCAACCTCGTTCCCAGGGCTTTTCTGGGAACGGGGTTGTTCTCTTCTCTGCTCCGAGAGGTTTTTGTCCTGGTATTCTGGTTTTCCCCCTCTCCTCAAAAAGCAACATTTCGAAGTTCCAATTCGATCTGGAACGCACGGACACATCTGAAACAGGTCTTGTGAGCGAGCTCCTGGGAGAGCCTGTAGCTCTCCAGACACGTTCAGTGATTGGAGAAGGAAATAGCTGATACCACACAAACAATGCCCCTAGCCCTGATAACAAAAGAAGCTACAAGTCACAGGATTACTCGAGCTCCTTGGTGCTCCGTGAGTAAACAAATTACAAACAAACAAACAAACAACTTGATACAGGCGCAGATACAGGAAAAAAAAACAAAGCAAAACAACAACAGCAACAACAACAAAAACAAATAACTTTCGATTTCCAAGACTTGAAACGTCACCTGGTAGGGAGGTCCTGTGGCATGCTTCGCTGGAAAAAGTTAAAAGATGTTTTGCTCTTAAATGCCGTTTCTCTCGAGTTTTAGTCATTCCAACAACCAAGATGTGACCGATTTCTGTAAAACTGTGGAAAGCGGCCAAAATCTGCGCCTGTTATAGAAGGCATTAATACGGATAGCATAGTCTAATTATGCCCTATTTCCGGTGTTAGGGGAAGGTTACAACAGAGAGACCATCGACTGTGATCCTACTGGGCACGGAGAGATGACAGCAATAAGAGAAGCCAGTAAGCACACTAAATCTTGCGACCTGAGTGGCTGTGAGATTTACACCAGCTGTGAACCGTGTTCAATGTGCACATCAGCCATCTGGCTTTGTGGGTAAGTGATCTGAAGGTCGTATCAGTATTTCCCAGCAGAAAATCCACAATACAATATCGTACCGCACGGTACCATGCAATACAATACTCTTGATTTACCGTCGAGGGTGAACGTATTAACCTGTAACATTTTTCTGGCATATGGCCCTCTAATACTGAAAATACTAGAATAAATTTATAGAATATAGAATAACATACAGAGGAAAAGATATTACAGAGGGAATTATGAATGGAACCCAAATCGGCACATGACGTTTCCGCAGAAGCCCATAACTCGGAGCGTACAACTTCAATAATACTTGTGTCACGGCGTTTTCACAGACCGAGCTATTTTTAGATTGATTTTCTCGCGAATCCAGTCTTCCAGAGGAGCCTTGGGTCTCCCACAGGAGCCTTGCTAGCCAATCACAAGTCTTGCATTTGGACGCGTGCGGACTGGAAGTGAACTTTTTGCGGAAAAATATGTCTAAAAATAGCTCTGTCTGTAAAGCCCTAGTATGGTAGTTCTACGCTCCGGGATATGGGCTTCTGGTTTTTGTGCTTTCGCTAAACGCCTACCATGCGTTCGTTGAGAACTCGAAAGTCCCCAAAACCTTTCGGACCCATACACCTTATTCCAAAATGGCCGCCATTATAATATTCCTTTGTTTTTACTCAAATTAGCCCTTGTTGCCTCGTTCAAGATAAATTATTCTTTTGAATTTTGAGCTTGAGAAAGAGGCATCGAGGGCTAATTTGAATAAAAACAAAAAGATCTCAAAATGGCAGCCATTTTGGAATAAGGTGTATTTCGTTTCGTTTCTGGCGTGAAATCTCGTAATTGTAAATTGATAAGAAGTTACTTTGTTATTGATTCTTTATACGGTCGGTTTTTCTTTTCATAGGTTAGATCGTGTTTACTATGCCAACCGCTTGGTTGATACCAAGGAGATATTCGATCTCACCGAACTTCTTCAAGATGTTGCCACTCCTATCGACCAGCGGTCTACCTCTGGGGAGCAGGTCCAAAGCAAAAGGCAGGAGGCGTATGACGTCATTGTTAAGTGGGGGACTGATCCAAACCTGGATGATTATTTGCTAACGAAGCAGCGAAACAATACGGAAAATGAAAAATCGGCTTGATCATAGCAGTAAGTACAAGCGAACATACATCACGGTTGTCTAAAATAACATTGGAAAGACATACGTTATAGGCAGAAATATTTGATATGACAGAAACAACGATGAAGTGATGTAGAAACTAGTTTATCAGTGTAATTTCAGGCCCGTAGGGAAGGGGGGGTGCGGCGGGTGCGCCCGCACCCCCCTCCCCAATAGGCTGCATAGGTCCACCTTTTGTTGACCAACGATTTAAAAAGAGTGAATTGATGAAAAATATATGTAGTATAGTTCTGTTCTGATTCACTGTTTGTGTAGTAAAAATGAAATAAGCAAAAAAAAAAAAAATAATAATAATAATAAAATAAAAAATTAAAATAATAATAATAATAATAAAAAAAATGTATTCCATGTTTTATTAGCAGCCGGCGACGGAGATTTTAACAATTTAGTCAATACATGACTAGAACTTTAATCAATTTCAATGTTTCTTTCGGCCACGTCTAGACCGATGCCGCCGTCTCGAAAGAAATGGTTTCTCGTTGCATGTTACATGCAGCAGTTCTGTTTGCTAAGATGTGCCCAAGGAGGCTTGAGCTTGGCACACTACTGAAAGATCGTGATGATCATCATGGTTTGCTGCAGCAAACCCAGTGAATATTACGGATTTTCAACTTCATTTCTCTTTTTGTTCTTTTTAAATAGCGACATTATTCTCTAAATCTGTAAAACATACGTAAAGTAGTCTGCGCCAAAGAAAATCCATTTTGAAGTTCAAAAGCTTGAGTAATATCTACGTTTTTAAGTTCGTTTTTGGCTGCCTGTTTTCATATCATACTGTCAAAACGCACGAAATGCAGTCTCAGACAACCTAACTTCCAAAATTTCCCGGAGGAGCATGCTCCCGGACCCCCCTAGACGCTCGCGACTCCGGCGCTTGCTTGGTCCGTCTCCTCGTTGGATCGCACCTTCCCGCAGAAAATCCTGCCTACGGACCTGGTTGCAGCCAGTGGCGCCAGATATAGTGCTGTTCTTCTGTTGCATTAGACCTTGTGTCAATTTCTTCGACTTACAACACTGCAAGTGTGTTATGATGTGGTATTTGGTGTGCAGTTCCGTTAAAATTGCTGAATGGTTTGAAGATTTTATCTTCGTAGTTTTCTCCACCGGCCACCCCGTTAGGTTCCTAAGTTACCTATTTCCTACCCCTCCCAAGTTTAAGTTACCTCACCCATGCTGTTTACTTGAAGTGTCGGTCATTGTAAGTGATTTTCTGTTAAGTATTTGTCAGTCAAAGAAATGCATTCACTTTGTGTCTAAAACAAACAGTATTAGTAGATAATTTCAGGGTAAGAGCAGGTCGAACAAGTCGAGCATTCTTTCAATGATCAGCGCAAATATGGAGACAACACAATCAAGCTGCACTGGTGGAAAAAAACCAATTCTAGTTAAAGTTGTCCTTGTGGGGAAACTCGGTGTTGGAAAGTCAGGTATGGTTTTTAAACTCGCGCTCGAGTGCGTGCCAAGTCCGCGTTCGAGTGTTTAATTTTCTCCCGCACAGA
>BLFK01000990.1:1747969-1769497 GCA_014634185.1 Astreopora myriophthalma | reverse complement strand
CGATAACATCGATAACGAAGGCTATCAATTTCACGAACTATATTATGTCTGAATCACTCCAAAAAAGAGCTATGTAACCCATTTATATCATACAAATACAGATGAACTTAGAACTATATTCGGTCACATTCATCATTCCCAATGCGGCCAAAGAATCCCGGACCAATCTTTTTCTTATACACGATCACTCCCTGATTTGAATGGTCTTTCAGGTTCGCTTACCTTGGCCATGTTTTGAAGGCATCCTTATGTTCCTTTGGTTTAATGTGAAGTCGACCGTTCAACGGCTCCCCAGGTGAGGGTCAGTGTATTTGAAATGAACGTCAGGGACCGTATATACAGAGACAGTGTACACGAGAACACGCATCCTTTAGTTGTTTCTGTCGCTGAGCTGAAGTAATTAAACACGCGTCACTTGCATACAATAGTGAAACTATTCCAGGTACGAAAATTAGATATGTTTGGAGAGCTAGAAAGTTCCTTTCAATATTGATGAATAGCAGCTTGCAGCTTCAACAGTGCAGATCAGAAAAGGGTAATGTAAAAAGTTTGCTGCTCTCCCGCAGGCTAACAGCGTGGTCAAAAGTGTTTATCATTCAACTCCAGGGATTCAGGGGCAAGAAAACCAATCAGTTATATCTTGATGACCTGTTCACAGCAGCAAGTGAAAAATGATTTACGTAGCATGTTGTTGCTTATTTCACTGTAGGAGAGATTAAATTGACGTTAAGTTATTGAACTTTGTTAAAATTAATAATAGAACGTCAATTAGAATTCCTTTCCAATAAAAGAACGAAGCTTAACATACTGGCACCGAAACCAGGATTAACCTAAGACACCTAAGCACTTTACTCTGTAATACGACGACTTTAAGAGAACATGGGCTCTTTTGGCGCCATGATAGAATCAGTATTTCTTGAAAAATTGGGGAGACGTGCTTGCACAGAAATAAACCAGATGGCCAAAGGCCAAACTTTTTGGAACGGAATGCACCTGTTCTTATTAAAGCGGAGTCATTGTGGATAAACGTTTACTTCGTACTCTTTCAGTTCACGAAGAACTGTTGAAGAAGCCCCCAATTGCTTCTGCTTCGGGAAAAAATGATACCACATGTTCTAGTTTCTGTTGGCTGTTGACGTGAAAATCTTTCCATTTCATAAAATGGCGTGATTAACTGAAACCTGAACTTAGGCTGTGGCCTGTGTGGCAATGTAATCCAGACCTGATGTCGTGGCTGGGAAAACTGTACACTTGACAAATACTGTAAAGGTAAAAAAATTGCACTGCTCGCGACCCGTGGTAATGACCTTGTCACCGACATGTGCTGAAATTAACACCAGTGATAAATACCGCACAGTCAGTTAGCTGCACGGCACGGCAAAGTTACGTCCTCTCCGATCCGCATTGACGAAATAATACTCGGGAGAGTAACTTAAAAAAACCCCTAATTAATTGATTATAAGTTAGTAAGTTAATTAGAGCAGTCAATTTAATGAACCCTCTCGAGCAGACGTGCAGTCAATTGACTTTTGGTGTACGGAACAAGTCAATCGATTCCTAAATCAGTTAGTCAAGACTTATCTCTTGTTGAATCGAGTAGGGTTGGAGAAAAAAAAACATAGATTAAAGTGATCCAGCTATTCCAAGAACGTGGAATAAAGCTTTTTTTTTTTTCAGAGCAATTAAGCTAATTTCTGAAGCATCACTTAACGGGCATTTGATTAAAATAATTAGTTTATAACTGGAATTGAATGATCTTGTCAACTAAGGAGATTCAGTTCCCTAATTGAAATAGGATATATGTTGGAAACTAAGGACCAGGGAAATAAATCATTGGAATTCAAGGGAATTCGAATAATATACTGTAGGCTCTAGAGTAGAATTGTGCCTGCAAGGAAGGGGTCTTCGGGGAAAAACCAGACACCATCGATTATTAATTGAACGGGCTACCAAAGTACTTTTGTGTAGGATCCCGACGATACCATGACAAAAAAAGTGCTTACATGGACCAGTTTTTGATGACGTATTGGAGCATTTGTAAAAAGAAAAATCAATGGATACATCTGAAATATTTTGTCAGGAAATGAAATCGGAAATAGTCACCCATTGTTAAGTGTTTCCAACATCGGTTGACAACGTTGCTG
The DNA here is from genome assembly GCA_014634185.1 of Astreopora myriophthalma. NCBI lineage: Eukaryota > Metazoa > Cnidaria > Anthozoa > Scleractinia > Acroporidae > Astreopora > Astreopora myriophthalma. The sequence goes on along the minus strand of BLFK01000990.1, from coordinate 1,767,353 downwards.
AGCGGGCAAAGCATAAAGAAAGAAAAGAAAAACAACAGCAACCACTGAAAAAACAATCATTTAAGAGGTTATGTGTGAGTGATTTGCGGCGCTTTTGCCAGCTTATGTGTTCTGAGCTAATCAATTTATATGATTGATGGCACTATATAAACAAAGAATCGGTAAGTGCATTTAAGTATGCGGGTTATTGAAAGTATAACAAAAATTGTGCAGATTATGTAACTCAGTTTGTACTTACAAGAAGAATGACTGCACTTGTTAGAAGAAACATTTCTTGAGCCAGCCTTCTTCATAACTGAAACAAAATGGACGCCAGAATTAGTAATCAAAGCTTTTTAAGCCAGTCACTCGAATTGCATAACATAGTAACACAAAGGTCATAGATATATACATTTCATCGTTTGAGTGTGAACTAAATTCCGCACTAGATAGTTACGGGAAATTCTATGCAATTATAGGGAACAGTTCATGAACCCACCCGCTTACCAGGCCTTAAAAACAAGGCTTCCGAACCATCCCGACTGATGTTTTCCGCAACAAAAGACGAGCGTAACTGATAGAGTCATGAGTGACTTTCTATAAAGTTTACAGTTAGCTTGTATTTGCATGACTTTGCCAGAGATAGGGGTAAATTCTTTTCACTTTTATATCGGTTTCTGGCGACCGAACAGGAAAAGGACAATTCACGTGAACTACTTTTTGAAATTCTTTTTATTGTTATGGTTAACAGCAAAGTTTTAAACGTCGTTTTATGAGCTCGAAGAAGTTGGAAATAATGCAGATAAATTGACTGAATCCTCAGGCAAACCCCCTTTCGACAAGTGGTGCGAGTGAGAAATACCCGCAATAAATACAATACACAATTTTATTTAGACACGATAAAAATATCAGTAGATAAAACAAATAAGGAATTTACAAACTGTACATTACGTTGCCTGTAGGAGTCTAACGTGGAAAACTATTTATTGAAACGTTTTTTAAAGAAACTTGTAACGAGCTTGTTAACGTCATTTACGTCGTCCTGTTTCGTAGAGCTGACTAATAATTCTAAATGCCGACGTTGTGTTAAAAATGTGCCCAAAACGTGACGATTATCCAATATTTTAACAGTTATTAAGGAGACAGTATCATCCCTTAGGGTAACCCTTGTAAAAGGTTGCTCAACTTCTCAGCCTGGACCCTTTTCCATGAACGCGCGTGTTTACAACTCATCTATCACGAGTTATAAAATGCAAGTGAAAGCTTACCTCTGCCTTTATTCGCAATGCTATCGTGCGCACAGAAAAACCTTACGATGTTTGCTATCCGCCGTTTTCACGCAAATGAGGCTAGTTATTTTATACGCTCGTCATCGTTCAAGTATAAACAGCTTCTAACAGGAATCAAGAATCACATGGGTGTGACTGGCCATTTTAGAAGACAAAGATAACCTCTGGCTGTTCATGCTCATTGCTCCGATAACACCGGAAAGAATTTAACTAATTTCCAAGTCTTTTGTTCTCTGGTTTTCGCATAAAAACATGGCCAAAGGATCTTTTGGCCCCCTGTCGTGTTGCTAAAGATTGAAACCACGTCGGCAAATTAGCTGACATTTAGTTAACCTTTGTTGGAAGGAACAAAGCGTTTACTAGGCTAAAGAATGCCTACAAAAACAAGTTGTTTATTTTGAAATGAATCTCTTCGTTTTGCACTGGGGATCATTTGCATATTTTACATCATGTTCTTTTCACTGAGCTGTGCCGGGGTAAGAACATGATGCTCTTTGTCAGGACTGTGACGTAGCTATGACGAGACAAAAAGCTGGTCTCATGATATGGAAAAGTAAACAGCAGTATGACAAGCTAAGGAAGAACTTCCTAGGTCACGAAAACAGGTGAGGAAGGAAAAAGAGAGGCATTACCCTACTCTTCAATTTACTTAGCGTGGTAACTTCTAATTGCATATCTTCTAATATGAACAAGGTTGGTCATTCCCATGGTAATTCCTTCCCTGGACCCAGAAAGCAAAACGAAGCGATTGGACATTATTGTACGGTCAGGTCTGGGCTCGGCTGTAATCTGTGCCCAGAAGGGTAAAGGAGAATGATCGAAAGCTTTCTTCGGCTACCAAGCTTTGAGAGCGTTTGTCACAAGTAAAGGGGTTCTGCGTGTAGTTCATCTAATGTCAACAATATTAATTCACTCTGATAAAGTTGTGGAGGCCCTGAAGCAGACGACCGCGATTTTTCACGGAACAACTAGTTCTGTAAATGAGCAACCTGACAAATCCGTACGGATGCTTTCTGATTTTATCCCTACTTTTCTTGGACTTAGCATCTTAATGATTGAGTCATGATTAATTTGAATGCAGTGTGCTCGATACAATATGCAAAACATTTTCATTGATTTACAACCAGAGCATCAGTCATCGATCGTCTGGATAAACAAAGAAAGAGAAGCGACTACGTAGGTACTGAGTTCCCAGTTACGATAAACGGAAAAGCCAGCGTTTCGTTACTTTTTAATGCCATTTTCAGCCCGATCAATTGTGCTTGTGCCTCTTACCGCTATCAAGACTGAAAAGTTGTAATAGTCGATTGATATCTTCTTGCAGATCTTCTTTTGTTGATTAATCAACTGGAACCATGCACCGTGACGAAGTTTGACCGTAAGATGATATCACCAGGAAGCAATCATGCGCAGGGGCAGAAATTTGCCCGTATATTCGTAGCTTTTTCTGACATTTAAGTGACAACTCTATCATTTTGTACAACATTTCTCTAGCAACAAGCTTTAACTGAAATATATTACTTTTCATACGACCTAAAATTTATAAGGTAACCTGCCTATGAGAGGATTGTTTTCAATACCTAAATACTGTCCTATCAGCTTTTTTTTAAACAAAATAAATGACAAGTATCTGTAGTTTTCTTGTGCACTATCGCGTCCTGTTACGCCTGTAAGAAGAGATAAACTTTTTATGCAACTTATTTGTTTTCACTGTCCAGCACAAGGCAAAACGCCCAAAGAAGTTTCAGATTTCTTTGCTTCGTGGCATTCAATAGGGCTTGAACCAGGCCCGATCTAGACTTAAAAAGTAAGTACCTAAACGAATTGTAGCAAAAAGGAAGAATTACATATTTTCAACTAGCCACGTGGTCATCACATTGAAGACGTTGCTGTGTTTTCGTGTGCGTGATTCTTTCTGTAGGCCCCAAGGGAACGTCCAACGAAATGCCTCGAAACAATCTTCCCGTGTGGAGACGCTACCTAACAGTGGAACCTGTCATATTTTTCTTCGCATACGGACTCATGACCAGCTTTCCTCTACACGGTCAGTATGTGTACAGCGTTATCAGTGACAAGAAAGGTTTCCCTTATGCAGAACTCGTGATGAATAGAGATGGGCTAGGGTGTCATGAAGATACTATTGGTCAAAACTCCACCCTCAAACAATTAGAGGAAGAGGTTAGATAGATTCGTACGAGTGTGCTTTGTACTGCTCCCTCGTTTACTTTAACCTTTGCCACGATTTACCAGAGAGGTAAACAAATACCCCCCCTCCCGCTTCTCAAGTTGGTGCGTTTTTCAATATTGCTATGCATGATCATCAACGACTTTAGAGCAGTTTTCAATTGACTGTCATGAAACCCAAACCAATGTGATTACAAAGCCAATCAGCCAACGTCAAAACGAAGTGATTCACTACTTTGTTTTACTAGCTAGCCCAATCACAAAAGTACACCAAGGCTGCCGGCGGCAGCCGAAGGGAAACGAGAGTGCCGAAGTCGCAGTTGGTTTACGGTACAGTTATCTGATTGGTTGAAAAGTTCGTGCAAGTTTTTTGATCCAGTATCAAAACAAACCAAAACGAAATCTATAGCTATCCCGTGATTACTTTCGACAGTCAGTTGAAAACCACTCTATTAAGAATATACCAAGCCATTCCCTGATTGGTGTTCATTCCTTCCCCTTTTAGAGCCATTCCTCAATAGCCTATTTCCAAGTTGCTGTTCGCCTCTGTTTCAAAATGTATGAGTCTTTGTGCGAAACCATTCAAATGAAAATAAGTTGTACATTTCGTGCAAATCAGACTCATTTTCATTTGAATGGTTTCACATCGGCGACTAAGACGGCTCGCTTTGAAACGAGGCAAACAGCAACTTGGAAATGGGCCATTCGTTCGCAGTGCACTCTTCTTTTGTTTAACGTCTGAATCTAACTAAAAATATTGGAAATCCTCGCTCGGTATTAATCAGGGATTAATTAGCACAAAGAGAAAAACAGCTAATGGATAGAATTACCCTATCTAGCATCATATATGTCCACTAAAAGCGGAAATAGTTGCAGATCAAAGTGTTCATATCTTTATTTCCAAAAATAGACACGGGAAACATGTTCTTCAGAGCCATTCCCTCAATATTAGTGGCACCATTCTGGGGACCGTGGACCGACAAGTCTGGTCGCAGAAAACCCGCACTTATGTCCCCTTTAATTGGAGCTGCTCTGGAGTCCATTGTGATGCTTACAGTGATGTACTGTGAATTGCCTCTTTATTTTATGTTTGTGGGATCAGCGATCAGCGGGTTCTCGGGATTCCTGCCAACCCTCGTGTTAGGTGCCATGTCGTATATCGCTGACACAACCGAGAAGAATGAAATCGCCTTAAGATTAGGTAAGTTTATTCTGTGTAAGCAACAGCGAACATGTTAAGTTCTACGCAAAATAGTAGTTGTGTAAGAACTGTCGATTTAACTCCACGCAAGCTCAGACCAACATTACACTCTTGTTTACAGCCATCGCGCAGTTACTCATCTTCATGGGTGGAGTCTTGAGCCAGCTGACCAGCGGTTTATGGATTGAGAAGTTTGGATTTATTGCCCCAACATGGCTTCTCCTCGCCTGCCACGTTACAGCTGCCACTTGGCTGATATTTTTGGTGCCGGAAGGCCAAGGGACTGTTCAAAACGTGAAAAACAAATTTTTTCAACTCAGAAGCTTGAAAGTGCTAGTAAATGTCTTCAAACAACCACGCCCGGGTGGTTTAAGGAAATATTTACTGCTTCTAGTGATTGCGGGCTCAGTTTTGACCGCAACTATTCAAGGCCTTGGAGGTGTAACAGCTCTTTTTGTGATGAGGAGCCCCCTGTGTTTCAGTCCAAAACTTGTGGGCTACTTTATAGCTTATAGAATGTTCATAAGCGGACTCGGAGGTGCAGTTGGCGTAAAACTCTTCAAAACCCTCTTCAGCGAGAAGATCACATGCTTAATTGGGATTAGCAGCCAGATTGTTGAGATGGGTGTGCTTGCATTTGCAAATCGCACATGGTTAGTTTTCCTTGGTGAGTTCATCAAGTAAAATTCGAGAATATTCTAGTTCATTTAAAACGGAATCACTATCGCAACCCACTCTTGTGCGTATGATTAGGGGAGGCCTACGTACACAGGGCCTACTAATTACGTAGTTGTATGCAATTAATAAAGCGAGACGAATCTCCTCAAATTAAGACAATGCGTAGAACAACGCCGAAAGACTAATTCAACCAGGAAATTCACATAGAAAGGTTCCCTTGTCTTCATCCATCCAAACTAACATTGGACCATTTGCTCTCATCAAAAGATCGAAAAAAAAAAACGTTAAAATGTTGTCAGCAGAGATCGTTATGAAAAATCAACGAAACGACTTCGTCGAAATGAATTCTTTTTTGCAATTTGCAACAGACTGAATCAACTAGGACTAGTGCAAGTGTTACTTGCCATCTTTTGCCGGCTTGTTGATTAGGGCCATTAGACACCCTGAATGTGAAATGGTTCTTATCTTCATTCAGAGCTAACTTTCATTGGTACCTTTACAGCGCCGACGTTAGCCTTTTTCAAAGGCTCTCCCCCCCCAGTCATTACCGCTTTGTTAACAAGGATAGTACGTGAAGACGAATTAGGTATGTGATAATTTATATTTAAGTCGTTTTATTTCATAAAATGTTCTAGAATTAGCCGCAACAGAAAACTAATCTGTTCATGTATCTTAAACGGAATTTGTCCCAATGCAAAAGAACACGATTGCCGAATATTCCCAGTGTACTCCTATTTCGAAGCAATCCCCAAGAATGCACCCCAACTTAAAGAATTACCATGACATCGTTTTTCATTTTTCTCAACATTTACAGGATCCTTCTTTTGTGCTTATGGAATCCTGGGCGTGTTTTCTCAGTTTGTTGGGGTTACACTCTACAACAACGTGTACGAAGCCACCCTTGGATTCGGGTTCAATGGGTTTGTCTTTCTTGTGTGTGCAACTGTAAAACTCCTCCCTTTCGGAATCCTCAGGTAATAAATTAAAAGGACACAATTGTGTTGTACACTTTTCATAACCGAGGGCCTCCCAGTGGGGGGTCTTTGTTCCCTTGTTCCTTAGTGCAAATTGGCTATGTTCCCTTGTACCCCCAAACCCCTGGGAGACCCTCATGGCCCGTTTCAGCAGCGCACAGTAGTTGTATATCTGAAACAACTAGGCCGAATTGTTTAAAGCAGGGTGAGTGCTAACGCTGGGTTAGAGGGGTTTTCAATTGAGTGCAGTAAAATGAAAACCAAAGTAATTACAAAGCCAGTCATGTTCTGAAGGAAATACAGCCTTCAGTCAATCACAAATCCAGAAAAAAAAAATTCACGACTTGGTCTTTTTTCGCCAATGAGAACCCAAAGTAAGTTAAGGCAGCGAAGCGCATCGAGCGCGGGAAAACGAAAGTGACTACTGTCGCAATTGGTCTTAGCTTTTTATCTGATTGGTTGAAAAGTTTGCGCGAGCTTTTTGATCCAATCATAGAGCGAACGAAAACTAAAGTCAAAGCAATTGCGTAATTACTCTCGAGACTCAATGGGAAACCGCTCCACTGTATTTATCGCGGTTTAACACTAAGCCTGCCTCGAGCAAGTGAGCCCTGATTGCTAAGGGCAAGTGTTCCCACACCAATGGGTTCGTACCCCAACACAGGAGTAGACGATCTATTTTTGGAACAACATTTCGCGCGCTGAAAAGCATAGGCAGGCACGTTCATCCAATCAAATGGCTTAGCATGGCAGCTACAGACAGGTCTCAGAGGAGAGTGTTTGTAACCATGGCAATCGCTTTTCGCGGGAATTTCAAAAACTAAAAATAACCTGGTCTACTCCTGTGCTAGTGACCCGGACCATAACATATGGACGTTCCTACTTAAAGGCTCTTGTCCCAATCCATTAACTCAATGATAAAAACTGGAGACAATATCGATCCCTTCAGTTTCTACCATCTCAGTTGATCCAAAGGGTCTTGACAACAGAAAAAAAAACACGGAAACTTTTATGAACAAGCCGGTATTTTTAAATTTTACAAACGTGCTTCGACGGACTCCCGTCATGTTCAGGGTAACGGTAAATAACAGTCCGGTTTGTTCATATTGCATTGACCTACCATACACGTTATGATTATTACTACTGTACCCATAATTTAAAATATCCGAAATAGCGACACATGCATGATCCGTTGACAAGACACTAGACTGCTATGCGGGAGACCTGGGACCAATAAATAATTGAAGGCAGACGGTGTTTGAAGAACATTTGGCCGGGTTCTTGGGCAGGGACGGTGAGCAGAGGCCTTATCGGTTCTTTCTAACTGTATCGAACATTGAAACTCGTTGTAAAGCCCGTTCTTTGTACCCTGGAAACTCGTTGTAAAGCCCGCTCTTTCTACCCTGGAAATTATTTGTAAAGCCCGTTCTTTCTACCCTGCAAGCAGTGGATTCTCTTCTCCTATCTGTTTTGGTAGCGAAACGAGAGAGAAACGTTTGCTCTCAGTGGTTTCTTTCTCGTTTATAAATCAAATAAATCAGATAAGAGAGATGCAAGAATCCACTGCTCGCAGGGTAGGTGTTTGTAGCTCGGTCGGAAATGGGCCTCTTCTACCTGGATTTGATCGTGAACTGAAGGACTGGAATTTGCGCATACAAACCTCTGGCGAAGTCCCCACACGCTAAGACAATTTTGATAAGATTGATATATACATACATTCATTGAAATTGCGCCTTATAATCTTACGTAAATTATAAAAAAGGACATGGTGACTTTATCAGTCATGTTGTTATTTCTAGCTCCGTACGTCTTTCACATCTTACTGAACAACAACTGGAAACAGACGAGGAAATGAAACTCGAGAGATATAAAGAAGATGCCAACGAACCCGATGGAGCGCTGATAAAGAAAGAAAACGACAGCGATGACACCAAGAATGGAAACAACAAGAACGTTTTGGAAACTGTGTCAACCACACAGTATCCTGAACTTTTGAAAACGACAGAGACCTGATTCTCTTTACATTAGAACGTTCCATTTCAACAACAGGTCGATTAAGTTTTACTTCCCAATTGAAGCTCTCTATACTTTATCGAGCACAACTGTAAATATTCTTAGACTTTAACTTTAATTCTCTTAGTAATCAGAAGAGAACAAGATCAAGATTATCACTTGGAAGGGAGAAAATTAAAACTGAAATCGCTGAAGTGTATTCTTTCGAAGTAGTGAGGGAGTAGGGCAGGGGGTCACCCTCGTCACCCCAGTGGACACTGGTTTTTGTAAGAAATGAGTTGATTTGTGGATGGCTATTATTTTTGTTGTCGTTGTTTTTGTTCAGCATTTGTACTGTGCATGCACATGGGAGTGAAATAGTTGGTATGAAAGGCCTGCAGCCTTATCTTTAAATCATCATCACTTCGAGCCCCTTGATAGGCCTATTGTTCAGAAGAACAAAGAACTGAAGAATAACTCGTAATTAAGGTATCTCCGTTGGGAGGTCAACAAGTAGTTAATATTCCAGATAGCAGTGATGGCTTTCGACGATATAGGAAGTTCGCAATTCGTATTTGTTCAAGTCTGTTCGTTCGTTCGTTCGTTCGTTCGTTTGTCTTTAAAAAAGTTACAAAATGATACGACAAACCATAGTTAGTACTAACTATGGTTTGTCGTATCATTTTGTAACTTGTTAGTTTCGATTCGCCGAAACATCTTTATATGGATTTGTGGACGTCTAATGTTAGAAAAGTTAAACAAAAGTTCATAAAAGTAAACTTTCGATTGTAAGACCGGCATATGGCTTAGAGGTCGCAATATCCAAACACAATCTTATCCACTTGTAAGAGGCCAAATACTAACGTCTGATTTCTAAGGAATCCCAATTCAATTCCGCTAGCCGTATACGCGTTTTCTGGACTACAAATTGGTCGCGACGACCTCCTTTATGTGGATACAAAATAAAGGTATAGATGTCCTCTAAAAGGTACGGATTCCACTCAAGAGAGGTCACAACAAAACCTTAGTTAAGCTTAAGCTGTCCCGAAACCGGCCGGACTCGAAGACCGAGAAGTTCTTATCAGACCCAAAAGCTTGTTGGTCTTAGCCCAAACGGTCGGAAATGTGGCAGTTGTAAGATAATAAATTTAATGCTTATTCAGTGTTTGAATATAAAAGTTTTCTTTATCATCCTTTTGATTTCGATCGACTGTTGTTATATATTCATAGCAGTTCTATTGACCCAAGCAAAGGATCATAACATGAACATGATTTTAAAAATATTTTAATGTACTGCAGTAGTAATCGGGGCGCATCCTAGTATGGTGTCCCGGATGCCTTTTAGTGAAAACGACGTCAAGCATCGAGGAATTCGAACGCATCACGCTGCTGAGTATTGAGTAACTCGAACTGAATACTCGAGAATCCGTTAAATGAAACTAAGTGTGACATGACTTTGAAAGAATTCAAAGTGATAAGAAGACAGTTGTCAGGACTAAAACAACAACAACAACAACAACAACAAGAACTTCACCAACAACATTTTAAAGGAACGATTACACACCTATTCGCATATCCGACTTTATCTAGTCGAGGCGGTTAGGTTGGACAACTATCCCTATTAGAGACAGCAAGGACGTAACCTGCTGAAACGACCATAATAGTTTTGTCATTGACGTAAGCAAGGAGTCAAGAGAATTCGTGACGTCATGACGAAAGGGCAAACACATAAAAGATAAACACAGTTCAAGGGATTCCATGCACCCCAAACCGGTCACATCTGCGTGACTGAAGAATTGACTGAACAGGTGAGCAGAAATTAATGACACTAGCTTACTAACTGAGCGCGGTGAATCGCAATAATTAAGCAACACATCATTTCATATCCAAACTTCTGGTTCGAGCATTTTCTGTTTATGAAAATCGTGAGCTGGTCAGTCGATGATGGGCTTATAAGCGTCTTAACAAAGTTTCGCAATCATTTCAGTCACGTCTCAACTCGAGAGAAATGAAAACCTTCAGTCATGAAAATTTAACAATCAATATGTATGAAGATGGCAAAAAGCAGATATTTCAAACTTCTCTCCATACATGCGAATAATATGTAATTCCAATGTTGATTTAGGACAGTCAGAGTACAGGCGATCAAAAATAAAAACAAAACGATTCAATAACTTTAAATGGAATCGGTGTAAAGTGTAAAGCATCACTAAGCCTCCAAAACCAATGGACCTAAAGAGAATACGGAATGGTTCTCCTAGAACCAACATTTCTTGGTCGGTTTCTTCAACTCAGTGCTTTGTGAACTGTTAAAAGCAAAGAAATTGTCTAAGTCGACCAGTTTAACTTTGTCAGAAAGCACTGTTTGGCAAGGTGAGACAAAGACTGATCCTTCAGAGGATAACTTGCAGAAACGTCTTAAAATCTTTCACTGGATACTTCACAGGCAGTCTCTAGTTCTTTTATGCAAAAATATCCATGGTAAAGGGGTTTAATTGTATGTAAATCATTTTAGAACTTTGATATAGCCCGGCCTAGATTTTCCAGGACTGAGCTTGTTGTCCCCCTTTGCATGGCGTTTGTAAAACAAGTAATTAGCAAGTAATAAGGCTTAATTGCTCTTGAAACGTGACTGGCGCTAGCTTGCATTTCTTTATTTTTCTGCTTGGCAAAGAAATAATGATGAAGTGGAATCTATCGGTAATTTCAACTGACAATCGACTCTCAGATTCACAAGAGTTAAAGCCACAACCGAACACAACTTTTGACGATCGTTTTCAAACTCAGTCACACTCTTAAGAACAGAACTCCTCACGTATTGACTAGCAAGAAAATATCTTGTTGCATGGTTAAAGCTTTAAAAGTGTCAGTTTTCATTTACATGAAAACAGTAGTGTACGTGAAATTCCATTCAAACGCATTTCTCCGCCATGCGGTGCCTCACGTAGCTGTTCTGCACGACTTGTTAGGGCAGCCCTGCATGAGTGTGCAGTCATTATTAGGGACTTTAAGATAGTACACGACGGTAGACTGGGACGGTTAGATGAGTGTCATGTCACGCAAAATCCCCGTGACATTTGACCGTCGTGCTTCTAGGACGGTATGTTTGCGCGGGGTTTCTCGTCGTGGAATCTACGGTGAAAACGGTAAGAATTCATCCATACTTATTCGCACTATTTTAGGCTTTTCCTTTATTATGCATTGAAAACTGATCACCCAATGGGTTAAATGTGCATTTGGTTGTGTTTTTCTTGATTTATCCATCGCTGAAATGAAAAAATCTAGCGAAAATTCTGAGTTCATTCATAGCCATCACTCGGCCACATGGCGGCTCAAACAAAAATTTGCTTGTTCTCAATGTAGCGTTATCCATAATCCACCATGACACAGAAGGAAAGCAGAAAAGAAAGGTAAAAGAGATAATTGAAGCCGCATTTTTTGTTTATGAACCAATTCCCCTTAGCGGTCTGAAACGATTTTGATTAATTTCAGATGTGTTGTCTTTCAGAGGAATTTCAGTCGGTCTAGCTTCGACAACTAGCTAGCTTGGTTGTTCTTCTGATTTTCACTTTTTGTTACCATGCAAAAGAAATTTTCTCGCCTCTTCAAAAGACATGTTTATTCCACCGTCCTACGGTCGTGTTGGCCGAATCTTAAGTTAAAAATTTTCGCACCTTTCTACCGTACTCGTCCCAAGTCTCCGGTATACGCATCCAACCGTCCCAGCCTACCGTTGTCCACTATCTTAAAGTCCCTATTATCTCAGCATGCGACAGTTGTGACACGTCTAAACATCAATTAGATTAGATGCAATACCGATGGAGCAGCGCGCAGGTGCTTAGATTTTCGTTTCGGTTTTGCTCTTAGATTGGATCTAAAAACTTGGCGCGAACTTTTCAAGACTAAAGACCAATGGTGACTTAGCCGGTCAATCTCGTTTTCCCGCGCTTTGGGCCCGATGTCTTCGCTTCCTTTGCGTTTTGATTGGCAAATCAGATGAAGCCGCTTAATGAATTACTTCGGATTTGTGTTTAGCAGAAGGGTGCACGTATTTCCTTAAGAGCGTCATTGGCTCAGTGACTACTTCGGTCTTGGTGTCACGACGCTGATTTAAAAAGCGCTGTCCAGCAGAGTATTACATAATACTTAATGTGACTGCGATTTCAATGCCAAATTTTGATGGGCCATCTTTGTATGCCTGCTTTAGATTTCGTCACGCGTTGGACCTGCTAGGAAATCAGCCATTTGTTAAAATGCCACGACACAACCTTCCTGTGTGGAGACGCTTCCTGACGGTGGAACCCGTCCTATTTTTCTATGCATACGGATTTCTCACTGGCTTCCCTCTGTATCGGCAGTACGTGTACAGTGTTATCAGTGAGCAGAAAGGCTTCCCTTACAAAGAGGTTGTGGTGGCTAACGATGGGCTTGTATGCCAGGCTGATGTTATTGGAGAAAACTCCACCTTAAAGGAACTTGAAAAAGAGGTTAGAAAGTAAGATGTGTTTAGAGTTTTCCGTGCATGAACTCTCCCTTAGCTCAATACACACGCGTCTTCCTGCTTGCCGGTTGCTGCCTTTTGAATTGTCAAGGCGCACAAAAAAAATATATATTTCAGCAGGTGCACCGTTACTGGCGCCTTCGAGGTCCTGTTTTCTGTTTTTAACCTGGCCATGACGGTATTGTTAAGCCTCCAAGAAATAGAAAAGCACTGAATTTAGAAAATATGTTATTGTACGCAAAAAGCGATCTAGAGCTGCGCTTATATATACGAGCTTTGTCCGTCACCAGAAGGGCAATGGACAAAGATATTGGCATTTTACTGGAGCATTAAATGTTCAAAAGTCTTCAAGAAAACTATTACTATTTCCTTATAGTAATTGCCACCCAATTTCCTCCATTGGCAAGGCACTGGAGTCTTGTTTCAAGGCCAGACGACGGACCACCAATCAGGGGCCAAAGTATACTAGCTATGCATGACACACTTTGTATCTGCCTAGGACCAAGATCAGGGTCTCCGCCAGTCTCACCGGCAAAGTGTACTGAGCGGGGACTGTGTTCTGGCCTTAATGAAAATTTTCAGATAAAAATTAAAAGAGTATGGCGGTTAAAAGTTATGGTTGGACGAGCTGTAGAGAATTTTCTTGGTGAGTAGGTCAAGAGCGAATATTTGGGTGGGAATCATAGCGCTAGTGAGCGAGCTTTCCATACAAGGTTGATGAGTTGAATCCATTTTTCTCAACATTCCGGGAGAAAAAAGGTGTGAAAGAGGATTGATGAGTTGAAATTCCGTAGACTCATCGACTAGTTCAAAATAAGAGCGTTCTTGCCTCCAAAAACTCAAATACTCCCAAAATATAAGGCCAAACGGCAAAACACAGCACTGAAGCAATTACCACTTAAGTCGATGTTACGCGAATTTCTCTCGCCTTACTCATCGTCACAAAAACTGCAACGGTGAACGAAGGATGCCTTGTCATGTGACATTTCTCGACCCAGATTCCTGGTGCTCGTCCAAGCGTACTTGCTGACCGTTGTCGTATCGTAGGTTCCCTAACTTATGCTGGGAATGCAAACGTTTAAATCGCAATCACAGGTTCAAAGCCTAACGTCAAGAATAGACCTGGGACTGATGTTCTTCGTGACAATTCCGTCTCTTCTCCTGGCACCGTTTTGGGGAGCGTGGACAGATAAGTCTGGTCGAAGAAAACCTGCGCTTTTCCTCCCTGCGATTGGAGGTCTGCTGGAGACCATAGTAATGCTCTTAGTCATGTACCTCAAGTTGCCTTTATATGTGATGTTCTTGGGCTCAGCTATCAGCGGATTATCGGGGTTTCTGACCGTCCTTACCATCGCTGTCATGTCGTATATCGCCGACACAACTGAGAACACGGCAATAGCATTCAGACTATGTAAGTAGGAACTTGGGATTTTAATTGTTAAAAAGCAATGAATTATTAGCGAATGAATTATTAGCTGGTAACAATTCACTGATGTCGGGCCTTCCTGTCTATCTTTCCGATGTGTTAGAAGCAGTTCAGAGGAGGGCGATGCGCATTATTTTTCCGCATGCCGATTATAACACGGCCCTTTGCAGTGCTGGGCTCGGTTCCCTCGCTGACCGCCGCGATGCCATTTGCGCTAAATTCATATCGAAGGCTAAGACAACACCTCCTTTCAGCTATATTCTCACGAATCGGAACTATTAACCATGGCTATCAATTGCGTTCAGGTCAGCAGCGCTATGACCAAGTTAAAGGCGACACTGAGAGATTTAATAATTTTGTAACTGTACGTTTCCAGTAAGGTATATATGACCCACCACTGTAATTCAGGAGTTCTATTCTGCAAGAGTGGCGTTTAATAAACTATTATTATTATTATTATTATTATTATTACTGATTTAAGACTCGAACTTATAGAGCCAAAGCACAAGTGCTTTACTAATTGGGAAGACTACAAATGAAATCAAATCAAACCAAATCCGGGGACACACTGGTGGCCTTGGGGTGGGGGGGGGGGCAGAATCTCGCATATGAAAGGGGCGGGGTTGCTCGTCGTCTCGCTTAGAGGTGTAAATTTCCGATTTTGGTCTCACTTAGGGTGTTATGGGCAAAAAACGCCATTACATCTAGCCTTGGAGGTCTCGAAAAGGGTTGCACGCGAATAAAAATTAAAATAAATGTATTTAATATAAACAAAATGATCTCTTTTAGGGTCAAGAAAAGCCTGAGCCAGGCCCAGATTGGTCTCAGTTTAGGGGTTTGATTAAAAAATTTCGACGAGCATCCCCGCCCTTTCATATGCGAGTACCCCCCCCCCGATTGGTGGAAAGAGAGCGCTCTCACCGCTTCGCCAATCTTTCTCCCCCACTTGCATCCCTTGGTGTATGCATATAACTTAAGTTACTTATCTACCTCCCTCCCTCCCTCCCTCCTTCCCTCCTTCCCTCCCTCCTTCCCTCCCTCCCTCCCAGCTCAATTAAACAGCGCATTTTGTGCAGTTGTGATGATAAGCATATTTTTTCAAAGCATTTTTTTTTTCGAACCCCAACCTGATGAGGTATGTAACAATATTTATGATTGATGTTCCTTGGCTCAAAGCTAACTACAGTTGGCAAGGAGTTGCTTTGGGCGAGCTCAGTTTGCTGGGACAAAAGTATTTGAATCATATGTGTGAGATTTTTGGCCAAGCCCTGATGGACGCATGGCCTTTTGTTAAAATTCAGCATAATAACTTGGCAAAAGCCCAATATAAAAGACGTAATCCCAGCAAAGGTGAGGACACACCCACCGTATACAAATGACAGAAAGTACGGAGGGAGATAGCCTGCGTAGCAAGCGTTCCGTACGAGCGAAAATTTCCGTATTCTGGCCGCGGGAAAATTGGGGCGAGAAAATTGGTGGACGGGTCCTCTCCCCACTCCCACCCGTCCACCTATTTTTCGCTCCAATTTCCCGCGGCACGAATACGGAAATCTTCGCTCGTACGGAACGCTTGCTTCGCAGGCTAGGAGGGAGAGAGAGGGAAAATTAATCTTTACTTGCTTGGAGAAGCGAGCGAAAGACGACTCATGTTTTAGTCGCACTGATTCCTTGTAAGGGATCCTATCAAAATGAGTCGCGCATGGTAGGCATGCCCCGACCGGGAGCTGGGAAACTCAGTACTCACTGAGACGTCGATGTCACATATACATTTCCTTTGGGAAATATATTTTCTATGAAATGTCAATTTTGCTTGCAGCGATTATGCAGTTGATGGTCTTCTTTGCTGGATTCCTTAGTCAGCTGACCAGCGGTTTATGGATTGAGAGATTCGGATTCATCGCGCCAGCTTGGCTTAACTTCACCTGTTACACGGCAAGTGCTCTCTGGGTCATATTCCTAGTTCCCGAAAACCACGCACAGATCACAAACGAGAAAAACAAGTTTTTCGATCTTCGGCACTGGAAAAAGCTGGTTAATGTCTTCAAGGTACCACGCCCCGGGGGATCGCGGAGAATTTTGCTGCTTCTATTGCTAGCCGGTGTAATCGCGACCCTGACTGATGAAGGCATGGCAGGTGTAATAACCCTTTTTATAATAAGGAGCCCGCTCTGTTTTGGCCCCAAGCTCGTGGGCTACTTTCTGGCTTACAGATTGTTGACTCCCGGACTGGGAGGTGCAGTTGGTGTGAAGTTATTCAGAACCTTTTTCAGCGAGAAAATTACCGGTGCGATAGGAGCTGTCAGCCAAATCATTGAGATGGCAGTGCTAGCGTTTGCCACTCGCACCTGGTTGGCTTTCCTTGGTGAGTATCTCAGACACGGTTTGATATAGGATATCATATAGGCCAAGAGGAGAGGTACGAAGGGCATCATACATGATGTTACTGACGAGATAAAACGGCAAGGACGACTAGGAAAGACAACGACAACGACGACAACAACAACAGCAATGTTCAATTGGTCCCATTGCTTTATGTTCACGCAGTGGCCGCTAGAGTTCTCGCTGTTGAGAAATTACTTCTCTTTTTCTGGTCGGAACGTTAAAGTAGGTGTGATGCATCACTAAACGAGCTTTGTATCTTGACGTGCAGGACCAGGGTTAGCAGTTTTCAAAGATTGTCTTGGTCCAATCATTCTCGGAATTTTGTCAAGGACAGCATGTGAGGATGAACAGGGTACGTCGGAATTTTTTAATCATAGTTTTATTCCAAAATAACGGCTGTATCACTACCGTGTGTTATCTCGTAACATCGTTGGCTGCTGAGGGCCTACTTACGAGGATGGAGTGGTTAGTTCAGTTAGCGGTTATCATAGTTACTTTTCGTAACGGGAAATTGTAACCTGGTTTTCCTTTTCTATAATGACATGTGACGCATTGAATTAAACAGAAAAAAATTCCAACTTAACTCAAGTTGTCTATTGACGTTCGCAGGCTCCTTGTTCTGTGCTTATGGACTCATGACTGTAGTCTGCCAGTTGATTGGTGCAACGATCTTCAACAACGTTTACGCGGCTACCCTTGGCCTCGACTTTAGTGGCCTTGTGTTTATTGTATGCGTCGCTATAAAGGTCATCCCGCTAGGCATCATCTGGTAAGGCCTAAATTATACTGTGAGGTTAACAGAGCATTAGCGCAAGCAATCTCAGCTACTCAGTAAGGCAGCGCTCACGTGAACCTTACAGTTATAAAGAGCTATAACTTTACAGTTATAACGAGCTTTGAGCTCGTCAGATAGACGAGCTCAAAGTTTTTCAGTGTCGGCTCAGTGATAAATCGAGAGAGCCAAAGCCTCCAGCCAATCGTTTGAGTCTTTTTTTTTTTTAACATATAAAACCAGGGTCCGTTCATTTTAGAGAATAAAGTCGAGAGGTGTTTGTATTTGACAAGTTGGTTTGTTAGACGATCACATAACCATCAGCGTCGCTTTCTTTCCAGCGGCGTACATATTTCACCTCCAACTGAAGATCAAACAGATACAGCAGAGGAAATGCGGACCAATAGTGATGAAGAAAATCCCAAGGAACAAGAGACACCGCTAGGAACGATAGAAACTGACGCGGGTCCTGTTATCAAGGAGGGAAATCAGGATGCAGCATTGGAAATAGAAGCAAGCCCGGAAAATGTTGAAGATGACGAGTTTGTTGGTCCTACAAGACTTTAGAACATCGGTATGCATATACACTGATGCCTTTTAGGGATTTCGCAGGGCAGACCGAACTGCAAAGAATTTGCGATCGTTTCCTAAATTGACACGCTTTGTTCGTAAAAATGTACAGTTAATCATTTTATAGTGTTCTTCAATCGGTTTGGGCGCTTTCGTGCGTTCTTATATCGAGTAATCGTCAGTGACGCGGACTCATAATACCAGTTACTCTAATGTTACGGCCTTTGTACTCTTCATTTGATTTCATTTGACATAATGTGCCAGTGGTTTTTCCGTTACTTATTAATTTGGCTCAGGTCTGCTTTCTTTCCCTGTTACGTCAAAAACTTGCCGTCGATGAGACAGAGTATCTACAGTTTTTCCTTTCTTGGTTCAAATCTTCTTGACTCGACGATTTTTTATTCAAATGTTCATCCCCACTCAACGACTCTCCTCTCAACAATCTCGGCGTTTCGCGGTCCGTCGTTACATTGTCGGGGCCTCCCGACCACTTCCGGAAAGACTTTGCTGTTTCTACGAGCCCCTCCTTGACTCTAGACAAAGCTGAGGATTTGCCCTTATCAAGGCAATGCTTGAGAGCTTCAAAGAGCAGCTCTTGTGTCTCTAAATATCCCTCTGAGTTAGATACTTGATAAAAAGAGCAGTTCAAATCCTTTGCTAAGAGTTTGCCTTCTTGTTCCTCGACCTCTCTATCATACTCAAGATCGGTTTTTGTACCTACGAGCATGATGGTGGCAGTGGAAGCCAAAGACTTGTCTTGTAGTATGTAGCGCGTCAGCAGGGATGCTTCTTCAAATGACGTCCGGTCCGTCGTTGAGTACAACACAAAGAAGAGTTCAGCAAAGGCAATACACATTTGCATTTTCTCAGTGGAATTCTGTGAAAGAGGGTAGAGTACGTATAAAGATTACCCTGCGAAACGGTGGTTGATGGAATTACTGATTGCGTATGGAGAATAAATAAATAAATATACAAACAAGCAAATAAAGAAAGAAACGAACAAATGATCAAAAAAATAAATAAATAAATAAATACTTAAATGACCACTCCTCTCAAGGGGCTTTTCAGGTCCGATGAATAATAATACTACAAGTGAAAGTAACTGAGTTAAGAATCCCCCACTGTCGAGAGTTAAGTTAGCTATTTACAATCGCGGCCGAGGAGTTAAACCAGGGACTACAAAGAAGAATTCCAGTTAGTGGGCAGAGCTGGACTTAAACTCAGGACCATTGTTTGGCTCCATTGCGGGCGTCGTCCAAAGAACGTTTGTGCAGGAGACCGTATAAAACTCGAGGTATGAACTTACCTTTCCAGCCGTATCCATTATGTCAAGTGAAACAAATTGCCCGTCAACAAGAAGATGATGCTGATACGTGGCCTCTACATGCATACATATAAAAGAAAATTAACCACTACCAGAACAAAAAAATATAATC
>BLFK01000990.1:1718234-1747959 GCA_014634185.1 Astreopora myriophthalma | reverse complement strand
AAAAAAAAAAAAAAAAAGGAAAGAAAAAGAAAGCGTGAAAGATAATAGGTCTTGTCCTTGTCCGAGTACACTTCAGCCTCTTTTCCCAGCCTCTTTTCACAAGCTAAGTGCGACATCTTTCTTATGAAAACAGCTGATTCATCTAATAATTAAAACTAATTATATTATTATATTATTATTATTATTAGCTAATTATATTATTAATATCATTAATATAATTAAAACTAATTATATTATTACCGCGACTAGTTGGCTCAATCGAGAGTGCACTGGACTTTCATGCGGGAGGTCGTGGTTCGAATCCCGACCGGACCAACACTCAGGGCCTTTAAATAACTGAGGAGAAAGTGCTGCCTTTGTAATTACATCTGCATATGGTTTGACTTTCTAGTCTTCTCGGATAAGGACGATAAGCCAGAGGTCCCGTCTGACAGCCCTTGTTCATTATCTCTGTGAGACGTTAAAGAAGCCACACTCTATTCGTAAAGAGTAGGGCAAGCTGTACCCGGTGTTGTGGTCTGACCTCATGGACACATTATCAATTGGGGCGACAGCTCTGTTGTGTGGCCCCCACCACCTTAATTGGTGGTGAAACTCTAAACTCTTATCGTGACGGAAATTCCGCACTTGGACTCGCTTGAGAGAGAGAGAGAGAGAGAGAGAGAAAACGAGGCTGAATTTAACTCGGAATTAGCCTATTCAAAACGGTTAGCATAATCTCGACCACCACAGCACCTTTTCCACTCCAGTTGAAATTACATAAGTAACTATCAAAACAATTGAAACGGAACCGAACGGGAACTATTTTCGGATCAGTGGGGACTATTGCATAGTGTCAACGCTAGAAAATGTCCTGAAGGGATGTGGCAGATGGTATCTAAGGCTACCCAGCAAAAAGCCACTTCTCCATTATTACAGCAACGGTAATTCATATTTTTTTCGACAACCCGTTTGTGCCCAGAATGTTCAAAAACACATTTTGTATAGTTTTGACTAGCCTGCGTAGCTGGCGAGATTGTTCGCATGTGAGGTAATTGGAATTTTATCGGTGGAGACTTTGCCTCGTGTAAAAAAACAAACAAACAAACAAACAAACAAAAACAGAAAAACAAACAAACAAGCAAAAACAATTGACCAATACAACACAAAATTCCTGTGACAACGCCTATTGTCCTTTCATATTATTACATTCCCACTGTAAACGGAAAAAGAGGATTAGAATCCGCCGAAAGCTGTCTCGGTGAAAAAGTGAAGGGATCCAAATAATTTCTGCCATGAAGACAAAGCGCGAAAGATAATTTGACTGATGAAAAAATACACTTACCAAGTGTGCTGTCATACTCGCCGATGTAACGTCTGGTCAGAAATCGCACAGTCAATGCTGCGGGGTCAAATGCAAATGAGATTAACTGGACTTAAATCCATAGGGCTTAACAGGATTTAAAGCAAAAATAACCAGTTGCAAAGAAACGATAAACCAGTGAGAGGATAAGAGGAAACGAACAAGTGTGTGTTTTGTTTTTTGTTTTTTTTTTAAATTTAGTAATGTACCAAAACGTACAAGAACTAAAAAGGATACCATGGTAATTTGGTCTACAGCTGCAATTTCAAGCAAACAGCGTCTGCGTAAAATTAATCTTTAGTATCAATTTACTGGACAATGACCCTGTGATTGCGCTAAACAAACACGCACAAACACACAAAATAAGATTTGCTTAGGATGCCTAGGAAGTGATATATTTAAGGTAGCAATGGCACGGCGCCTGCTACGCAGAGCTAAATTTATCCTAGAAAGACAGTTTTTTGGCACCAAACTAAATACCGCAGACACCTCGAATTTACGACACCAGATAATCACCCGTATCTACAATAGCAGCAGGCGAGCTTCAGCTGGTTTTAACAAGCACTTGATTTATTCTTAAAAGGGAATTATCTCCTTTTGTGGTTGTCCCTCCTTATGTCAAGTGCTGGACTTAGTGGAAAAAGGAACAAAACGATGGTTAACATGAGAGCACATTGTTTTCGTGTAAGAACTTCCTCACGTACGACCTTGAGGCTGACATTTATCAAATTTGAGGGACATGCATTGGATGACAGAGTCGGTTAAAAATGACTTTATCTCGGCGACCAATTTGTTAGAAACAAGCTGTTTTGTACTCTCTACTTATCCGTTAAGCGCCGATACGACATTGACGGAATGATGCCCTCTTGCAAATTCTCGTCACGTACGCGAGCTAACCTTTCCACGCTCAAATTACAAAAGAAAGGAAAATAAAATAGGGAAGTTACCCAAAACGACACTCGTGAATGGTTGTGCATATTAGATAAACCAATCAAAACAATCGATACATGACTAAAATATAGGAAAGATGTGTTACTGATTAGAAAACAGTTAGGTTGCGTAAACTATGACATTTCTCAGTAACTTTGACTTATTTTTACGGCATTGGACATGACCAACCGGGTCTGCACAGTGTGGTATAAAGGTGCAAAAAATGGTCTAAAAAACCCTCCGAAGTCAATATCGAGTGCTTTGAATGACTCATACCTGATTTGCCGACGCCGTCTTTACCTAGGACAACAGCCCGAATAGACTTCAAAGCACTACAAGAATTTGCACTGCTACGTCTTTTCCCCATAATAAAACGATTGTCAACGAACACCTTCACGTTCTTGTGTACACAAACGCACAAACGTCCCTCAAATAAGCGAGACTCTCGCTTTAGACTGTGTTTACAGACCAGTCGACACCCTTGCGCTTGTTTCTGTTTTGGACAAAGTCCCAAGAGGGTTTGCCGGACCACTATCGTATTGTTCGGAGTGATTTGACAAAGTCAACTTGTATTATCCGGATTTCAAACAGGCTTCTTGCCGGCTCTTCCATTTCCACCCGTATTGGAGTGGCTATTAAAACCCCCCGGATTACCAAAAATGTCTTAAACAAATGGAAATATTCATCGAATCCACAGGATGGTGGCCTTTATCTATCATCTTTCTTAGGCTGTCGCGCCACATTATTTGCTGGCCGAGTGTAGCTCTCTAGAAGTGCTCCGCTGTGATTGGAGAACGAAAACAACATGTCTATGATATAACACAAACAGTGCCCCAAAAGCTGATAACAAAAGAAGCTACAAGTCATAGCGACCAATGAAAATAGAGGTATGGAAGAGCTAAGGATCTGCAGTACTCCATGATTTCTTCATCGGTGACCCAAAATGATGAACGAAAATCAATCGCGTTAATTAATGTTCGTGACATAATCAGCAATAGCAAATTAATAATGCCAAGTTCTTTTTTCTGGAAATCCTACCTCGTCTGTGCCAGGGCAAAATAACGACGCAGAATTACCGCGGAAAAAAAAAGAGAGAAAGAACATAGGAGCAGTGGAATGTAATTAAGGTACGGCCAAAAATAATCAATCAGCTTGTTGTTTATCTTGTGTAAAAGCGCGGGAGAAACAACGCCGTAGTTTTCCGTCGACAGGTCACGTGCGTTGTTGTTGTCCCTGCGGCAAATCGGCCATGTGCATTTTAGGTTTACTGGCAATGGGCACCGAAGACATCGAAACACTCAAATATTTGGTAAGTCTACTCCATTTTGTATACCTAAATATCACCTTTAATGAACATATAACAAGGCTACGACGATAACTGATAAGAAATCATCACAAAATTCAAACTAAACAACAAACAACGTGCCACAGTTACCGCTTCGGATTGGATCATGAAAGCTGAAGTTGCGGATGTTTTCACGAAACTTCGCTGCAACTACTTCCACCAGTGCCTTGAAATAATACCCTAGATATCGTTATTTTATGACAATAACGAATAAAAAATATCGAACCGGGTTACCTTGTTACTAAAACAAGGGATAGCTAGCTGCAAAGGAGCTTTTTCCATCTCGTCGTTGACAGCTGTTGCGTACAATCTCTTCTTCGGTGGGTTTCTTTCTATTCTCAGTTAGAAAAGGGTCTTTTAAACGAGGATTCGAATTGTACGCTTATATACCACTAGTTTGACCAGCAATGCATTTTATGCGTCAATACAGCAGTCGTTACTTATATCGATCTCCGGATTGTCATCACCATAACAAAAACACTGGAATGCGTGATGAATGTTACTTTACGGTGTGCTCATTTGTCCCGTTTCTTCTCACACTGTGTGCCTTCACAAAGGAAAGGAGGAATTTTTTATTTTTAAATATTCGTAGCAATAGTTCACGCGAATAATTTGAATAGTGGGTATTTCTATACATTACATGAAAAAGCAGTGTTTGTTAATTTTGCATCGGCGTTCGATGAGTTTGTATTTTCTCCTTTAATGCGAGTAGCGATTGTAGTGATGGGAAGTCGAGCGGAATTAGGCTGGAATTATGCTCACATTCTTTATTGACTATGAAATGCCGAATAAGAGCGAAATTTGATGTCTTTTATTTTCTGTTATTATACATTGCGGTCTCAATCCCTATTCTGTGAGCTGCAGATAATACTGGGTATCTTGTCACCCATCTAGTGTTGACGCACAACCACTAAGGGTTATTTGTCACCTGTCGACCGCCACGGCTTTACACTACCGGGCGACAGCGTGAATGAAAACAATGGCTTATTACTTTACAATGTTTTGTTTATATATCAATGTATAATAAAACAATTACTGAATTCGGTTTTTCGTGATATCCAGAAAAATCAAGGTCTAATAAGTGTTATGACGAAAAACCTCATCCAATAATTGTTTGTTGACGCGTTTGATTGTTGGTCATTATGTCGCCATCAATTCCAAGAGCGCCCGTTCCCTCTACACCCGGGCTTACCCCGGGCTTTTGGTGCGAGTTTGGCGCCGCATGGTGGGGACTTTGATGCAAGACGAAGCCCGCCCAGTCGGGCATTTGACTATCGAGAAAGGGCGACAAGTTGAAGGTTTACGTAATTCCTTCCTCGGGAAGTTTGCTCGAGAGCCACTCCGCGATCCCGCGTTGGTTTTGTTGCTGAAAAGAATGCCTTTTTTAAAAGTTTGGAGTGGTGACAAAGAGACTCGAAGAGCGTTGACAGCACAACTTGACGCTTTGTGAAGGCGTTGCCGATGGAGTATTTGACCGTAATAACGGGCAAAACATGGTGGGGAATTTGACCAAAATTTTTCCAAAAAGTCAATTGCCCGTGGCTTTGCCCGGGATGAGGATGGGCGCTTTTGGAATTGATGAAGACATTAGAGCGTACAATCGCAATGCTGGAACTATGGGATTGATTTTCTCCTTGTGTACATCCCCTTGAATCCTTCCTTCAACCTTGACAAGGGTCCTGCCTTGTACGATTTGTTCCCATTTTCTTGCTGCTTAGTATAGTTTAGCTCAATGTTTCTGTTGTTCATATGCAATCTTAAAGAGTCGTAAAGCAGAGAATTCGTCTCGACATAACCGTCGGCAATGGAAATCTGACAGAATACTGAGCCCAGCTCATTTGCAAGCTGAACTCCTTCATTGGCTCTTATTTTCCTATGGTGTTCTAAATCTGTCTTGGTTCCCACCAAAATGAGAGTGCAGTCATTCTTTCTGACATTCTTGATGTCTCGTCCTAACCGTCTCGCTTCCATGAACGAAAACCTGTCAGTGATGGAGTAGAGAATGAAGAAAAGATCCCCAAAGGAGGTAATTTTCTCTAACTTCTTCTCTGTGTTCTGTGTGAAAAGACGAAAGTGAAGTCCTCATCAGAACTGATTACAAACTAGGAGTAAAATTGGGTCGAATTTCCCTTGGAACATAATGTTTTCAGCGAAAAGCTGAAACTAAAAGCCCTGAGCGTGGCGGTCCATTCAAATTCAGATCTGGATCACGTGCAGTGGTCTCCTGACCCAATATGTGTGTTCCAGGAAGAATTCCATTTTGGGATTTCCGCCGATTCCATGGTTGTGAAAAAGCGCCGGTGACCGTTGATATCGCCGGCTACTTTTATAGTTTCGCTGGCTGCAATTCGTCAGTAAAAGGAGAAAAACTCTCAAGGTAAAACTCTCAAGGAGGTTCTTAAATTCTACTTCCACGAAACTCTCTCTCAAAGTGCTACTATGATGAAAAAAGTCAGTTCTCGTTTTTCTTCACATTTCGAAAATACTTGTGTTGAATGCTCGGCGGGTGAAATTCAGTTCTGCCGTAATTTCGCGAGGAAGACTGTTTATTTTAACTGCATTTTTTTGATTGAACGGTCCGCCATTACTTGGTGCGGTTCCGACCGATAAGCCCTCAGAGAGCTGGACTGAGGAGAAAGTGCCGTCATTAAGTCACTAGCTTAAAAATGGAGAGTGTGATTGCGGCTTATTTAGTATGCAGCACGGGAGTTTTTTTGCTTTGAGATTCTCAAATCCGTGTTCTGCATACTAATCAATCCGCATTCACACACTCCGTTTTTAAGCTAGTGAGTAAATGACGTCACTTTCTCCTTGTTCCAGTTCTCTGAGTGCTTATCGGTCGGAACCACCCCATGCACAACTGAGTATTTTCGAAATGTGAAGAAAAACGAAAAGTGATTTTTGATCGTGGTAGCACTTTAATTCCAACGCCCGGAATTTCAAGTTGTGGTTTTGTATTACACCCTCCCCCAAAGAAAAAGGATAACAAAAGCATTAGAGTCCTTTACTCGCAAGCGATTACATTTACCCCCCTCCTTAGGTCAACCACGCCACGTCATTCCCCTTTTTGCAAGAGCTTCGTAGCGCAGTTCCCAATTGGCCGCAAGAGCTTGAATTCCGTCTTCTAGAATTTGTTTATTACTGACCTTCCCCGCGGTGTCCATGACGTCAAGTGCCACACAGTGACCGTCAAGGGCGATGTGATGTCTATAGGTCATCTCTGTGGTACGAAAAAGCGTTATCAGCCGAGTGATAGTATCATTTATCAGGAGCGCTTGCTGGATGAGATATCTACGAAGGAGCGTCGATTTGGCTCTAAGCAACTCGTAACCAACAATTAAGCGCGAGGGGAATAGTTGTTTCTATCGAAACTAAGTAAGAACTATCATATATCTCTCTAATTTTGCTTACAAAGGGCTGCAAAATAAGCTTTTTGTATTTTAAAGAACGCATTGTGTTTTTCCCATATATCATGGCTGCTCGGATAATGAAGATTGGAATTGCATTACTAGTATTTAGCAACAATTTTTAAAAATATTTGACCACCATCCTTCTCTGCTTTTAGTTAGCAGTAAAAAGCAAGTGTACTCGAACACGTTAATTATTTACATCTCTCACCTAAATTTTCATCGTATTCTCCAATAAATCGTCTTGTCAAAAATCGCACAGTCAGGGCTGGAAATAAATAATATGCAAGCAATAAATAAATCAACAAACAAAGCAAACAATAAACAAATAAATAAGTAAATAACATAAATAATTGACAGTAAAAGTTATTCGAATACTGTAGCATGTTGACCCACTGGATCACGGCTCTCAAAGTCAGTGATGGCGCAGGCAGAAAATACTCAGTCATCACTTGGTGAACACCGCATTTCCGATAATCTATCGATCAGGCTCGATTGTGTAATTTTGGGTGTTATCTTAACGGAAGGCAACTTTTCGCCTAAACCCGCGGTTTCACACTGAGACTTCACCCTGACAGCGTCATCGGGAGTGGGATTGAAATTCCTGGCATCGCTGTCCACGATCAAGCAAAACAACCGGCGATCGGTACCGAGGCGGTTATTTTCCGATGGAGCAGTTTCTACTTTGAACGATGAATCAAGAACAGCCCGAACGATTATCGTAGCACGCCAATCACAGAGAAGCATAGTGCTACTTATGGCTGATGCGCAACCTGTCAACAATATCGCCTGATGAAGACCAGCAGTATAGCGGTCAAATCGTTGTGACTATTGTTATGCAATCGTTGGACAAACGATAAACTCAGCTATCAAATGTTTTTTTTTTTTTGGAAAATCTGTTCAGGACTGCGAAAAACTTGGCATTTCGAACTTCGTTATGCATTCTTCTTCCAATGCCTTTATAGACCGCTGTTTTTATCTCCTGCATGTTTACAGCAATACCCTCTCGAACAACCCTTAAATTGATTCACGGTCTCTTGTGGTTTTAATGATTCAGCTGATTATGTGATTCCATAACACCGAGTGACCATCGCAGAAAGTCTCATGAAGTTGGTTTCCTGTCAATTCTCCGTGGTTTATGGGTGAGCCTGGCGGATTCACCAGAGAACATTGACGGTACCTTTTTGCTTCTTTGTGCTTTCGACAAGTGTGGAAACTCAAAAACAAGATAAGGCCGGAAGATCTTATTTCTCCAATTTCATAGGCCCGTTGAAAGCACTTAAACACTCTTCAAAATTGTGGGCAGCACAACTTTCCGCTACGGTTTTCTGTATCAACACCACCTGGTAACAGTGACCAAATTAAGGGGGTTATTGAAGCCGAGTAAATTACTATCAAGTTTAAATCAGTCCGTTCTGTTCCCTTGGTTTGTTTTTTCACCATTTGTGCAGTTGAAATGCCTCATTTTGTATATGAAATCGTTTCGCGTTAAATCACCCTTTAATCTAAAGGGCACTATAATAACTAATTGATGGGTAGAAGTATTTGACCTGTTGAATATCGGGGGTGCGAAGAATAAATTATCCTTCATCTTTTTTGGTTTCAACTTTTCATGAATCTAAGTATGAAGTCGTGGCCCAAATTCACTAACTACTGGGCAATACTTTTCATTGTGTATTTCTAAATTTCGAGTCTTTAATTTAGTTAAAATATGATGTCAATGTTCAAATGAAAGCTATCAAGAAAACGATTCGTGAAAATACTGTGCGCATGTTATGCTGTACAAGGTAGTTCAAACTTTTAATGCTGTTGGTGCTAAGATTCTCACGGATTATCGTTTGACGGACTGAAGTACAATTTGGTTGTTACCGCTGTCTCACTGATCGCTGATTATTCAGCCAACTTCAGATTTTGCTACTTTTGTCTGTGAACGAGTTTTACGCAGTGACAAATAGGTATACCTTATCGGCTTGTTAAATGAACTTGCGTGATTCAGAGAGGCCGACAGAGACTCTCCCAATGCTCAATGTTCGACGCGCGTTTCCTAGAAATACACTCACCTGATTTTCCTACGCCGTCCAGACCCATGACAACTGCTCGTACATTAATGAGTTTGGTCTGATGTTCTTGGTTGAAAGTAGAGGTTGATCGTTTTCGCCGCATGATAATTATCTTTATAACCAATAAATAACACTGAAAAAAGAAAGAAAATGACGGGAAAAGGATTAATTAAAAGCACACTTGCTGTGATTACCTTATTAACACAAACTTCAGACTTAGTGGTCTTTTGGATTGTTCCAGATCTTAGACGAGGATTTTGTACCGTGTAAAGTTTGATGCGTTTTAAACGGCCTTCTCGCGGGGTTGATCTTCCGTCTTGAAAAGGCTGCATTAACTGTTTTACTTTGCACTTGATGCGTGAGATACTTTCAGCGGCATCTGACGTATTACATTGCATCTTGGGAGATACTAGCCAAACAAGTTCACTGTTTGTGTAATAGTTCGTTGATTGACAGCTGAGAGGCACGTGAGCCTCATCTTTTGTGCTCAGTCGACTACTTCAAAGTGTTACACAACAATAGCCAGGAACTCACAAAAATGGCACTTGACTCACGTGAAATAGGAACTATCTTATAACCTAGTTCACATGGA
The DNA here is from genome assembly GCA_014634185.1 of Astreopora myriophthalma. Classification (NCBI taxonomy): domain Eukaryota; kingdom Metazoa; phylum Cnidaria; class Anthozoa; order Scleractinia; family Acroporidae; genus Astreopora; species Astreopora myriophthalma. The sequence continues at coordinate 1,738,283 of BLFK01000990.1, read as the reverse complement.
CTGGGGAGATGATATACTCTAGGAACCACGTGGTTGGCTTTCTCATATTTTCGCTGTAGGGTTATCCTTATAGGCGCCTAGATGACTGTTCCGGTACGTGCGATGAGACTGCAAAATAATCTAGACTCTTTTAGCCGTTTATGTGATAAGATCTATCCGTCTGGCAATGGAGCAAACTGGGATATCAAATGCATTTCAAACTCGGTACCACTTTTAGAAACAAATAATACAAAGACCACGGATAGATTTTCAACTAAGGTCATTAGATGGCACGAGTTTTAAGATCAAGGAAATTTAAGAGTACAAGGTGAAACGAGCACAAAATTTTCAACTCACAAAACCAATGTTTGAGCTCTCCCCGCCCTTTTTTTCTACAATGATCTTGAACGTTTGAAGGTGAAAGTTCATTTCCTTTTTTATGGTTGAAGGCTGACTTGACTCAGTTAATATTTGTGCCTGTAGTGTTTGAGAGGCAAGCCAGTGAGAGCTTATCGTTAAGCAACAGCGGTGCACTTGGCAGGTCTCATCTCTGGCTAATTACCTGGAGCATTGCCTTGAATCGTATGCCAAGAAAGCAGAAAATACTAACTGACTCAGAAGTAATCGAATTAGACGGTGTATTAGTCGTGTTCTTATCTTGCTGCTGTTGGACTTCATGCTCCTTCTCCTGCAATCAGTCCATTTTTCTCGCCTATGCAGCTCCCGCGGGAAAGAGCCACGTAAACTATAGAATGAAAGACAAATAGTTAAGGCGCCCGGGTAGAAAGAAGGACAGCAGAATGTCGATTGTTCACGACCGACTTAGTAGGCCGGATTTGGTTCGCATCAGTAAGGTACTAGCAGAAGCCATCATGATACTAGTGGCTATACTAGTGGCTATACTAGGATACTAGTGTCAAAAAAACCTAGTATTCCTTCAATTTCCCTTTATTGAGAAATTCAACACTGTTTATGACACTTTGAGATCGAACTAGTTGATTTTTGGAGAGAGGAAATTTGATGTTCCTGGACTGGAGGTTAAAGCTCACGAAAAAGGGACAACAATCAGTAGAACCATGCAATCGATTTAATCAGTGTTTCCACTTATTGAATAAATCAGTTTATATTTGGAGATGCTGTTAGTTGCCGCTTCTGCTTATTACTTTCCATGAGATTAAGTAGAGCATCTGGTTCTAGAATATTCTTCAAGTATAATCCTACAGCAGGTTCTCTCGTCAGTTGCGTGTTTTTGACCGCAGAACGCGAGCCGCAGACAAACCACAAATCCTAGTATTAACTGTTATCGACTTCATTAGATTGTCATGCATGCGGGCTCTTGAGTTGGTCCGATTATTGCTCCTAATTACCCCGAAAAAAACTACTTCGCTTGTTAACTAATAAATTCCAGCACGCATCACAGATGAGTTTAAAACTTCGTAGAGCGAACTGAAAAGGGGATCAAAGGGAAAAACAGATCTCGTGGTAAACGTTTGAAGCAGAAATTGTCTCTTACGGATAGAGGCACATGGTATGGTTTTGGAGTTTGATAAGGTGTTAAATTACCGTATTTATTAGTATTTTTAAGATGATTACATAAAGTATCACTCGGTGAGGCTTATGTAACTAGTTTGCGTGTGTTTCTAAAAAAAGGAGAGAAACCTGTTATTTTTAGACAGTTTAAAGAAGAACGAACATCAATTAACACTTGAAACATCTACCTCCACCTCCCGTGATACCCATGTTACCATAAGTTCTCTGAGCATTTGAAGTCGAACAATGTGTGATGCTTGTTTTGCCGCCAGCGTTGAAATCGGTTTCTATAACTGAACACACGGCTTTTAATTGTACATCGAGATCTGTTATTACCCCGAATCGAAGACCTCCAGAATTCTGTGCTTTCGCTCACTGTTAGCTTTGCCGAAGTCGAAACTCATCCAGTTTCCTCTATCAGAACCATGATATCACGCCTTTTACTTGTGAAGACAAAAGAGGACCTAACTGGAGAAGGCAATATTTCCATAGACTTTGAGAAATGAATGAGTGGAACAGACCAATTTAGTAAAAAATGTTTCAACTTCAGCTCAAGAGAGAACACTGTGAACCTGCCCTAGATTACTGCTAAATGGATTAGTATGCATGCCTTGAACCTTCAGATGAATTCTTATCTTCAGTATGCACAGGTCTTAAATCATCCCTGTTGCATTCTACCCTCCTGGGATTTGCGCCCAAAGCTGAAATATTGACCTTACCCGCTTTTCATCAAAATGAGCTTTCCAGCTTCGTCTGCTGTTGCCGCGCTTCGCGAATGCAGGGAACTGTTCAAACAGACTACTCAAGAAAAGATGTTGCCTTTTGTTGAAAATTGCTTAGATGTTTATCAATGTAGAAGTTTGAGCTACCTCAGAATAGGTGCTCCAGCTATATTTAGGTCCTTAGTTGTCTCAAACATTTTAAGTTTATGATAGGATAGAAACGTCCGTAATGTCTTTGACATGTACTGTCCATCACGAAATTTTAATGACAGGATTTTGGCAGCACCTCCGTTACTGACACTAAAATTGAGTTTTTGAGACCCGAAAAGGTGAAGAATTTTGTACTATTATGTAACATTGTTACAAAACTCTCCTTCCACTGCGGACCGAATGCAAAGCTCGACAAGACCAGAGCGAAACATGAGCCAAGCTTCACTGTCATTTGAGTTAACATGGGACTTGCAAAAATGCCATGACTGCGTCTCTTTCTAGTTCAGTGAGCAAACCGACTTTTTATGCACGTGCCCCATTTGGTATCTCTTCGCCTTTTGTTCACTGCGTGCACGTGCACTGACCTTACTGTTATTTCTAATTCGAAAACCACACCTGAATTTCAAATTAAAGGGCACTGAGATCAAGTAGGTGAAAAGCAGCCGCCAACATTTTAACCTCCTTTTAACGCTGAACGATTAGAGGATAAATTCCTTAGCGTTGCAGTCACGTGGAATTGCAACTCAAAGAACGCTTTGACCGTTGAGAACACCCATTTGAAAATGCACCCCGCAAAATATTTGTGATCCGAGCTCATTGGTAAGGGTTGATTCGTTGCCTGATATTCGGTCCATACCAGACGTGAGTATGTGAACCGACCGTTTAAAGAAATGATAACAACTAGATGACAGCGTGACCCGAGTTGTTCGAAGCAAGGTTAGCGCCAATCTGGGTTAAATACCAGGACAGCCTATGGGTTGACTTAACCCAGGATTAGCTCTAACTCTGCTTCGAACAACCCGGCCGTGGTGGTTAAGTTGAGATTGATTTTCCAGCTGGATAATTCCTCTCTGCAACGGCCGCGTACGAGCTTATGTGAAACTTGAAAAAAAAAATTGTCAACGACATAACTAAATTAAAAAATACAGTCGAACCTCTCCACAACGTCCACCTTGGGGACAGAAGAAAGTGGCCATTGTGGAGAGGTTGACGTTGTGGGGAGGTGGGGGTGTCATATGACACCTTTTCTTTTCCAGGTTACAACATGTTTATTCTTTCTGGTGGTATGTTCATGCTTACCGATTTTCTGTCGATAAGAGCTCGTGTATTTCTTCAAACTAAATTGGAAAATTGTAGCTATAAACTCCAATTCTGATGCGTTGTATTGTGCCACAAACTTCACAATCTAAGTTAATTATGTGAATGATGTTAATGTATTCTATACCTTATCGATCAGTGCAACCAGCTGTTCGTATTATTTATGAAAACAACAATTGTGAATTAAAACATGTGCCACGAAAATTGTCGACATTCCGTACGGATCAAGTTTCATGATCTTTAACTAAAAAGGAAAAAAAATCATGAGTCGTTGATTCAACTCGCCGTTATTGAGAAGTTATTTGTGCACTTAGGACGTGCTTAGCTGGCTTTTGCCGTTGTGGAGAGGTTGTCGTTGTAGAGAGATGAAAACAAGAGTGAATGTGTGGATAGTCTGCCGGGGCAAAAAAGAGTGATGTTTTGTGGAGAAGTGGCCGTTAGTGGAGGTTCGACTGTAATTTATTTGAAATCCAGCGCACACTTTGTTCTCATCAAAACTCAACAAAAAGCGTGCACATACATGCGTTGGTCTACCAACTATGTCGCTGTCAGACAGCGAGGTAACTCCTATGTGATCTGGCACAGAATCGCGCTAAATGTTCTAGTTCCGCTGCTTTCGCACCCATTAAAACGATACTAGAGCCATATGGCACGTTCCGTTTAAGATTCTGGAGTGATTCTTCAGGCCGGTTTTAGAATCAGAGTACATTAAAAATATTTTCAACATTAAGCATCCAAAGGTGACAGTATAGAATACGTGCCAGAATTAGTCACGGTAGTCATAATCTCAGAATAAAGAAAATTATCAGCGAGGGTCTCCCAATGAGGGGTTCTGGCAAAGAAGGGAACATGGCTAAATTGAAGTGGGGAACAGGGGAACAAAGACAGAATATCTCAGGGAACAAGGGAACATAAAACCATTTTAGGGATCAAGAAGCTGGAAACAAGTTCGGAATTAATTTCGGGAACAAGGGAACACAAGCAAATTCTTAAAGGGAACAGGGACCCCTCCCACCTGGCAGGCCCTCGTTAGCAAAGCACATTCAGTCCCGTTAATGCCTTTTTCAAACTATATTCGCCTTCGCTAATAACACTTTTCAAAGACTGAGCAGCGCATCAGGTAGTAATACACGGGAGAATTTATATTCCAATCAGTCCAGCCTGCTGCCGCCCAAACCTAGAACTCGACACTCCCAGACCTGGCTCGTGGAGTTGCCGGCCCATATGTCTGGGCCTTGGTCTTGAATCCACCTTTCAAACGTCTCATTAATGCCGGTGATTTGAGTGGTTTATGACTACCATTAAGACATAGGTTTAGATAGGCTTTCTTCATAATCTTGTTGTGCTCGAAAAAGCTCTCCGAGTTCGACAGCTGATGGAAACTGCATCCAGTGTTCACAGCAAACAGCCTTCCCTCGAACTCTGTCACTTCCGTGTTTCGTTTTAAGTCAGCTTTTGATGCTACGAGAAATATTGCTGACGGCGGGATGTTCCTTGCTTCGTGAAGGTATTTGACGATAAGTGTTGCTTCCTGGAAGGACGAACGATCTGTAATGGAGTATAGGACAAACATGATGTCTTGTGTAGCGCAGGTATCAATCTTTTCCTTGCAATTCTGTGAAATTTAAAGGAAATGGTAATTTGGAACCACAGCGTTAACTCATTGTTTGCGACATGATAATCACAGTCTTGGACAAAAGCCGGTTACTTAGTCGCCAGTTTCACGGCTACATTTGCTTTCACCTTCCCTTCTCACTCACCCCGTGCCAGATGCGCGGCTGTTTTAAAGAAACACCCAAGATTTGCTTCACCTTACGCTCCGGCTTGAAACCATCTGAACTTGTTTGACTGTTTGCCCCTCTCTTTCCTCATTTAGCAATAAAACGGACGCGTTAAGTGCACCAAACACGATCGTGCGATCCAGTTGGCGAAAATTTCTGGTTAGAATTGCCGAAAATTTGGTTTACCGACGGAATGGGACGAGTTCGGGAAATTTTGGCTTGTGGCACAGAAGATAACCTCACCGAAATGAGACGCCAAATGGAACAGAAAATTTCCGGTAATGTTGATATTTCGGAAAAAAGGACAACCTTAATTGTGAGGTTGAAAAGTTTTGAAAATGAACGTTCCGGAAATTACCCAGTTCCATTTGATTCTGAACCGAAAATCACTATTTTTTTTGCCGAAATGCATTGATCGCTCCCGATAGCAGACAAAAATGGTTAATCGTTTAGCCGTAGCTTTTCGTGACCTGGGGTGTTGGGGAGGCAGGGACTAGGGTAGGGCTGTGACTTCTCATGTAGGAGGAAACTGCTTGGTTGCCGACGGTCTTTTTAGATCACCTAAAAAGACAACCGCTCTGAGAGCGGCGTTTGTTCTCATCAATTTCGAATGGCGGATTGTTGTTCCCTAAAATTTTCAATCAGTATTCAGCATTTTATTCAGTTTGAATGAATGTACCTTTCCAGCAGTGTCAAATATGTGAAAGGTGACTTCCTCTCCATCAATATCTACTCGATGCTGATACCAGCTCTCTGTTGACAAAGAAAACGATGGATTTTCAGTAGCTATCTCCAGGACTCTCTACTGAGAGGGTACAAAGCTGGTAGTGTCAGTTGAGGCCCTTACTTCAAGCCTCTACTTCATTCAACCACCTTCAGATAAAGATCTCCAGCTTTATTTTAAACAGGTCTGATCATGAGTATGTTGAATATTATCGTGGTATATTGAAAATATTGCAGGCGTGATTTTTCATCTTTGTCGATGACGATGATGACGATAACGATAACCATGCGTTTAAAAAACACATTTTGGATATAACTACATTCAAATGCGCCTGACAACTTTGAGGGGAGGATTCACCAGACTTGTACTGTTCATTCTCCCCAGACGTCTTGCTTATATCTGCTGACACTCGAAGCAGTTGCAGACTGGGTTAATAGAAGAACGACTCTGAGGCGCTCAAAATTGAGAGAGACTCGAAATAATCTTTTCTTCTCGATAAGAATACTTTCATTTCAATTGGCGTTTGTTGCTCTTTTGTTTTGTTCATTATTTAAATAATTTTACATCATTATATGGCTTGTTATCCGTCTACCGTCATGAAGAGAGATGAGACGGATATGAAGTGCTAGGCTATCATATGATGCGGCTCTCAAAGAAAAATGCAATTTCATGTAGTGAAATCTTGGGTTTACTGGGAACCGGACTGAAATTTTCGTTTTCTAATAGCTAAATTGACTTTTGCTGTTATTAACTGAGAGGTGCCGACATATTGGCAACCGGAAAAATAGTTTTGTAATCGGCTTCTACAACTCAAGTAGATGGTTTAGCTTACCTAAGGTACCATCGTAGTCACCAATAAAACGCCGGGTGAGTAGACGTACTGTAAACGCTGGCAACGAGAAAAAATAATTTAAAAGTACGGATTAAAAGGGGCTCTGCTTTTTTTTAGTACAAATATCTGGCATTAAATTAATTTAAATGAGAAAAACATGCAGATCCACATTATTTTAAATTGTTCTGCTATTTATGGGAAGCTGTTCATGGAATAAAGAATGTATGGCACCCGAGTCTAGCTGGGGTCAAACAAAGAAAAATAACCTTCACTGCAAGAACAACAAAGCTTATGTTTTTCTGACGCGGTTTCTCCGTCTACGTCTGTTAGTTCAGTACGGTAAAAGTAAAGGTCATTTTAAGGGAGTGAAAACAAAACTGATAGATCAACAGTCAGTAGCTTGAAAACGGTTGTGGTTTTCTTGGAGGGACTTTGAGAGGACATCTTCAAGTGGTATCGCGTAGCCTGGTTTTTGCACTGTTCCTCAGTATCCGATGGCTATACCGAAAATATCATTAACTTTTAAATTTGACATACTTTCGTTTCCACTTTTGCTTGTTTTGCCGGAAGGATATTCAAAGGATCTGATTATCAGTGATAAGACTTTATTCACGTCTATTTCTGATGATGACATGGATGTAATATAAAGTCTATGAAAAGCAAAGCAAACAGACTCCTTTCAGTGGAGCCGTAAATACGTCTGTAATTCTCACGAAAACTTTGGTTTTCTTTGTTTCTTTTTTCACCAAGCGTGTTTAACTGAACTCTACGTTTCCCCGCGTGCTACACATTTCGCACGAGTACATTTAAAATTGCGGTGGAATAAAGCGATTACGGTATTTCCTTTCACACAATGTTATTTCCTCATGAGACGCTGTTAAGCTTTACATCGAGACAGCCGTATGGTGCAGACATGACTGTTTTCTGCAGAGTTCAAGAGACTGGAAACTCGATTATCAGAAGGGTGTGTCTGGCGGGACAAACAGTTTCGAGATTTGATTATCCAAAGCATGATTTGCCGCTTTTGTTTTTGTCTAAAATGTTGAATTGTTTTCGATGAACGTTCAAACTAATAAGTCATCTCCTTTAACACTAAATTAATAAACAAATTTATGTGAATAAAAGGAAATTAGCTTTGGAACCTCCACAGAGTGGCTTGTATAATTTCGTCCACTGTATCTAGATCGGATTAAAATAAAGGGGAAGTGAAATCATGGTCTGCGTTAAACCTTTCTCTTCCAGTGGTTTCTTTTCTGAAGTCACTTACCCCTTCTGGCTTCTCACCTGTCTTTCCGACGCCATCTTTCCCGAGCACTGCCGCTCTGATAATCTTGCTTCCTTCCTCTTCAGTATCGTTGCTAGACCCTGATCTCACGGAGAGATTACGCGATCTTCGGTGGAACAAGCTTCCAACATTGTCTTGAGGAAATGACTAATCAAACAGAAAACAAGAAATGCAGTGCACTATACAGTTATAGAGTATTTTCACGGATATATTCACTGATGACACAGGTTTTTCTCACTGTTTTTGCAGAGCAAAGATCCGCGTTCCAAGACCAATTCACGTTATATATTCAGTACAAAGCGTTTGACCGGTCTTGCCTGCGTCATCAAGAACAGCTAGCAGGTATGAAAACGGATTCTACCAAGTATCCGAAGTCTGCAAATCTCGAGGCCTAGGGGAGTCATATTTTCAAGTGTTTAAATAATGATGTCATGCCACAGCAATCTCATCACAAAGGGTTAGATATCTCGATTTGACTAAAAACCATAAGAAATACAAATACACAAACGCCGGAACATTGACTGACAGGAAAAGTCGTTGGGGGATTAAGGGACCTTTCGCTAAAACACTTAGTAAGTTATAAAGAAAAACGATATGAATTGGTGAAACATCGTTCGTAGGTCTTAGCCGTTCTAAGACACGGAAATAAACGCTGAGGCCTCACTAAAGGATAGCTGGCTTAAGGAAAAGGTCACTCCATTGTGTAACGAGAACCTGAGTGGGTCATTGTTAGCCGGACTCAGGTTAAAGGGGTGGTGCAATGGTCGTTTCTAATCGCACGCAAAGTCGTTTGGTTGTTTAAAACCGACTTCGGATCGCCTGTTCTCCTTTCCAGATTTATTCCTTCATTTTTAAGACGCCCATGATATTCACAACCGCAAGATGAATGCAGTTAATTGCATTTGCCCAATTTTTGTTCGTCACAGCTCATAATGTAATTACGAAAACTGCGCGCTTCAGTTGTATTTTGTATTCGATCGTTTCCTTCACAAGCTGACAATCATCAAAGTTGCGACCAATAAACCGCAGAAAGCATACCCTCTAACAGTTTAAGATCTTTCCCCTGATTTCTATACGACTAAAGTCGATGAATCGTCAATTGCTTAAGTGCATGTTAACTGAATTGAATGTGATGCATCTTTACAAGTGAATGCAAACGCTTTGAAACATATCTTTGATGACTCACCATTCGCCTGCCACAGGGTTCGCCTCTTTCCATATTATTTATGTGATCGTAAAACCCGTTTAAAGGCAATAAACACAATCTTCTTCCCAAATCCGGGATTTTCAGAAGTCAAAGAGATTGGTGTTTGGACGCAGAGTCAACTCATTCCATAAACTGAATTGTCACGAAAAAGGTGTTGCTTTTTCCTTGTGGCCAATGCTAGTTGTGTTTTCGTTGGAAAACTGCCGAATATTCACTGCCTATCCAGATATATTTCATGCGAATCCTTTATCAAGTTTAACTAGCAGGCAGTGTATCTCTCTTGTCCCGGTTTATCTTATTTTATACAGTACGGCGTGTGCAATTGATTGTTATTGATACTGGGGGCACGGGGTCAATTCGGCCTTTTTTCAGCTTGACGATTTAATGGAAAGAAATCAAACCGCCTATATCCGGCCGTCCAATCGGTATTTACAAAGCAAACAGCTGAAAGCTAACTTAAGTTCTCGGCTGTTAAATTTGTTAACACTCAGGGAACAGATGAAATTAGATGGTGTCACATCAAGTTCGCAACCTCCTTTTCGTTGTGGCAGTGTTGGTTTACTGACAAGCTTTGGTATTTGAATAGACAACCACCGACTAGACAGTGACTTTCAGTACCTCATATTGCGGCATTCTTGCACTTGTAAGTCGGTAAAATTTAAGTTACAAGCTTGTTGACCTCTGACAAGTTCTTCAACGCTAATCCCAATTCACTGGATTCGTAACCAGAACAGAAAAAGATTATTCCTAACAATGCGAAGGTAATTTTTTTTATCGATTTTAAAACCACAGGAAAATGCCTCTGGTTGTAGCTGCAGACCTGCAGTTATTATTGCAACACTTTCAAAACGGTTTTGTTCCATGAGACTCACAACTTTATGGTTAGATCCTCTTTGTTGAGGCAAGTGATATTTTCACAGAAAAAGTGATTCTCAACAGCTTCCAAATCAACGGAGAAACGTAAGAAAGTGCGGGACGGGGTAGACTGAAACCCCTGCCAGGATGCAGCTTCACCAAGGACCGAGAGAATTACTCCCTTCACTTTCATACTTAGCGTGGCTGAGTTTATTCACACACAAAGACCAGAACACAAAATTAGGTTTAAATTAGTTATTGGATAACCACACGAAAGCTTCTGAAGCAAATCAAGTCGGATGGAACAATACAAATCCTTTTCGAGAGGCAGCTGCTTTAAGGTCCCGCCTACTTCGGCGCACAAACGTTGACAAGCTATTATCAATCTGCTTGCAGTTCTCGCGTCACCTGTATTTGCGTTCATGGACGAAACTAGCTAGGTGCCTTCTTTTAAAGGTATGCAGTTGCGAAAGTTATGCACGATGAGAGGTAGGAAGCTGCAACGAGTTGCTTCGTTCGTCCATGACAGTAACTTATTTGATGCCTTATTATTCCGGCTTCCGTTGATTCTTGTCTACGATTAGGCTCCTCGTAGTGTCTGTTAGATATACGTTGAACCGGAGTTTTAAAAACTAAAGAAACTGAATCGTTCGCTATATGTTCTGCTGTAGTTCGCTGTTCTAGCAGATCAAGGCCTGATAAAGCTACTGCATTTGAACGGGATTAAGGATAAGTTTATGAGTTGTTGTCTAAAACGAAGAGCATGCATGCTTTCGTCGGAATATCACATTGCAACGTTAGAAGTACCCATCACTACCGCATATTTCGTGAACTAGGAGCATTGATCGGCACAGCAAAAGAAAATTTTAAGAAAATGAAATAAAAACAAACTAAAGACAGCAATCTAACCTAAAATTATTTGAGGGTTACAAAATGAGTAATCCTTCTGTATCTGACCTCTTCGTGGTCTGCTGTGATCTCGTCTTTGGGTTGATACTGTAAATTACGACTTAAAATTACGACTTAGCAGTTAGGCACGCGATGTTTTTAGACCGCATTGGTTTACTCGTTTCTACTCTGTGCCTGTTTCCTTTTCCCATCTCATTAAAGTCGCTTTTTTTTGAATTGCCTCTGTAACAATTTCCTTTATCAAATCCGTAGAGAAAGATCCGACAATGGATACGCTATTTAATAAACAACTACATGTATAATTAATCTGGATTGGTTTGATTGGGTACTTTGATAAGGGAAATTGGTTCTAATGGACTTTCGAGAACTGATCTCCCAGATATCTCTTCTTTAAAAGTAGATCGTCAAGATATTTTAGGAATTCACAGACAAAACATGAGTAATTCTGCAACTTGTTTGTCATCTGCTTAAGCGGAAAAGTAGGAATATCACGACAATAATATGCGCGGGGAGTTAGTAAATCACGAAAGCAAATTTCACTTTTTCTTGGCCTTTTCCTCGTCATAATGTATAACTTCAGACAACCACTAACATATTTAATCTAAGAAAAGTCGACATGTGTCGAAGATCTGAAAAAGGAGCCAAATAGGTGGAACTTTCGGTAAGATCTGTTTTCATAAAGAACCCTGAAAAAAAAAAAAAAAAAAAAAAAGGAAGAAAGAAAGGTTGGGTTTATTAGTTTACTTCGTTTGCATATATTTGTTTTCAAAAAGTCCCACGGCGGGTAAACATTACCGAGGGGCTGTTTACATGGAGGGAGGAAGATCCTAGCACTAGCTAGGAAGATTCTAGAAAGCGAAACAATTTTGCGTTTGGTTTAGAAGCAGAAATTTCGGTTGCAGTTATGGTTCATGATTGGTAAAACGAAGCTGCTGAAAGGCCGAAAGCCGCCATTTTTTTTTTGTCCCTAGTGCTAGCATATTCCGAGTTAATGCAGTTTACATGGTGTTAAGATCTTGCTAGTGTTAGGATCTTTTTATCTCTCATGAAGATAGGAAGATCCTATTACTAGAGAGATCCTAGCGCTAGGGCCAAGTACAACTTTTTACATGTAAACTGAATACCCCGAGGTTATATGGCGCTAGGATGATCCGACTCCTGGGATTTTCCTCCCTCCATGTAAGCGTTTGCCAACTGACGGAGCTGGACAGTGCTGTTGTACAATTTTATTTTTCCTCAACAATACAGCTCCTGCATGTACCGTTACAAGCATCTTAAAGCCTTTATACTGTCCCAAGAAAAACAGGGTCAGCGGTTTTTCGTGCAATTTTCCTAAACGCGGGAGCTTTGTTACAAGAATATGTCACGCTTTAGGAGAAGGCAAGTATCCTCCACGATCACAAGGCGCATGTCCTTTTTCTTTCGATGCACTGGGAGCCGAGTGATACACCTGTCGTCTAATTCACGTTTGCCGCTTCTCATTGCAAGATTGCGGTTTCTTATCAAACGGTAGCTGTCCTTTCCCTTGTGTCTACAACCTGTTGATGTGAACTTGAAACAGGTGAATGTGTCTTACTCCTGAGTCCATTTTTAACCCGCCTCATGAGAGGCGACTTGGATCCGTGATTCTCCTTGGAATGTTTATTGTTCATGGTGGCTCTTATTGAACCTCTTAGCACGTCCTGAGTACCGTCATAGCCTTCGGAACTTGAAATGATGTAGAATTCGCAGCCTAACTCCATGGCAAGTAATCTTCCCTCGTACTCTGTAACATCTTGTTGATATTTAAGGTCCTTCTTGGTGGCTATTAAGAATATAGCCGTTTTAGAAACGTTTCGTGTTTCCACAAGATATTTGACGATAAGGACAGCTTCTTTGAAGGAAGAGCGATCCGTGCTGGAGTAGAGAACGTAAAACATGTCTGCTATATCTCCTGTTGAACAAGCATCGATTTTCTCCACAGAATTCTGAAAATGGAAAAATGCACGAAGTGTTAGTATTAAGTTCTCTTCCTACTTCACCCGCCTCTTGGAGTTCAGCTGCTCAGCGGCCGCCGCCCGTAGATCGAACGTCCCCAATTCACCCCACCTCCGATATAACCGGTCTGTTACAAAAACTACTAAAAAAAACTGGGATACAGAGCGTTTTCCGATAACGTCACGGCAGCCATGTTGGTGTCGCTAAGGCCGTGTTCAGTCCCACCGAGTTAATCCTACGTGAATTAATCTCCATTCGTATGCAAACATTTTGTTGGTCAAAGACATGGTCCCTGATAGCGTGATTGGAAACACTCTGTACCCAATGAGTAGTGGCTACACCGGTAGGCAACCAAGTGCACCTTGTAACGCGGGTATTCATAAATCCTCTCATACGATCCAAATTGTGTTATAGTTGTGTTATACTGAGATCGCTGGTGATCATTTATGGATTCGATCACCCAAAGGAAGGCAGCGTTAAGCTATTTAATTAGGAGGAATTCAGTGAGGAGTACTTACTTGACCTGCCGTGTCCAATATTTCTAACAAAATGTTCTGACCGTCAACTTCGACGCGATGACGATATGTTTCCTCTGAAAGAAAAAGGACCGAGAAACAATACGAACGTAAGTGGCGAAGTGCCCCTGAACTTGTACAATTCCAAAGTAATAAGTTGTTTGCGGCCCTGGTAACGAGTGAATTGTACGCATCAGGGGCGGATCCAGGGGGGGTGGATTGGGTGGCTAGCCACCCCCCTTCGGAGAAGCCCACCATAAAAATCTAATACGTGAAAAAAAGGAAATACATGCATGGGTCCCAAAAAATATAGAAATACGTGGGTACCCAAAACCTTATGAAGCCAGCAAGGCCGAAAACGGAAATGATAGTAGGGCGGAAGCAACGCGAAAAATTGAGCCTCGTTTTTGAGTTCTTTCCCGCCATATTAGCCACCCCCCATTAAAAAATCCTGGATCCGCGCCTGCGCATGCCTATTAAATGACTTCAAAACCGCTTACCTAATGTACTGTCGTATTCCCCAATGAAACGCTTTGTGAGAAGTCTGACAGTGAAAGCTGAAAGAACGATAATGAGGAAAATACCGGTAATCAGGCATCCGTGCATAACAAGACTCAGAAAAGTGAGTCGGTTCAGTGGACGACGCCAAAACGGACGCTCAGCGGCAAACGGGATGGGTTATGACGCAATAGAATTGTTCCAGAAGAAATTGAAGTGGGATGTTGGGATGTTCACTTGGGTATTTGTTTGTGCATGCGTGTGTAATTCCTGTTTACGGAAACACTGACTTCATGTTTCAGTTATGTCAGGGTCACAGAGGTGAAGAGATTCTGTAACAGTTCCCTAAAGTAGAATCAAAGGCTTCTCAAGAATCCTTCCAAGAATGCTTGTGTCTGTAGTGCGGTGGCACGTTTAATCAACAGTCTTGATTCAAGGGCTTGCCTGCTTGATGGTCAATGATATTTTGCAATGTCAAGGCCAACAATTATTATTGAGAAGCGTTTGAAAGTTTTAACTAGTAAAGCAAAAAATTCCTTTAGTCTCCTTGTCTAAAAATGCTTTTGAGATATATTCACGAACGATCACGCGGCCTTTCTGACCTTTCGTGAGCGTGAGACTGAATCGATTTATTAACATAGAGGTAGTTTTTGTGCGTAAAACTGTTATCATACTTTTGGGCAAGTTATTTTTGGATCTGTTACTACTTTTATGCACTATTCGTTGCGAAGAAGCATCACACAAAAGTGTTAGATAATTCAACACAAACATTTGATGGAACATCTTGTTCACAAGGTATACGTGATTCTGATGACAATGGAAACAGCAAGTACACTAATCTTCGACCTTTTCGTGACACGAACCTTTTGTTTATAAAATATTACTTAGCGCAAATAAGGAAGGCAAACATGGAATGTTTTTCATTCTACATACCAGATTTTCCTACTCCGTCTTTTCCCAAAACAACTGATCGAATGTTTTTAATGTTTGCATTGCTGCTCACAGAGAGGGTTCGGGGCTTGGTTGGGATTTCATAGTTGGCTGGCAGAGCCAAACAATCCGTAGACCTCTCCTGAAAATCAAAGCAAAATCAAAATTTAAATTGCAGCTGTCATAATTTCAACGAAGCGAGGTAGCTTGTGCAGAGTGACCTCCTCGGCGTTGAGTTCAGCGTTAGTTCACAATTCGACCCTGTCCAA
Source organism: Astreopora myriophthalma (assembly GCA_014634185.1). NCBI lineage: Eukaryota > Metazoa > Cnidaria > Anthozoa > Scleractinia > Acroporidae > Astreopora > Astreopora myriophthalma. Next base: position 1,722,962 of record BLFK01000990.1, on the reverse strand, counting down.
CTTGCTTTTAGTTCTTAAGTGTCACTGATCGAACATGAAGGACAACATGGCACAAAAAATCAAAATTCGTTTCTTTGTAAATATAAAAAAGTGAAATCATCAATTATAAAACCCGCGAACAACTGCACTTGGGCAAAATTTACACTCACTTACTCAAAGGTCAGAACCTTAAATCTTTATCGATTGATGTCTGAGCATATATGGGGCGATTGCCATTTGTGTCTAATTGATGAAAGAGCAATCATTTGTTCCATGCAAACTTATGGAGCTAAAGCTCAGCTGAAACTAAAAACTGAACAACAAGTCTTGATTGCTAAATGGCAGATATGTATAGCATGTTTATCTCCCGCAGTCTTCATTTTCAAAACAACTACCCACGGAAAAATGCCAATTTTTTTGGTGTAAATACGTCCATTGGCTAATTTCAGTGCTATAATTAACAGTTTATTAACAAAATCTTGTCGTGTTCTCCTATTGCTGACTCGCTGCTGCTGTGGCGATTTTGTGCTCAAAGTGCTAATGGAGGTTTCAACTGATTTAACAGCCGCCCCTAACTAAATAATTTGGGAGAAAAATATCATTCGCATAAAATAAATTATCATACCTGAAATTTTAAGAGTTCAACCAACTACCACTAATTAAATTGCTCTCTTTCAAATGATCTCCATCAAAAATGAGTTCTAAATATGAAATAGGTGGCGGATACCACACCATAATGGTATACTCCAAACTTTGAACTGAATGGTCTGGCCAGACTCGTGTACCTTAACCACAGAAGATCTTGCTCGTATACATAATTCAAAATTAAGGAGAGTCGTAAAAGGTATTCCTACCATGTTCCACTTAAGGGTTGATTTCTGGAACGAAATTTTTTTCAGTCTGTTCACTTCGGCATCAATACGCTTATGAATTGCGATCAGTTGTTTTTTGGCTTTCATGTAACTTGGCAGATTGACGTCATTCCTTTGTGGGTGATGATAAAGCTAATATTGACCTCGTCCCCGCGTGAAATTGACCGGAAGTTGAATTTAAGTTATCGAAACTTTCCCACTGGTCTCTTTAGAAGCAAACAAAAATCTTCATGCTTTCAAGTGACCGTTTGTGATAACTTTGCGTATTCTTGGAGGACCTCTGAAAAGTGTTATTTTGTTTGTGAAATGTGGCCTTAGCAACGACGTCACGTCCCACAAAATTGCCGTTAACGACACTATGCTGAAAGTCGGAGCGACGTGATTAATTAAATTAAATCTTCTTTAACAAACAATTGTACAATTCTTGTTTTCCTATTGGACAATTGGAACCAGCCTGCCTCGCCTATAGCTACGCGCATTGATGAACAAGTGCCCGGCTGTTTTGCATTTTTGAATATGTAATTCTCAGACGTGTTCAGTTTTCTGCTCCATTTTAATGTCTCACTTTTCAAATCCCTTTGTGGAGAGATACTTATCACTGGCTTATGTGATTGTTGAGTCCGAAATAGTAGTTTTGATCTCAAAATAAAGTAGATTGAAAAATAACAATCAAGCTGTAGCTACAGTTAAAATTTCCCAACCCCGACACAAAAAAACAGAATAAAAAAATAAAGAACGGATCACGTATTAAAACAAAGATAACAGCTGAAATTAAAGAGCATCACTAAGGTATTTTTTAGCTTCAAAGCTATAAAGATTTGCTTGCTTGCTCTCTTAATAATATAGGAAGAATTCAAGACATTTCGGTTATATTTGTCAGCTACTTGTTTATAGGCGATTTTTTCCCCTTTTTGGTGTTTTGATTGTAGCGATAAAATTCCAATTTTACAGACCGGCTGTGCGTCAACCTCTTATTAGTCACGTTTACTTTTTGTTAGCGGGGCTGCATGTTTCAGTATCCATTGGCATGCAAATATTTTCAGTTCATCTTTCCCTCTGAGTAGGTGTCTTAAAATGTTCGCTTCAGCCTCTTTTTCAAAGCGAGTCCGAGTGCGATAGTTTTTTTGATGGTAATTAGTTGTACTTTACATAAGATTGCAAACTACTTTTCTTGGGACATGAGACACTTATCATTGACTTGGAGTCGCAAGAAGCCGAAGATGGCCTATTGTGTGGTGTAGTAATTGGAATTTTGTAACAATGGTAAATGTGGTCGAGGTTTGGGAAGTGTGTTACTATATTTTCTTGCCGGAAAAACGGCGAATTTTCTTCCGAAACTAGAGTGAAACTTGACGGACATTGGACGGACGTAATACAATCTTTTTTTGAATCCGGGGATTGTACGTTTCAAGCGGTTTACACATCGAGAGTACAGCAACCAATTTCTATCCGCGGCGCGAACATCTGAAAATGGCGCTGCGCCAGATTGAGGCCATCCATTGCATTTCAAACAGCGGCAGCGGGAGCGAGCCCAGGTGCCACTGTCTTTTGTACCCTTACTCCTACCCGTTAAACGAGAAAACCGATTGCTACGAAGGCGAGTAGCTCGAGCTACATAAAAGCTTGATGATTTCTAAGATCATTTGATTGAGGAGAGTTAAGTTTTCAGCATGGGCATGTGAGTGTCAATCGGCCTTGTGACTGTTTTGCTCGTTATTCTTGTGGCTTTTGATGTTTCCTTTGAGAAGAGAAAGGTCGCTGACCGAACTGAACTTGTAGTGTGGCGGTTTAATCTTCGACAAGAGATGTTTGTCACCTGACGATTTTAACGTCCTTGAGATCATTATCAAAAGTAGTACTCGATTCCAAGAGAGATCCATTTTGTGGCCAAACCAATCTATTATATTTGAAGCAGTGTTTATAGGAGATAAGGAGTATTATAAGGAGAAACGTTGTATACCATAGCTCGGCGTAACTGGCCAGTACGAGCATGTTTGTGGACGCTATCTCGTCAATTGAACTATAAAACGGTGTTTGTTGATGACTCTTTATTAAACTGTCTCAAATTAATAAACACCATGTTAACTTATGTTGTCATAGGCAGTTGTTCTTGTGCAAATGGCAAATCACTGTGTCTTCAACGGGGGCAACAATTATATTGATCGCAAATGTTAAAACCGGAAGCGTTTTATTAAAATTGCAGCAGTTTAAAAACAAAGGGACAGCGCTTTGTTTGATGACTCGCCAACAAGTTTAACACTTCGTGGATTAATAGCAATAGAGAATCGCGCTAATCATATTAACAAGTCTACCATTGAAGCAGGCGGGAAACCAAGATTTTTCAGTAGGGAGCTGGGGTGACATATGTGCGGTTTCCTTATATCGACAGCTTGAAGTATAAAATTCATATCCATTACATATATTCAATTAACACGTTTTGATCAGACAGCTACATCGCATAGCTCAAGTTTTTCATATAACTAGAATCGCGCATACCGAAGGGTAGTAATTAAAAAGTGACCATTCGGTCCTTTGATTTGTGCTTGTCTTTGGGAGCCTGTCTTTGCCGAAAGGGATTGAACTCCGTACTTTCAAGAAAAAAACATTAATCTCAGTCAATTTTTGCGGACAACGTCATGATTCATGTGGCGTCAATTTTAAGCATCAGTGTAAGAGTTTTTTTCAAGAAAGCTAACATGACCTTTGTGCGGCTGGTTGGTGATTTTCTGTATGTGAACCACACGCAGCTTTCTCGTCTTAGATTTGTTTTTGGATGTTTAAAGTGGCAGTAATGTCTCTGCTCTTGTCAAACTATTCTTTTACCCCTCTCATTGCTCATTGTTCTTTTGTATGTATTCGTAATTTATATATTATATTTAGTAAATTCCAACTTACAGTAGAAGTAAATGTTGTTGTTGTCCGTGGATAAATCAGGGAAAGCTTTCGTCATAAACTTTAATGATCCCGCGCATTCAAGGGTTTTTCCGTTGTAATCCACAATTTCGTTAATACTATCAGGCTGGTGCTGGCCTAAATATTAGTCTCGCCATCTAAAGTTGTATTTTTTCTCTTCACGGAATCAGTATTTCCTTATTTTCCTTTAATCGAGTTAGTGGGGAAACCAACACAGTGATTTCGAGAGTGTTCGTTGGAGGTGTTGTAAACGTGTTGTAGATTCAAGAATGCAGACTGCACTCAAGATTTCCCGACATCACGTTAACATGAGGGGGTATGAATTAGCTAGACTGTGGCTAAAAAAGTCATTTCTGGAAAGAAAAGGAAATTCTATAATCATGTAACAGAAACGGAATGTCAGCTGTGTTAGTATCATAACGAGACCCTGACAGCCTCTTAGAGAATTTCACATGGGAATTCCTTCTTTCTGCCAAAATAACTTGAAGTTGTTTATAATGGAATACCTGGGAGTCTTCGATTTTGTAGCCACCTCCTTATTTTCATTACGTTCGTTTAATCTGTAAGGTCACAATAAATTGGTGAAATGTTTTAGCAAACGGGCATGCTTCGCCTTTTTTTTTCTTTCGTACTGTTGTACTTCCCTGTGTTTTAGTCTCTCCGTAAATTTCGACATTATCGTGACAAATTCGTGACAAAAAGTGCCTCAGTTGTCATTTTGTCTGAGCTTAGATAAAACAGCCATGCGTGTTATTTCTACGAATAAAAGTGACGCTCGGGCATTTTGTTTGGCTTTCGAGAAGGTACTTCTTACATCTGATTTGCCGAAATGTACTCAGCTATCGCTTATTTGTGCGCCTCTTCCTCATTAGCAAAGTAATCAAACCACACATTACACTGCAGTTATCTTACCACACTTTGTTGTTGTCCTCTTTTCTGGTTTTTCGTCACCCAGCTAGGCATT
>BLFK01000990.1:1696486-1718224 GCA_014634185.1 Astreopora myriophthalma | reverse complement strand
AACATGGCCAGGAAAAACACGGTTCGTTGGACCGATTCTGCTACATCACTTCTCGAATACCTAAGATCAAGAGAAAACTTGTGGAATACCAAAGTGGATTCCTACAGGGACCGAAACAAGAAAAAGCCACCTCCGATTCGTATGTCTCTTCGAGTGCTCATCTTGCAAAAGTAAAGCACAACCCAGGCCACAAGCCAGCAACCTTTTTTCTCTTTGTCAAATAAGCATGAGCCATGATCAAAAAACGAAAATGGCGCCCTGTGTTTTTGTTTTCCGTCCTCCGCTGCGTAATTATATTGCTGGCTACAGTTAAAACTTGTCAAAGGAAACTTTTTAATTCGTTCACACCAGCAAATAAAACTTGTCAAGGCAAAACTTGTCAAAGAAAATTTGTCGTTCATACACATGAGCATATGAACATTGTCAATGACACTTGTCACAGAAAACTTGCTCGTCTGTAACCGGCTTTATAATGGAATACCTGGGAGTCTTCGATTTTGTAGCCACCTCCTTATTTTCATTACGTTCGTTTAATCTGTAAGGTCACAATAAATTGCTGAAATGTTTTAGCAAACGGGCATGCGTCGCCTTTTTTTCTTTCGTACTGTTGTACTTCCCTGTGTTTTAGTCTCTCCGTAAATTTCGACATTATCGTATATAGACAAATTTCGTATATAGTCGTATATAGACATCGTATATAGACAATTTCGACATTATCGTATATAGACAAAAAGTGCCTCAGTTGTCATTTTGTCTGAGCTTAGATAAAACAGCCATGCATGTTATTTCTACGAATAAAAGTGACGCTCGGGCATTTTGTTTGGCCGTCGAGAAGGTACTTCTTACATCTGATTTGCCGAAATGTACTCAGCTATCGCTTATTTGTGCGCCTCTTCCTCATTAGCAAAGTAATCAAACCACACATTACACTGCAGTTATCTTACCACACTTTGTTGTTGTCCTCTTTTCTGGTTTTTCGTCACCCAGCTAGGCATTCTGAACTCAGGATGTCCGAGATTACTCTGTAGCAGCTCCTCGTTGTGTTCAGTTCCTCTGTTTCCACGTCAATGATGGCCTTTTAACCGCCTACACTCACGTTGATACCGTTAGACCTACAGTAGCACCCTGGCGTGCGATGCAAAATACGGCAAGAAAAGAGGCTCACACATAACAAAACCTTTGTCTGGGAATTTGCGGTTAAATTCCTCGTCGTTTCAAGAAACTGGAAATTTGTTTACAAAGACAAAGCCGAATTTAAGTAACGAGTTCCGACAAATGCGATTGGCGGGAACAGGTTTTGCGACCCAAGAGGTATTACCGGCTTGCGATGATCGTCCATAGCTGATGATAGTTTCGGTAGGCATTGTGCAAAAGCTATAGAGTTCCGGATGTTATATTGAGATGCCTAAGATCATGGGAATGATTGGTTCAAAAGCTCGGTAAAATAAAACTCTTGGCACTGTATGAATTGGGCGCTCGTGCCAATTTAGTTTGTATGCGCATCGCGTAAGATGTTTCACATCATTTCAGACTTCCTGTTATTGTTTTCTTAACAGTAAAAGCTTTATGTTCTCGTTTCCTTTTTGGGTTGGAATTTGTGTTATCAGCAAATTTGGAGAGATTAATTAACTTAGACCTATTGGCTTATTTTGTTCTATTCCTACACTTAGTTTATTTAAATTGGTATACGGTCTTATATTCAATACTTGATGAACGATGTTTCTGTTGGGATCCGTTGATTTCGACCCAGGCCCCATCGTACAAAAGGTGGGTAGCACTATCCACTAGATAACACGATTGTTTTTGCTAGCTCTTCTCCATTAGATAGTGACTTATCCGATAGATAACGTTATCCACCTTTTGAACAACCGAGGCCAGGTCTGTTTGTTCCAAAGGCCTCTCTAGATAACCATGCTAGCCTTAACGGAGCACGTAGGATACCTCTGTAACCAGTGGGCTTCATCTTCCTGGCTATCCCACCCCTTAATTTTCAAATTATGTGTTGTTGTTGTAGTTGTTGTTGTTTAATTTGTTTGTTTGTTTCTGTCGCGTCTTCATTCATCACGCTGACAATTCCGAGCCGAGTTGATTAGTCGGTTAAGCAAAAGATTGCTCTACTGAACGAGCTCTTGTGGGTAGTAAGTGTACTGGCCCCTATAGCCTTCTGTAACTAGCAGGCTTGACCGTGTTCTTTGCAGTACTTATAGTGAAAATCAGCGTTAGTGATCAATGCAAATTGCATGCATCCTTCGTTAATTTGATTACCCAAGTAATCAACCATTGAAACCTCATGGAAACGTACGTACGCGGTCGACATTCGGGACAAAGGCTGTTATTGAACATTTCAAAATTGCCTCAATCGGTAATAAAAAAAGATCTCAGTATTCGAGGAGGGCTGTTTTCGTCATTCCGCCGTTGCTTTGTTTTCGTTATCCATCATGACTGCAAAGAGGTCATTTGAAAACGAAATGTACTTATAAGTAAGAAAATGCCAGTGACTGTGGGTGACGTTTTTCTAGAAAGTGATGCAGGCATGCTCCGGAAAAGTCCGAGTTCTCCTAACTCTGAGGAGTCAAATCTATGACCTTTCGATTACTAGTTCGAATGCTCTACCACATTTTTCTCGACTATGCCTGCGCCACTTTCTAGGAAAACATCATTCTCACTATTTACCAGGCTGAACCCTTGACACTGAACTTGTTTCTCGGTTTGTTTGGTACGACTACAACCTCGGCAACACCATCGTCATTCGTGCCACACTTTTAAGAATTGAGATTTCTGCCGACCAAACGCCTACTAATGGTACTATAAATGGATTAATCGGTTAAAAAAAATTATGCCTTTATTTCGTCTATATCTTAATTTTACATTTATAAATACTCCTAATCTTGTCTCATTCTTTACATCATTAGGCTGTCTATTTTCCAATTTACAAACCAGATGCGACGATCAATAGCAAAACACCGACAGCACTATATACTCTTTTTCCAAACGTGAACGGTAAAGACTAAAAGTTATTCAGTTGTCTCTTACCAGTACTTAGTTAACCTTCCTGTTTAAAGTCGGCTACCCATACGCCACAACCTGAGACCTCACCCTCACCCTCCCCCCCTCCCTAATCTACTGCTTGATGTTATGGCTCTAAAGGGGAGGGATGTGGGTTTCTTATGGAGTGGGGGAGGGGGGGGGGCTAATGTCATTCGCTTTGGCTTTTGAAAAGTGAATGAGACTTGTGGGTGAAAGTATAGTGGAGACAACTGGGGCAAAAGTTGTTTGATGACTGAAAACAGGAGCTCATAACCTGGAGCGTACAACTCCCATACTGGGGCTATGTCACGGCATTTTTACAGACCAAGCTATTTATAGATAGGTTTTTCCGACGAAAAGTTCAATTCCAGTCCGCACGCGTCCAAATAAATAATTATGCAAGGTTTATGATTGGCTAGCAAGGCTCCTGTGGGAGACCAAGGCTCCTTCGGGAGACTGAATTCACGTGAATAGCTCGGTCTGTGAAAATGCCGTGACACAAGTATATTAAAGTTGTACGCTCCGGGTTATGGGCTCCTGCTGAAAAATAGCAGTTTGGCTTTTAAGCCTCTGAGACCACGCACCATGGTAACTGTGAGAAGGGGAAACAACTGAGGGTTTGTTCCTTTGAGACTATTTTGTTCATTCCTATTCTGGTGAAGGGAATGAGCAGAATACGATTTGGGGATGAGGTCCAAAAGAACATGGCTAGATGACATTCGTAGCATTCCTACATCGGAATAGTCCCAAATGAATTAATGCGCCCTAAATGAAGCCCAGTAGGTGGAAATACTGTTCTAATGTACCTTTCAAATATAAAATGCGAATAATCGTTAATGGGTTGGATCTAAAGTAGCGAATGATTGTCCATGAGGTAGATGGATATCTTTGAAATACGTTAGATGCACGACTATGTCGGTTTTCTGTCTGCGTTGCCGCCTTTCGTGGCATGTGAACAATTTTCATCCCGGTCGTCATTACGACAGTGACTTCTTTCGGCTTAAAACGTTGTCAATAAACACCCTGATTGAAGGCGAGCCTTGTTTCTGTGCGTTAACAAACTGCCTAAGAGTATTATAAAGAACGTTTTGCGAATCAACAAATCCTTCGGAAACGGACAATTGGTGGAAGCCGCAGTCTAAAGCTTGAGCCAATAGGCGCCCTTCATACTCCTCAACTTCTCTAAAGTGTTTGAGATCGTTCTTGTTTCCAAGAAGAATGAGGCACGCTGGGTTGACGTTCTTTGTTTTCAGAAGGTATTGACAGAGCAGTGAAGCCTCTTCAAACGAGGACCGATCTGTTGTCGAGTAAAGCACGAAGAATAAGTCTGATCCTGTGTGAACACAATTGTCGATCTTCTCAAGAGAGTTCTGCAAGAAGAAGGACAGCCATAAAGATGGTTTATCAGGCTATGTGTTATCTGTCACTTAGGGAGTGTTTAATCGCTTTAGCTTACAATAACTTATTCCGTGCTTACTTTTCCTGCAGTGTCCAATACGTCAAGAGATAGAAATTGGCCATCCAACTCCACATGATGGCGATACGTGCATTCTGGGAAATATAAACAATGATTACACAACAACAGCTGAGCGCCCTTTCTTTGAAGGACTCAATGAGTCTTCACTCCATTATTTTGCCACTGATGTAGCTTTTCAAAGGGACATTATTTTCTTTTTCTTAGCAAATTGCCGCTTCACTATTTAGTGATGACGACATTTCATTACGTAAGCCGTAGATGCACTCCTTTCTTTTATTTGTAAACGCACTCCTGTAAATTTAAACGGTTTGTGCGCCCATAAGTGAAACTGCAAATATAACCGGGTGACTGAAAAGATCGACGTGGAGGACGTTGAGGTAGCGGTGAATCGAGCCCGGGGAGAATGAGTCACTCCATCGCAGAAGGAGTGGATCCACCGAATTTCTGGATAAGTCTGAATAACATTTATACCTTATTATTTAGATTTCCTTGCTATGCTATAAGAAAATCAATGGGAATTTCACGCGTTATCCTTTCGCGACCTTAATTTTCATCATTTACTGTTCTCAAATTCTGGTTTCGGGCCAGAGGATGACCACAGCTTCCTTTCTCTGGGCACTGTATTTCAATCCTTCATGTTAATAACGCCTAAATCCTCCAGAATGCATAGACTAAACTACGTCTGTCGGTGACTTTGGCCTTGTCAGTCATAAGTCTTGCGATCATCTACATGTACTTGTAAGAATATTGTAAACTTAACTCCATTATTATTTGAAACAATTATGCAACAATTATACCAAGATTGCATCAAACACCCATCGTAAGAAACACACTGAGGTGGCTAATCCAGAAAATAATCAAAGACCCATTGGAAGAAACACATTAAGGTGTCTAATCCAGGAAATAACTTGCCGATAACAAATGTTTATCTAGCCTAGGGTGTTGTAGAACAGTTTCTGTTACTCATCAAAACCCTACTTGGGATGGTTCGCGGTGGCTTAAAAGCGAATGTCAGTCATAAGTTTGAGGTAAAAATCACAACTTACCTAATGTTTTGTCGTATTCCCCAATAAACCGTCTGGTTAAAGCACGAACAGTGAACGCTGAATTGGCAAAACAAACAAGAACGTCATCAAATTAGATTGAATCTTGGAAAGTTTTGGAAACACACGCGGGCTCAGCACTTCAGTAGTATCATGAAATAAAACTTTTCAAAATATTACTATAAAATTTCGGGATCCAAAACGTATAAAAAAAAACAATTTAAAAATACTAATAATAACGTGGCTGTCATACCCACGAGCCTGCCAAAATATATAGTTGCGCTTCGAAGGAACTGCACTCAGCGCACGCACTATGAGTTAATCCGCCCCAAACCCTAATCGCATCCCAGCCCCCATGCAACGTAAACTTTCATTAGACTTAAAAACTCTCTGCCTGTTCGTGGTGAAGTTTGTCATGTTTGTTAACATTTTAGCAAATATTTAGTAACAGAGGATTTGGGTATTAAAATGAAATATTGAAGATTTCGGACTTATCTATTTAGGAGTGGCCCCGAGATAACAGTGTAGTGCCTATTCAGATTCGACATTTCTTTTAAACGACGGGATTAGAGTGGTGCTTAGCCGTGGCTACGTGAAAGTGACACACCAGAGAGACTTCATGCAGCCCAAGCTATTGGACCAAGATTTTGCACTCTCACTCAATGTAAAAGACGGAATCAAGGGTGTAAAGTTTGAGAGAAATTCTTGTTCGAGGTACTCCACAGATAGCTATCGAAAGTTTTTAACAGACAAGTTTATTGTATTAATGACGAATTAACTAAGTATGAATCTATCGTTTCTTTGTTTTTGTTCGTGGACACTGCAGGTATTTTGTATAGGGCGTACCCCGGCATCGCCGATGTTTTTTCTTTGTCTTTTTTTTTTTTGAGACAGCAAAAGAAATAACAAATGATTAATGCTGACGATTAACGATTTTCACGACAGCACGACTGTCAATTTCGCTCCTAAATATAGAGGACCTTTTCAGGTAGTACGGAAAAATGTTTCTGGGATTGCGGTTTTAATTAGTATTTAGCTTGGTTTCTTTGCTGTGCAAGAGATACGTGACGGAGCGAGCATGTTTTGCTGAGGAACAGTATTTCGTGACTTTTCCTAATTACCCAAGCGGGTGGCACAAGCTGCTAATAGAGAAAACACGGCTCAACGAGGAAAAACAATAAGCAACGGCTTTGCGGTTTGGATCGAAAAAGGAGATAACTTGTCATTCGCTAGATTAGTTAACCATTGAAAATTATATGTATCTCGAAATAAAGTGACTTGTTTGGAACATATCGACACCGAAGATACTCCGTTGACAAAACATTACGTGTATGAAATGTAGAGAAAGCATGGAATCGTAGAAATTGGAAGGGATAATGAATAATTAAACTCGTGCTGGACCTTTCGGTACATAGTTTCGAAAGTTTATCTCACAGTTCAAGCTTATTTACGAATGTCATGATAATTCGTTTTCCTGATGTCAGATGTTCCTACTTAATTCTTCGTCATATGATATCGCCATAAAATACAGTATTGTATAATTGTAAGTGTAATACTATGAAACGAAATGGTTATGACTAACTTGACTTGACAAAAATTGAAAGTCTGTCCACCAAGTCAAAGAGAGGACGTGTTGGCTCTTCGACCTTGTTGTTGCTCGATGAAAGAAAATGTAATCCCACGTAACGGCTTCAGACTGCTCTGATTGTTTTCTAATTTAGGTCATAACAGTCTTCGCACATAATGATGTAATCAAAGCCAGCGTGCGGCAGAATCTCGTGTTTGTTTCAGGAAACGACGAACTATCACGGTCTCGACTGAGTCGCGAAAATCACATAAGCAACTGCAGCTGACTCAGAGACTAAGACCTCCTCGGGACGGATATAAGATCTTGTAAAACCTTGACCTATTCAGTTGTTTTCAAGTGATTCGGTGGTGTTTTTTTAATAACACTTGGGAAACGTCTAGCCACATTGTCCTCAATCGAATAGCCTTTTCGCTGCAGGTCATTTTGATCTACTGGCTATGAAAACACTTAGGGACTGGGGCAAAATTTTTCCGTGTTTAATTCCGAACAAACGAGAAACTTTTGCTACCGCCGTTTGCGTTCGCGACTTTTCAAAGGAGGTCTACGATTTTACTCTAATAAACATATACTCACAAGTCGAGTGCCTTTTCAAACAGGCAAGTTATGCTTCGGTCGTTCCTTTCAGTTTCATTCGCCGTTAACACGGAGCCAATGTGGTTAGAAAAACCCAAAGTTTTATCCTTCCGTTGAAGTATGATGAACTCGATGTTCTCGGTTACTTTCTTAACTTTCAAGCCCAAAAGTGCTCTTCTCAGTTTGAGGAGAAAAATGAAAGTGTATCAAGAAACATGATGTTAATCTAGTTGCTCAGCTTTTGGCGGAAACTAATCATGATAGACAATACGTTCGCTCCACATACCTGACTTGCCAACGCCGTCTTTGCCCAACACTGCGATCTGAACATTCTTCACACTTGATGTAGTGCCGTTCTTTCTTCTCTTGACCATCGGGCTTTTGAACGGTGGTCTCTCATAAACTGACAAGGAAGGGTGCGTGGTTTTGTCCTGCAAACACGCCGCAATCGTAGGAAGTTAGCGAACTCAACTCAGCATGAAGATACTTAGTAAAACTTTATGAGTTCTTCACTGATCTTTGTAACTTAAAGCAAAGGCTACAAAAAAATGACTTTTTAGTCGTTACCATAGTTAATCGTAGCAGCCAGAAGTGTCGGTGGATATCGCGCTTCCACGAAGCTATGGGTCAAGTAAACTCCTGCTTGATTACTATGTGTATTTGAATATCGAATAATGTGTACTTATCTCCCATCCGGTTGATCCACGTGTGTGACGGAACCTATTTTGCAGCGGATTTATGCTGTCACGTTCGAATGCAAAGATTGTGTTTCACGCACGCAACTCTATTTACTTTATTTCAGGAAATACGACAAATCCCCGTTTCTGGAAACTAAATTCAGCAGTGTGGCACTGGCACAACTTCCACTAAAGACACGACCATGCACTCCAAAGAGAAAGGTATCTCACAAATTTTGACCCTCGAGAGCGGATTACGGAGATAACAATAAATTGAGCTGAAGGTGTGGTTTATTTAATTTAAGGGTAACTTTTATTCAAGATTGTGGCAAGTCATGGCTTATCTTGACTGGCAAAAAGCATTACACGGGATTGTACCGAGACTGAAATAATTTCATCATGACCCAATTGTAGTTATTTCTGGGACAGACAAGAGCCGCGGTGAATCGTATTTGAAGAACTTATTTAAGGTGCTTTATGATCACTGACACCTCTAGGAGTAAAATTTCATGACACTCAAACGACGTGTTGGACGGCAAACTTGTCATGCAGTTGCGGTGTTAGGTTCCGCATACAAAAACGGCCCTGTTTTAATTTGACCTTGTCACTATGATATTTTTTTTTCCGGGAAGACTAACGAGTGACAACGACCGTAGTTGAAGATGGTTTGGATATGATTCAAGCTCTAGACTTTCTGGTTAACCGCATGTTTGTTCCAACAGCAATTTTCAATTTGGCTTCATAAATTTGCCCCCACAGAACAATATTTGCAGATAAGTGTCTGCTTCGTGCCCAAGCTTTTTGGTGTCAACGAAAAAAATTTTAATGCCGCCCCACCCCTCTAGGCATGGAGTAGCTATTTCGGGTGATGTGGAACAAAGAAAAATATCGCCCCTGGCGCCGGAAACTCTCCCATAACCAACCTTACTAGACCAAAAGTTCTATTTAAATTTTATACCCCAAATCCCTCCCACCTGTCTCACGCTGTCTCAGTTCTGACTGCATATCCTATTTCCGGTTAAGCGGTCAAGGATGTTACATTCCAAGCTGACTTTTGGAGGGCCTACCGGAAGTGCCCAGCGTGCGGCAGTTTTTCGCTTGACGCACAGCTAAAGTGGAGTAAGCTTTGCATGGTTTTCACCTGGTATAATTGGTATAATAGGTCAAGGGCGCTAAACTGGGCTTGATCTGATTACAAATGTTGTCTTGTCTTAGACAGTTAAATGAAAGCAATGCGAGAAATTTGATTGTCTTTGCTCTGGAAGATACCATGGTACTTTTGGCTGCGGATGTCATTTCTAAGTGCTTCTTTGGGGCTCTTTTCTTCCATTTTTTCTTTCTTTCTTTCTTTTTTTCTTTTTTTTTTAGAGAAAAATTGAACCAATTTTTCGAGAGAATAATTAAACGAAACATATGGAAGGGCAAAGCATCGGAAACTTTGAAGACGACCGACAAGGAAAAGGATCTGCTACAGATTACTCGAGAGGTGATCTGACTCACCGGTAGACTAATCTATACAGTCGAACCTCTCCTTACGGACACCTCTCTAATACGGACATCTCTCTATAACGGACATTCCCCTTTGTCCCGAAAAAATTCTCACCCGTTTTCTATAAAAAAAAACCTCTATAATACGGACCCTCTCTAATAAGGACAACGGACACTAAATCTCGGCCCCAGAGAGCGAAGTCATATAAACTTAACCTCTTTATTACGGACACTCTGGTGATCCGGTGTTGACATATAGTTCACATATAGTGTGCACGAGTTTGTGATTACGCAAGCATGAACGTTTTATTCACTGATCTTCAACTGGAGTTTGGAAAATTGTACTTTTATTAGTACCTTTTTAGGTGAAGCATTGCGTTATACGTAGTTCCTTTGGTTTCAAATAACTGATTCGTATAAGGTATGTACTTTACGGACAGCTGGATTCTCTGTTAGGTCTAAACATTCTTCATTGTCAATCGACTAAACTGCATTTTTAACACCGGAATAAACTCAACTAAAGGAAAACAAAACGAAACGAAATGTGGACGTTCTACATCTCCATAGCGATTTTACATGTTGCTGTTCTTTCACAACAACCTTTTTGAACAGATGCTTATGGGAATATAACAGCTAAAAAAGAAACAGTTTTAACCAATCAATGTCCGGGAGAGTCCCTGAAGGCAGCAAACATTTTAACACTAGTTCATTAGGAGCTATTGCTCTTTTTGAATAACTTTTTAGTTCTTTTGTCCATCCCCTTTCCAACGAGACACGTTAATGTCATTGTATACGCGAAATTAATGTCCTCGTTTGTTCGCGCGGAATTCAAACAATAAAACAAAACAAAATATGTCTGAAAAAGCGACAGCGTTTTAAAGTTTTACCGGAAAATGCGTGGTTCCTTTTGCTGTTTTGTCATGCTTAGTAAATGCGCATGCGCCAACTCCGTGTATTACAAATTAGTACCAAAAAATATCCTTACCATATGGAATACATGACAACTATAGTCGCAAATATATATCGCTCCAAATCATAGTATAAAGCAGAAGGAGTTGAGCTACGAGTACGTAAGGGATTTGTCACGTATGGTCTAGGGGCCGACATTTCTCTCCCTCACTGCCTATCGGGGATAGGTATCCGAAAGTGGCAAGTATAAGCGATCCGCGGGCCGAAATCTCGGGGAGACTCGTCATGGTACACCGCTCCGGCTTAAATGTCCAGAGGTACCGCTACCGCTTCTGCATGTTTTTCTTTAGGTATTTAGTATGCGCATGCGCAACTGCCCTTGTGTACCAATATGCCACGTGCGAGTAAATTAATATGTGCCTTCAAATCAAGATTACTTCCAGTCCGTGATAGATCTATTGTTGAAAAGAAGAAAGAGCAGAAGAATAAGTCGTAATTAGGGTCTCTCCGTTGGGAGGACCACAAGTAGTTAATATTCCAGTTAGCAGTGATAGTTTTTGACAACATAACAAGTTCGCATTTTGTTTCTGTTCGTTCGTTCGTCGTATCATTGTGTAACCCCGTTAGTTGGCAACCTCGTTCCCAGGGTCTCTTTTCTTTCCGTCCCCTGGAGCGAGAGAGGGGACGGGAAGAAGAGAGAGTTTGTGATTACGCAAGCATGAACGTTTTATTCACTGATCTTCAACTGGAGTTTTGAAAATTGTACTTTTATTAGTACCTTTTTAGGTGAAGCATTGCGTTGTACGTAGTTCCTTTAGTTTCAAATAACCGATTCGTATAAAGTATGTACTGTAACTGAGATGTACAAATCAATGTGTCTGATACCGTATATTAGTCAGTTTAGATACACTGGGCCTATTTTTCGTTACTGAACCGCTTAAAACTGTCAGTGGAGTCTTAAAAATGTTGCAATCTTGGTGACCTCTATAATACGGACACCTCTCTAATGCGGACACTTTCGTCTGTCCCTTTAGTGTTCGCATTAGAGAGGTTCAACTGTATTATTAAAAACTGAACTAAGGATGATCAGATTTCCAGCATTTCTTCATTGGCTCGCCGGACACAGGCTATTAGTTCATATACCTGCTGTACCTAATATGGTCGAGGAACGCGTCAGCAATAAAGCGACCTGGTTAAACTTTTGCAGCTCTGAGTTTTTAATAAAACAATGGCGGATTCTTTAATAAAACAATGACTTTTTAATAAAACAATGATTCTACTCGGGTTTGCTGGATATTGTCTATAGTACGCCCTCGTAAAATAATTAAATACCATCCCAATACGGGATGTTATCATTGCCACAGACTCTCCCAACAAAAGACCCATTAACTCTGTCTATCCCTAACTACTTTTCTTTGATGCACTAGAATCTTCTGCTAAACTAAACTATATATACCTGTATTTATGCACCGCACGGTAGAAGCTTGTGGGGCTGTGCTTGCAAAGAAACAATTCAAACCAATGGAACAACATTAAGAAATTCAACTGGAAGGAGACTGACAACCAGTTGGCTTGTATTACAATACGTGATGGCCATTTGAATTCGAGACTACCACTCTTGCTGCTTACAGTTCTTCATCTTCAAAGATATGCTTGCGTATGTGCGTTATTTAGACTTTTCATAATGGTAATTGATAATTTAAGTTCTATATATACGTGCCTATTCCGCAACATTAATTCATTACACTGAATGTATAATTTCTTTCTTTCCTTAACCTCTTTTTTTAATGTAAATCTGTATGCAGTCTATCTTCTGCTCACTTAAAAAAATTAATATTAACAACAAGCAAACAAACAAATATAATTATTTTCCCACTTAGAACTAGAAATAATTTTCTATTTACAGTGGCCAACTCGAGAGCACCCGCTACTTTGGCCATTGTGTACCTAAATTTCTAAAATAGTTTCTCTCCCCTAACCACTGAGCCACGCCAAGTCCCTCAAGGTTTTCCGGAGTGAACCATAAAGTCGTGGAACAAAGAAGTTATGTAATTCTGACTCAAAGATTACTTTCCGTTGAAATTACACACCGTCTTTACTCGTGCGAGTAACGATTGCTGACAGCTTGTTATTGTAGCGTGGGCGCATGGAACAATGCTGGCGAAACGGAAGCTCGTCGAAGCAGAGATCTTGAGGGGAGTGATGTCTTTTTGCTCTTGGAACCGCAGTGAAAAATATAGGAACCACTTTGAAGCAGGTTCGTTGAAAAGCTTGTTCGTTTGTCTCAGACTCCAACTTTTCAAATGCGCTGTCATGTTCCAGTCTTAAAAGACAGCGCAATCTTTTCTTACTACCACCATTTTTCGGATGTTTTTAACTCGTAGGCCATCTGCATCACTTTACTGTAGTTTTCAAGTTAGGTAGTTTATCGCACTCATTGCCTAACGAAAGAAGTTGATGTTTGTTTTGATTATAGATAATTTACATTAGCGATCCCGTTTCTCGTGCAGCGGAAATGAACGATAAGAAGAACTGCACTCGGTCAGCACTCTTTACCCGACACACGCGCTGAGTCATCTTTTTCGGTCATCATTGGCCACTGCAGTGTATCTAATGGATGAAATCAGCGATGTGTTGAGCAGTAAATACTCAACCCTTTTTCTTGGTAAAATTCATACAGAATTTTCACTCATTTCTGAACAAGCCATGGCGAAAACCAATTAATGTCCACTACCACGGTTCCCAGATACATAAATGTATAAATATAGATTAGGATAAGGAAAAAACAAGTTACTGCACTTTTATCCCGACAAGCCTGTTTCGAACACAGACTTCCTAAATGTATAAATATGTATATTCACTGTGCATTACATGCTGTCTCCATAATTAGCAGCAACCTAGTTGCAATACTTTGTCATAGTTCCAGCTTTTGCAGTTATCCATTTGTTTGTTTGTAGGTATTTACGTCTGCCCCAAATGTGGCCACGAGCTGTTCAGTGCAAAGGCTAAGTATAAGCATCACACTCCGTGGCCAGCATTTACTGAGACGTTGCGAGATGATAGTGTGTCTAAAGAGATAGAAACTGAGCCACAAGAAAGCAGTAAGAACACAGCATTAAAGGTGTGCCCTGCTTTCACTGCATGTGTGTATAATTCAACTTTATAAATACCATGATTGAATTACTGTGAAAGTCGAAAAACAGTGTACATTCCATACATTCACTTATGGACTGTTATTGTGTTGCACGGAAAAAGCCAATCACATGGTTCGTACGGGTCATGGAAAACCTGGAAACTCATGGAATTTTAGTATTTCAGTTTCTAGGCCTTGAATTTAATTATCGGTCGTGGAATGTCATGGAAAATTATAGTTATGTGTGGTAGGTAAATTATTGCAGATGTTGAAGCAAGGACAAAGTAAAATATGGGCGAGTTATATGTCAGAAAATACCCCCAAACAAGGACGATTTTGGCAATTTTTGAAAGTGACAGCTAAACTTTCGGCAACGGAAAACTGGTAAAAGTCACGGAAAAGGTTATGGAAAGTCGTTGAATTTGAAAAGCTCTTAAGAGTACGAACCCTGAATCATTCATGTGAAAACTGCAAACAGCAATAATAGGACTCGAAATTGCGACCATTACAGGTACCAATGCAACCAACATTTCATTGTTTGCAACTGAAAATTCTGGTCTAGTCACCACATCAGCAATGGTATTTTTGTACGATTTAGATTAAAAGTTAAATGGGTCAATTCCGAAAGTACCTAACCTTGTCTAGTTTTGCTTTTGTCTTGAGAAATAAAGAGCAACCTACCCTAAAATTTCAAGCCTTGAATAGAGCTCTAAAGGTGGCCAAACAAAACATCCCTTGTTTTAATACTAATGAACCTTTCTAGCCTTGCTAGGATGTGCAAAATTCAAAAGAATTTTTGTTCTAAAATGAGGCCATTACGTCTAATTTACATATATAACAAAGAGTAAAAGATTGGCCACCATTTATGAATTAAGTAGTCTATAGTAAATTAGTTTGTGGTGTTAGGTTTCCTGGCATGTCCTGAATTTTATAGATCTGTCACTAGGCTAACAACATTCCTGTACTATTTGAGGTGTTACAGTTTTCAGAGAGAGATTATTAATGAATAACTGGGTTTAGAAGTAATATATCAAACACAAGGAAGAGTGTTTCATCAGATATCCAAACACCGAGAAGAGAGTTGAAAAACGAGGCTGAAAGCTGAATTTTTTAAACCGATTTGAGGTCTTTGGATAACTGACGAAACACTCTTTTGAGTGTCTGATATTTCTTCTCAAAAGAATCAGTATTTTAAGAGAAATTTGAGTTTATATCTTCCAAAATTTTATGCTTATTGAG
Source organism: Astreopora myriophthalma (assembly GCA_014634185.1). Taxonomy (NCBI): domain Eukaryota; kingdom Metazoa; phylum Cnidaria; class Anthozoa; order Scleractinia; family Acroporidae; genus Astreopora; species Astreopora myriophthalma. The sequence goes on along the minus strand of BLFK01000990.1, from coordinate 1,703,070 downwards.
ATCACATATCCAAACTTCCTTCACCGTGGTGATTTCTTTTATTTTTGGCTTATGAACTATAGATGCTTTTGAGAAGCAAGTTCTCTCTCTCTCCCCCTCTCTCTCTCTCTCTCTGTCCCTCTCTCTCTCTCTCTCTCTCTCTCTCTCTCTCTCTCTCTCTCTATATATATATATATACTAATATATATATTACCTACTAATATATATACTAATATATACTATATATACTAAAGACCTACTAATATATATACTAGTTATGCAATGCTTTCGAGTGGTATGCCGTGAAATATCCCACGAGTGACTTGAATTTTCTTAGTATACACACAAGCCTTTAGGCGAGTGTGTATACAAAGAAAAATCAAGTCACGAGTGGGATATTCACGGTATACCACTCGAAAGCATTGCATAACTAATGTATCCCATTAGCACAAAACGTCACTCTTTAGTGCTTCAACAGCAAATAAAATCAGTTTAAAAATATTCAACAGAATGGCAACGTTTCTTGAAAGTACATAATTTTGATTAAAAAATAAAAATTAGCTGGTCCCTGTTGTCATCCAACATTGCCTGCGTGGTCAACCGGCTTTTTGTTGTCAATGAATGACAATGTAAATTATATGTACTAATATTCTGATGCAATCATTGTTTAGGTCAGGTGTGGTAAATGTGCCAATGGTTTGGGTCATGAGTTCTTGAAGGATGGTCCTGGCGGCAAGTCCTCACGATTCTGAATCTTCTCTGACTCACTGAAGTTCATTCCTAAAAAGGATTAAGATATCAGTGAGTCAACTTCCATTTAGAATGAAGCAAATTAAGTCATGCGCAGTTTTGAACATAAATAACTTAATTTTCTAGTTTAATTACGGATAGTTTATTTAAACAAGCTATCACAAAGTGTTGCTCGCTACATATAGCTGTACAACCGTAAATTTGTGTGAGCAAGGGACCATTTATTTTTATTAGGGTGGTGTTAGTGGTAGAATTTCCCGTCTTCTCTCCCCACCCATGAGAATTTCCAGTTTTAGGTAAGGCCAAATTCTGGACTGGCTGAGGAGCACATTGCATTTTGTTTGAACACATGAAATGTCTTGAATAAAACTCAAGCGAAGAGGATATCTAGATGTGGATAAATTATTGCAAGCCTTTGTAATGTCAAACATGGTGCAAATAAACTCGCCTTAGTGTGAAAACAGGACTGTATGGAGGAACTTACTTGCTGAATATTAGTATCTGTATACGAGAGAACCACTGACTCTAGTTTTTACTAGCATCACAAATACATCATACAGTAAATTGTATGAAAAAGTGTTGGAGAGAATCTTTTCGTAGCGTGGGAGTTTAGCGTGGGATGTCCTCCGCATATGTTAAATACAACCTCTCCTTCTACACCATTGATAAAGATGCTTTGGCCGTGTTTCAATCCGGAAAGAAAAGCTACGATATTAACGTTGCGCAATTATGCAACCCCACCCCGCCACCCCCAAGTGGCGGGGTGCAGTTTTCCCAGGCAATTGAGTGATGTCATTTCCTTCCCGTCCAAGTTTTGAAGCTCCAACACCGTCTTGAAAAAATTACCAGAAATTTATTTTGGGTAGCCCTTTGAAAACAGTGCATATGTAGGGTGTAAGGTGATTGTACCTTCAGCACCTTTGGAATAAAACGAAAACATTTTGGGAAATAAAGAACAGCGAGGTGCTTGGTGTCCGCTACCTCGCTTGGCTCGCCTGCTCCGGCCCGGCAACACATACTGTACAAACGTACTTGCAACAAAAGCAATGACCCCTAAGCGTAAACACAATTGAACTTCGTGCTCAACCGATTCAGTGAAATCAAAAGGTCGTAAAGTGTCTTTTGGAGTCTGAGCTCCTCAAGCTTAAATTTTATTGACTTGAACTCGTCTTAGATTTGCAGAAGTTAGCACTTATGAATGCAAAAAAAAAACATGTCACTGTTTACGTTTTGACCTAAAATAGCAAAACTCCTGGGGGGGTGACTGAAGTAAATCTTAAATGATGAACCACGCAAAGTCAATACCTGGGGAGGCCGAAAGCTCTATAAAATGTCTACCACCTGTTTGATGACCGTGTTATTAGCCTGGTTGGCAATTATGATATTGTGGTTATCACAAAACAAGTTCGAAACAGTGGGACGTGCCCTTCACACGTGCTGGGATCGGATCATTCAATTCGTAATGTTGTATTTGCTTTTAAAGGTTGTTCTTGATAACGAAAGTACGCCTTAAACGCGACTCCGTAAAAACTGAGTTGATGAAACTTCGTTTGTTTGGTTTTTTTTTTTTTTTTTGTTTCGTTTGGATATGAAAGACATACAGCACTAAGCTACAACATAAAAGTTGAGGGGCTTTGAAAGAGGAAAACTGATCTTCTGTTACGGCACGTCTCCTTCCTATTTCAGCTTTACAGCTGCCTCGAAAGGGAGAAGTTCGTCAATTGACAACACGACCGTAAACAAAGTAACACGACTTCGTGGCTTTTATTGGTTGTGCAATCGAGTCATTATCAATGTATTAGACGGTACGTGTGTGTGTGTGTGTGTGTGTGTGTGTGTGTGAAATCGAAATTTTAGCGATAGTGCAATATTGAATCAGGATTACTTTTTTTAAAAAAATGAAATTGGATGGTCATTATAGATAACGTCCACCTACACCGTTCCATATCGTTTCTTTTCTTTAAGACTTGAAAATGTGATGCACATCGGATGCTTCGACAATTTTGGTCTGTAGTTATTTCAGTGTTGCATTGGGTGAAGATGTTGACTCACAATCGAAGGCAACAATTAGTTACTCTGATTACTGATGCAGCTTAAACAGGTTTACGAAAGAGTTAAGCCTATGGTTTCCATATGAGCGTAACTCGGTCGCAAACATCGGCAAACACCTTCCGCCGATGGCTTGATCGCAAAGAGTTAGCGTAAATGGAAACAGCTTTTACGTTCATCCACGACCAATCGCCGATGATCGCAAACTAGACGCATGAGATAGAGAAATTTCTATCTTTACGTCTTGTTTGCGACGAGTAGCACAATCGCAAAAGGTCACAGTGTTTGCGATCAAGCCATCGCGGACTGTTTGCGACTGTTTGCGACGTTGTTACGTGTATATGGAAACTGGGCTATAGACCCATGCCCCATCTGAAAAGATTTTTAGAGTGGACTAGTCCCTCTTGCTGTATTGCACAGAGAACATCTGGAAAGAACAGGAACAAAAGTTAAACTGAGAAACCCGCTAAAAATTTATTATCTTAGGGCCAAGAGTGCAGAACTGAAAGTTTGATTCTGATTTTGATTCTCATTTGGTCCTGACTCGGTTGTTTTCTTGTACCCTTCAATTCGTATCTGTTGACTGTTTACAAAGCTTTTTACAAAGCCATCTGCAACAGAACTGACGCAAATCACTGGCGTCGTAAAGCCGAGTATAACCAAGGTTAAAATGTCATTTAAGGGCAAAATCGGGAGTGGCGTTTACGTGCGATTTCAATGTTGACAACAAAACGTCCGTTTAACAGCGATCTACTCAATTAACTTTCTTTCCACGAAGCGGATGTGAACATCTTGCGCCCTGCCTCCAGCAAGGAAAGTGAATAATGTTGACGCAAACGCTCTTTCCATGCATTTAAATTTTATAATTCCTAGTTATTAGTTTTCAAACATTCTCCCCCGAATCTGCCTTAAGTATTCTTATGACACGGAGGAATTTTCTAATCTACGGGTGGGCGAAATAGACTTCGTGTGGTTAATTATTTCAGTCTGAAATTTATCGTCAAAAAGGGTTGACTGAAATGTTTTTGTTGAAACTGGTACCCCTAATCACATGTCACGGCCTTTTAAAGACGATTAAAACCCTTTTGATCAATGCATTTTCAAATAAAATGTTCTTAAACGGAAGTTCAGATTGATTGCACGCGGGGGATAAAGCGAAAGCAAATAACATTTTGACAGGAGATTTGAAACCGACGGTACATTTTAATGAATGGCTTTTGTCAAGCGCGTTATAATTGGCTTAAAATCACACTTTCTTATTTAAACTGCAGTGAGGACCTGCCATGTTAATTTCATTCAAAGCTGCTGCACAGAATAAAAGGACGTTTCCAACACAACAAAACACAAGCAAATTTCAAGGTAGAGTCAATTCTTACTTTTTTTTGTGGAACGGCTCTTGATTGTCTACTTCTGTTATCCTGGCTTCGTTTCCACGATGACTCAAAGACTTGTCAGTCAAAACCCCTGTGTTACAAGTTTAAAGGCTTAAGATCACAGAAACCTACAGTCTTGGAACTGTTTATTGAGACATCAAAAATTTAATACCGAACTATATCAGAAAAGGGAAAGTGTTTTTTCTGATGAGAAAAAGCAGATGTGAATTAGACGCATCGAAAGAAAAAGATAACCAAAAGGCAGACGAGAGATGTTAAAAATGATAACATATTAAAGGCTACTAGTACTGCACAAGCTGATATAGCCGGTGACTATAAAGCCTCTTCATTTTGTAATTATGGTAGCTGTGCAATTAGAGGCCATCCAGTTTCGCTTATTTTCTTTCCGATGTATTTATGAGAAATCTGACGCCCTTTCAAAGGAGATTCTAGGGCGAAATGGTCTTGAACCTGAACTGTGTTTGTCCAGTTTTTCAATAAGCTGGCACTGATTTCGTGGCCTACACTGATCACGTTTTGTATGCACGTTAGCTGATCGCGCCTATTCTTTTATTCCTCGTTATGAGGATTCTTGTTCGTCGATGTTTGCTCTTGCCATTTACAAAGTCATTCATTCGGTATGGTCCGGCAATTTATAGTAACAGAAATGTAACTAACGAAATGATAAATGAAATGAATCATATGTTGAACTGCGGATATGAAATCAACTGAAACTATGATCCTCGCAGTTATAAACGCAATTTTAGCAATTGCGTAGAGAAGCCTGAACAAATTCATGACTTCAACGGGATTTGAACCCGATGATATGATATATTTCAATCAATCCGATGATATGGTATTTTCAATCGAGGTATGATATATTTCATATATCATTTCGTTGATTCATTCATCACGGGAGCATTTGAACCCACAAATGACCAGCTCCCAACATCAGTGGCTTCATAGCTCAGTTTGTTAGAGCGTCGCACCGGCATCGCGAGATCACGGGTTCAAACCCCGTTGAAGTCCTGAAATTTTTCAGGCTTCTCTACGCAATCGCTAAAGTTGCGTTCATAACTGCGAGGATCATGGCTTCACCAGAAATGTAACTGATAATTCCTTACTAAGTGTCTTGACTTCACAGATTATAATTAACTGACTTGTTTCATTATACTGACCAACACTCAGGGATCTTCAAGTAAATGAGAAGGAGGTGCGGCCTGACTGTAATAACACCTGTTAACGGTGGATGCATACAAAACCTGGGCTAGGCTATGGCCCACCGTTAAGGCCCATTATTTACGCACTACAGGAAAACGGCTGGGTCCGGACCCATTAAAACGTTGGCAGGGACCATATATTTTGCCGTGTAAACTATCCATATCAGGTTTTATAAAATGGATCCGGACCCGCGGCTATGGCCCCAAAACCAGAAAGAAAAGCGAGTCCGGGAGGGGGCCTTAAGGTCATTTTTTTCATGAGCCAAACCTACTTGTTACCTGTGTAAACAGTAAAAGAAACTTGGTCCAGACCACTTTTTAATGGGTCCGGACCCGGTTTTCTCTGTAGTGTAAATGGGCCTTAAATTTACTATTTCTTCCGAAAAGGCCGTGTAAACTCGCGCGTTTCGTTGGCTATTCACCACCTCGAATCCAACGCGGGCTCATGGAATAATCGCTTATTATCACTTATAACCACGAATACAGATATTGTAATTATGGTTAGCTGAGCAGTGTGGGATGAATATACATATTGTATGCGTAGCTAAGTATGAAAATGTGTTGAAGCTGTTTTGAGTTGAGCGTCGTATGAACTCCAAGAGAGCCAATCACATTCTGAAGGAAGTCCGCCCTTAAGACAACCACATATGGAAGTAATTCAAGACAAGGCTTTACTAGCCAATCAAAACGCCAAGCAAGTAGACCCAGCTGGCGCCAAGTGCAGGAGAGTTCATTACTAGGTCACAATTGGTTTTATCTGTGTATCGGAATGGTTGAAATGTTCGCGCAATTTTCTTGATCCGATCGAAGAGCAAGAGAGCAAACCAAAGCAGTCGTGTAAATTGCTTTCGACACTCAATCGAAAAATGCTCGAAAACCTTACACTGGATAGTGACTGACTTATTCACTGCCAGATAAAGTTATCGGTCTTTGAAAAACAGCTGGGACCAGCTGTCCATCGAGATCACTGACATCAACAATACAAAAAAGGCGTGTCTCTTCTAGGGAATCTTTTCAAGCTGGCATTTTTTAAGCAATAGAGGACTTTTTTCCGTGTTTACATAGCCTTTTCTAAACACGAGGGGAGTTGGAAGAATTCGAGACAGTTGTGCAAACTCTCGACTGCGTCTCGGGTCAAGAATTTTCCCAACCCCACCGAGTGTTTCGATAAGGTTATTTAAACACGGAAAAAAGTCCTCTATTGCTTTTATAA
>BLFK01000990.1:1655547-1684605 GCA_014634185.1 Astreopora myriophthalma | reverse complement strand
GTAAACTGTTACCATTCCGTCTACTGTTCAACTAGGTATCCCCCAACGAAGTCCAACCAGTATGAGAGCCTCGCTTACAGGTTGGTACATCCTTGTCGACATCCCTGTTACATCCTTGGTTACACCCTTGGTTACACCCTTGGTTACATCCTCGTCGACTGCCTCGTACCTAGACATCTCACGAATCAGTCAAATTAGCGCGCAAAGAAACGTGGGGAGGAGAAAGAGGGAGAGACGTTTGGTACAATTAAGATTTTACTGCTATCTGAACGTCATGAAGTTAACTCTGATTGTGTTTGGTAGCAAACGATTAATATGAAAACACATTTCAAGCGTCATTGGCAAACCCTGGGTTTTCAAACTGACCCACCTATAAAATCACAGGAAATCCTGCTGTTTAAGGTAAAGTGAGTCACGGTGGCAGTAGTCCTTAAAGACAAGTTTATCTGAATATGTGAGTAAATAGCTCGACTAACGACCAGGAGCGTCCATATGCAGTCAACCTTGGTGCATATCTTTTTATTTTTAGAGCTGCCTCTACTGTAGGAGGCTTATTTTCACCTCGAAAATTTGACTCCTCCGAGCTACCCACCATTACGATGACTTTCATAAACACTGAGATCACCGACGTGTCACATTTGAAAATGACTTTATTCTGATTGGGCATTTTAAAAAGTGAGCGCGAAAACGAGAAACCCGCGACGTTCTAAAAATAGAAAGATAAGCGCAAAGATTTTCATGTAGGGAATTTGTTATTAAAAGGATAGAGAAGAACATTTTAAATGAAATATTAATGCAAGGACATTAGCCATCTTCTCGATACATCAACAAAATCAAATGTAACAACGCTTCGTTCTTCCGTTGTATTCATTGTTAGGATAATCTTTTGCACTGCTTTCAATCGTCTTATATAATATTCATAGGCGCGAAATAATCGATGTTAATACATATTTCACATATAAGATAAATTCTAAACATTTGATAATGGTAACAAGAAAAGATAACGCCGAAAATCTTGTCTCTTTGTTTACATTTCTTTGAAATGTTTGGGGAATTCGACCGAAACTTCGTTTTGTTCAGTTTGAGTGACAAAATGCCCGGCAGCCTGACAAGGCAGTGAGGGAGAGAAATGTCGGTCCCTAGACCAAATGTGACAGATCCCTTTCTTACTCACAGCTCAGTTCCAGTGATTTTAATAAGGGATTTCGAGCGATGTATATCTTCTCTCTTTTCTCTTTGTCCCTTAGACCGTTCAAAAATTAGCGCATGTGTAATTTCCAATATTGAAAAATTCCCAAACGGTACTTAGTAAAGCAACAGTGAATTGACGCACATGCGCACACTGAATACCAAAAAAGAAAACAAACAAAAAACTCTGGACCAGTAGCGGTACGTCTGGACGTGTTGCCCGAGCGGTGTACCATGCCGGAGATTTCGGCCCGCGGATCGCTTATACCAACCCCCAGTTCCTCGCTGCTTTCAGAAACCCGTCCACAACAGCCTGTCTGCCCCCGACGCGACAGTGAGGGAGAGAAATGTCGGCCCCTAGACCATATGTGACACGAGATCCCTTTCATCCTCACAGCTCAGTTCCAGCTACCATGATATAGGATTTCGAACAATATATATTGAAACTGTAACCCGTTGTGTCCTCCATATGGTAACGCAATAGAGTAGATCGCAACTCGACGGTTCCAAACATCAGCGCGTGCGTATTTCCTAAAATTGATAAAATTCCACCAACATGAGATGCCTTGCAACATAACATTACGCAGACCTCCGTTGGCGTCTCTGAGTACTCCTTGACACGCTCCAAAGCCACAATATTTGTTTCCAAGTCACTGCTCATGCATACCATCTCTAATTCAGTGTGGCTGTTATCTTCGGAAAACACAGAAGACAAAAATTGGATGGAATCACTAAACTAGTTGATATTTATCGTGTGCGAACTTCGATTTGCTCGATCAAAGCCTTTTCAATAGAGTAACGCCTGCTTTGCATGTTTTCGCTACTGCGCTTAGTGATTGGCGGAAAAATCTCGTGAAGCGTTAGCCCCTGCGACAAGAGATTATGGGTTGTAAGTGACATAGCCGATGTTCACAAGGGATTGGAGCCATTCGCATAAGGCCTTGTGTAGATAATGCATTGATTCGTCAGTGATGTGAAGTATATATGAAATAATTCATACGTGAACTGCGGTTGTAGATGAAAATGAAGAATGATCATCGTAGTTAATTTTCCAATTTAAGCAATTGGAAAGGAGAAGCCTGAAAAAATCAGGGCTTCAAAGGGATTCGAACCCGTGACTTCCGCGATACCGGTGCGATGCTCTACCAATTGATTCGTCAGTATAGGCCAAAGGTGCTATGCCCCTCTATTTCTCTCTTTCCTCCTCCCCTCTCCCTGCCTCTTCCACTCTTACGAACGAATTAAGATGCAGCAAACCTCAGTCAAAATTGGGTTGAAATTGGCACATCACTTGCGTTAAATTTGATTGTTTTTGTTTTTTTGTTTTGTTTTGTTTTGTTTTGTTCAGCGAAAAAAAAGTTTCATTTGAGGATGCCTTAACTAGGGTCTCGTTAGCTGTTAAGGTAAATAACGGTTTTACTTCAAAAATCTCTTTTCCCCCTGAGTTTTCTCTTTGTGTTCCATCATTTGTGGACTACAAGGAACACTTTGCAACCTTGCCCTTTGTAAAAGAGAACTGAGAAATCGGAACCATTAATTAAAATATTTAAAATCTTCCTTGAAAATCAGATGAGATATTTGTTGTTTTCTTAGCAGGTAAACATATTAAGGCTGTTAACTGATTGTCTGTCCAAAAACATATGTATTATTATGTATTGTTAGCGTATTTTTATTTTCTCGCAGATGAGAAAATTAAATTTGGATGCGTAGATTTTACGGAGGGGTGCTCAGACGATTCAATTTAAACGAACCCACCTCAGTCACTGCTTTATTCTGTTCGAGCCGTGAAAAACGCGTGAAATATATTGAAAATAATTGAGGTAATTAATTATTCGCTTCAAATACCAACCCTGACTTAAACTGGGCTTACTCTTCAATTTAATTTTTGCGGTGACAAATGAAATAACCGTTTACTTACGCATTAATGAAAAGTTGGATAACAGGATACAGATTAAAGAGAGTTAATAAAATTAGTTATCTTGTGAACTTTTTCTCTCTATTTACTTCTACAAGCTAAACAACAATCAGGAGTAACTGATTGCATACTAAACAATATACTACTGTGGCTGGAACCGAGACTGAAAGAAGACTGAAAATGTCAGTCGCCTCGACTAACAAGGGAGAGAGGGTATTTTAAGGTGATAAATGAGCGTGTGGAAAGCTTAAGGATGTTCAGAATATGTCAATAGTTGACATTTATTAATTAACGTTGAGAACCTGCTATAAAAATATTTTCTTTTCTTAATTGCAATTTTCACGGGATGTTAAGCAACATATAGAGAGGAGCAAAAGCACATCTTGCTGTCTCTTACGGTTTCCAAGTCATTTGACGAACAAACGAAGAGAGGACCGTGTCATCCGACAGAAAATATGCTTGTACTTTGCCTTCTTGTTGGAATTATAATTCCAAGCCTCGCTTATCAGGGTAAGGATAAGAAACATTTACAGCATTTTTACAAATAGCCAACAATTCCAGTTATTAATTTCAAAGACAAGTTTTTCAGGATTTCACAATTCGTCAAAGTACTGTAAATTTACGGCCTGGAAGACCGAAATGCAGATGAAAACAGTTGGTGAGGTATATTTTGAAAGTGTGTTAAAGTCTAGTGAAATTTGTAAAACAGGGAGGCCATTCCATCGCCGATTAGAACTATCCACATTCCATCCTTAACTAGTGATCTGGCTCAGTTAAGAAATGTCCAGTAATCAGCTTTGCCAAGAAAACCGAAAAAAACAAAAAACAAAACAAAATAAAACAATCACCAAAATTGAATGTTTCACTTCACTGAATGTTTCACTTCCTTCGCCTGGATGTGTGGATGTGTTCCTTCGTTGGCAAAGTAAGTCTTCGTTTTGCGTTTTTCTTTCAATTAACACAAGCATTAATTTAGAAACTGTGTTCAGGACTCCGGCAATGTTGATAACAAAGAAGCCAGCCCTCAGCACAGTGAAAAAGGTGCGATTTTACAAGTTAGCAGGTTTAAAGCTTCCATGGACTCGTATCCCTTTAAGTGGCAGGAAAGTGAATTTAAATGACTTAAACACGAATAATTTTTGTTCCCTTTCCAATTAAAATGTGAACTTTCCACTATAACGACCCATGCAGCTAGCCCTAAAGCTCCGGTCTGAAGCTCCAGGTACTGACGACTGAGGTTCCTGACAAAGTGTTAAATGGGAATATCACTTAAACGAGATGTCATTAAGATCTTTTTGGTTAAAATACGTTGTATTTGAAATTAACAACATCGGTTCATGTTGCCAAGGTAACAAGACGTTTGAGTGGCATCAGCTTAACCTGGCGGAGGTCTGCTTCCAGTGCACTGGTAACCATTATGGTGTGATAAATCACTTCATTTCTGAGCCCCGCCTCATAGCGGCCATGAAACTGGTGTACAAAGGAGGATACATACGGTAAGTGGATATGTTTCCTTCAAAAGGGTTGCATTTGTGTGCAAAGATGTAGCAGTGCACGAACAGAAACCAAGTTACCTGGAATCTCTAACGCTGCAAATTGTATCCATTGTAAACGTAAAACTTTTATTTACTCTGAGCATCTGTGTATTTTCCTTCAAGTAAAAGTATCTGTTTAAAATGAAGGTTTTCAATGGCTTTTTGCCTTTTAGCCTCGTCCTGTCCAGCAGATGTAATGGCACAATTTTTAAGTGAAAATTTTTCATTTTCTTGTTTACAAGATAAACTTTCTAAATAATACGAATTCTTAAGTAATGCGAAAAAGTGGAGTCCGCGGTTTCACTGTCCAGAGTAATTTTTTGCGCGCAGGCAAATGATGCCCGATATACATACCCAAGCAAATATATTTGTTGCATAAAAATTGTCAAACATGTTCTCGCGTGGGTAACGCCTTAAAACGTAAATGTTTCTAAATGTAAAATTAATGGTTGAAGGGCGCCTGAAGTGGAGCACAAAATCGCGAACACGCAGAAGGGTGCGACCACCAGTTCGCCTGAATTTATAATAGCGAATAGCGACTACAATGAGATTAAAAACCCACAACCGGACTCCTTGACTACGCCACCGCCCTGCGGCGGTTTGACCTCTCGACCCTTGTTTGAAACTGGTTCTAGGTGCACCCCTAACACGGCCTACAACAGTCGCTGGGGCTGTCACCAAGGCAGCAAAACACCGCTGAACGTTGTCATCACCGACCAGAAAAACTATCTGATCTACCCAAGGAGAGAGTTTATCAAGGATTTAAACTCCCTGTGGTACAGCATTCCCGGTGTAGACGAGCGCTACTCCAACGAGCTTGTCTTCACTAACTTTGGTGTTCCATTTTACTTGGAGAGGTTTCGCGAGCTTCGCGTTTGGTGCGGCGAGGATCTAAAGGACAAAAACGACCAGGATAATCAAGGGCGAGTCTGCGTTGATGTTTACATTAAATACTTCTGAGATTGCAAATACCATAGAATGATTCTTAGTTGTTAGACACGCAACCAGTGCCGGAGAGCAGAGAGAAATAAAATTAATGGTAGAATCCAGGCAATTCTAAATTCTGTTTTTCTAATCATAAAACATATGAATGGCGTTTAGAAAGCAAATTTCAAACGACTGAATGATCCGCGTCCTGTGAACGTTTTTCTGTGTTTCCTATTCATGGCCAGTAATTTGATAGGGCTTGCAATTGGTTGACGTCCCTTGCATACAGCGGTTTCGAGAAAGGTTGTCTAACTGACAAGTATCAAAGCGTACGCAACAGTGCCGAAAGGCATTATGGATAGTGGTCTGTATGGCGTGCTAATGTAAAGTCGGAGTGACGTAATGGCAGAGAGACTTCTTGAACGCTAGTCTACACGTTAGGAGTGGCCATTGTATTTTCGTGGCACCCCCAATTCTGGTTTTTATTAGAATTGAGTGAATATGGCCCACACTACCTTTCGGCATTGTCGCGTATGCTTGTACACTTCTTTTGGCCAACCTTTCTCGAAACAGCTGTATAAATCTGCCAGCGAACTATTATGCAGTCAACGTGAAAACATAACATAAAGCATTCTAATTTCATTTATACAGGCATATAAGCGGTGTGCTCTTTAGAACCTACCACCCTTTGACATCCTTTACTGAAATCCCCACCCCATAAATTCTCCCAAATCCTGCAAATCCCCTCAAATTCCTTCCTGACTGGCCCCAGTTTTAGAAGGCTGGATATCTTTTATCCAGTGGAAAAAATCACTTTCCTGCAGTCTTAATATATCCGTGAAAGTGTGAAACAAATTCCGTGTGAAAAGAAAAACTGTTGGCACGGCTTGGCAAACTACAGCAAATCAGTAAAGTATAGTAAAGTAAAGTTTGGCAAGGTAAGGTAAGGTACTTACTTAGGCCGGGAATCAACCCGAGCCATCTCTTATTTCTTTAATATTCTCCAATCCCGTGTCAGCCTTGATGGTGTCAAGGTTAGGTAAAGTAAAGTAAAGAACCTATATTTATATTTATTATATGGCTAGGTCCGTGCGCGGGCAAGATGAACCAAATCGTGCGCTGTGATTGGCTACCCGAGCGGGCAAGATGGGGCTATCTTGCCCGCTCGGGACCACCCGCCGTGTCCCGCGCGAAAAATGTCCCCGAAAGCCATATAATAAATCCCTTATTGACCAAGCTTTTTCGGTCAAGATGGCTGGATATTGGCCTCGTTCTTTTTTTGCGTTTTTATAAAAACGCAAAAAAAGAACGAGGCCAATATCCAGCCATCTTGACCTCACGCTTGGTCAATAACGCATGTATACTCGGCCGATAATATTTTGAAGCCTGAAGCTTGTGGGGCCACTTATATTCAAACAAACATTCCAAACGAACGTTAAATAATAACATTAGGAAACCCAAATGGAGGGAAGAAACAGTTGGCTTTTTGCAATACGTAGACAATTCCAGTCGGTGGTAAGGGAGCGATTTGAACGCGAAGCATCAGCATGCAAATCAGTGCCCTAAGCAAGGAGCTGCGCCATGCCCTGAATGAAGTCCCCTGGCAAATAGTTTAATGCCATCCCTCTCAGTTTGAGCTCGGCATTAACTGTTCTAACCGACCCGGTTCAAATGCAGAGCTCTAACAGTCATTTTGACTTTGAAATGGAACCAGTCTTACATTAGCAGCTTCTTGATACTCGTTTTTCGAGAACCGTCTGATCATAGTCCGACATGCCTTTCGGTACAGCTCATTGAACAACGTCACCAGAAGCGGGTTGATCGCGCTGTGAGAGTGGCACGCCCAGAACGACACCAGGCGCACGGCAAGATGTACGTCACCGTCATACCAGAATGTCAAGACATGCATCACGTGTGCCGGAAGCCAACAAAATGCGAACGCGGTGACGAGAATGATGAGCATTTTGACAGTTTTCCTTTTACGGTTTTCTCTGGTTTTGACTGCCTCTTGTGAACGAAGTCCTGGCGCCTTGTGATTCCAAAGCTTTCGAGAAACCAAAGCGTACAACGTCGTGATAAAAACCAGAGGAACAATAAAAAGGAATATGAACACGAGTGGAATATAAACCCTGAGGATTTTCAGGTACACGACCCTCACAGTGCAGTAGCTCTCTCCACCGGGCTTGTCCTGCACGCTTCCGAACACGATCGGATATGGACTCATCAGAATAAGGGAGCTACACCAAATGAACGAATAACTTATCTTCGAGTCTTTGACGAACCTGATGCGCTTGAAGGGAAATGTGATGCAAAAGAAGCGCTCTAACGCGATGAAAACATGCGTCAAGATCGAGGCGGAGATTGAAAGTCCCAGGATGTATTGCGTGACTCTGCATGTGATATCGCCAAATATCCCCGAGAGCCATATATTCTCGACATACAGGTACATAACGGAATTTGGCATGGCGAAGAAGGTGATCAGTAGGTCAGCTATTGCCATGTTTGCCAGCAGGAGATTGGTAGTTGTCCGCAATTCGTGTGTCTTGAAAATGACGTAAACCATTGCCGTATTACCCAGCAATGAGATCATGAAAATTATGGCGTAAGCCGTTGTCATTCCAACCTGAAGATTCCGCGGAATTTGACGGTGAGTTTGCTGACTTGCAGAGCTTCCATTTGAACCTGTAGTTAAAAGAAGTCAGCATATCTTATGGTTATTGTAAAGTATCCCACGGCATTCTGGAGGATGGTATTTGATTGTTACGTTGTATTTCCGGTGAGGGTAAAAGATTTTTAGGGTAGGGTTAGGGTTAGGGTTAATTTATTTCTTTGAGTCATTCTGCATATATTACACTCCGCATAATTATGCCATTCCGCAAACTCATTCCTCCTTTTACCCTCACCGTTTTATTTCGCTGGGATGTCATCATTGATTGTTGAAGTATTGAGGCGGCAGATACAAAACATAGGTCAGACGTCATTATTTTACCAATAGTGGGGTAGACTTGAGATTGACTAGCAATAGAGTTATTTCAGTAGAGTTATGACTTAGAGTTAGAGTTAACGACTGGCAAAATCCTGAATTCAAGATTTTGGACTGGCAAAATCCTAAATTCAACATTCTGGAAAGCCAAAATTAAATGAATCGACTTGACTCTTAAATCATGGTTTAGACCTAATCACTAAACTTTAAGCTAACCCCCCCCCCCCCCCGCCAAAATCATGAATTCAGGATTTTTGCAGTCGTTAACTCTAACTCTAAGTCATAACTCTACCGAAATAACTCTATAAATAGCCGTCCCCGGTAGACTTTCATATACCAGACTAAAAAAGCGGACGACAAAAGAACCATTGTTATTCCGATTAGGCCTTGCTAATTAGGTATTGTTATGTTCGCTTTGCTCTTTTGTTTTATGGACATTAATTATTTCGGATCTGGTATATGAAAGACCAGCCCGATAGTGATCATGGAACAATCCGAAACATTTGTTAAGCTAACCTAAGGTTAGTATTTGAAAAGTGTTTGGGTTGTATGACCCTGTGACCTGTGACCTGTGCTTTATACATGGTAATACCCAAAGAATGCAGCTACACATTATTTCTATTTTTGCACCCGTACGCTCAAGAATTATAGTAATTTTGCGAACCTTTTGTTTTACTGTAGTGCCGTCAAAATTCATGCCAGTATAAGTAGAGTGTCCTGAGAAGACATCTGAATGATCTTTAATATCTCATTAGACAAATTCTCGTTAAGTTCTTCTTCAGACAGAAAATCATTTTCTCCAACACATGAGCGAGATCTAGAGTTAAACCGGTAAATTACAAATTGCCAGGTTGCCTTGTTTACGAATCATAAACGGAGATGAAATGTGGTCTTACCATTTGAAAATGTTTCCATCCTTTCAACCGCTGTCTCCTTTTCCTTCAAAAGCCTGTTTGGTCTGAAAGCAAATAGAATACATTATACACCATCCCAATGAAACGTTTCTGGTATAAAAGAAGGAATGCTATTGTTTCCCGATACATTTGTTTAGAATGCAAACGTAACACGCAGTGGAAGAACGCCCGACCCCGAAAATCCCAGTGAGAACGGCCATTGTTTAACAGGTTCATCTATGCAAATTTGGATCAGTTAGGGTCATTAGCGAACTTGAGCAATCACGTTTTTGAGCAAAGGACGGCAACCGGTTGAGGGATGTTTTGTCTTTTAACCTGTCTTGACGCTACCACACTTATATTCTACGTGTCTTTACGCTAACAGAGGCGATTTGTTCGCCATTCGAGCGAAACCACTTCCCAAAAGTACGCTCAAAAACGCCTTTACCTAAGCCTGGTTTCCATGTGATCGCAGACGATTGCAGATTGCAAAAAGTTCTGCGATCGTCTGCGATCATATAGAAACTCACTTCTGTGATCAATTGCGATCGTGCGACCGATCGTTTCGTTTTCAACATGGCTGGTATTGAACACGGTAGCGTTAGTAGCGAGGAATTTATCGAGGAACATTTGCGCGGTGTGACTGCGTTTACCAAACAAAAGGCCAATGTTAGGAAACAAGACACCTTAAAGTCGTTCACGTGGGATGCTCTCAGTATTGTCGATAGAAACATTGTTGCAGAATTAATATAATAGAATATGTGTTCTGAAGAAGAAGCTTGGCGATGCTTCTGTTTCTAATCTTCTACGTCGAATTGGTGTGAAATTGTTAACCTGGGTTAATTATGTGCAATTGTTACCATGACAACCTGTAGGTTTCAAACTTGAAAATGCTTAACCTTGGGTTAGCGCGCTCTAACCCTGCTTCGAGCAACTCGGCCCAGATATTTAATTTGCGACCTTCAGATTGGAGTACGAGTAAGTACGAGTATGCGCACTTCAAAAAACTTCGATCTGGACACCTAATGCGCGTGCTCAGAACGGAAACCTTGTATTCGGATTGCATTCGGAGTCGTAGTCGTACTCCAATCTGAAGGTCGCT
The DNA here is from genome assembly GCA_014634185.1 of Astreopora myriophthalma. Taxonomy (NCBI): domain Eukaryota; kingdom Metazoa; phylum Cnidaria; class Anthozoa; order Scleractinia; family Acroporidae; genus Astreopora; species Astreopora myriophthalma. The sequence continues at coordinate 1,674,062 of BLFK01000990.1, read as the reverse complement.
ATTTCCTCGTCTACGTCCGCCAAATTCTTCTTCATACGCGCGTGAATTTTTGACACTTCCACTGAACGAAATGTATGGTTATGGTCGGTTCTGCTATTGTTTGTGATTATATGGAAACAGCCTTTTTTTGCGATCGTCTGCGATTGCTTAGTTGCGATCTGCGATCGTCTGCCATCGCCTGCGATCGTCTGCGATCATATGGAAACCAGGCTTAAGTTGCTAGGCAATTTCCATGGGGGAGTACTTGTTTTCGTCTTTCGAAAGCAGTTTTTCTTTTGTATTATTTTAGGGGTGTGTCGATCGTACGCCAGACTTTATACTCTTGGACTATATGAATACCTGTTTACTGTCGATTAGACTTCTCGAAACCATTGTTTTGGGTTTAAAGACCAATTCATCCTAAGATGATCACAGCGCGCAAGGCTATTATGAATTTCGTGTCCACCTAAAATGTCAACATCAGATTTACACTGATCTCACAACTTTGCACAGTTCAGTTTCAGCTTCAGTTTCAGTGTATAAATACTTTTCAAATGTACATACTAAAATCCTTGCCCGCAATATTAGCATAGTAGCTTGTCAAGGCACGAAGGAAATTGAAAATTAAAGTTACAGTTACGAGGGCAGAGCTGTTTGAGCACAGTCTGATGTCTACTGGTCATTGCAGGGTCGCAATGAAAAGCCGTTCACCGACAAATCGAAGCCCCGTCAGCTTATAAATGACCTTGACTCTCCGCGGTGGCAAACTTGACATATTTACTAAGTAGACCACATTTTGGTGTTTTAATCGCCAACGAGGCTGCGTCCGACTTCATCAGACGCTCGACCTTTAGTTAACTCCTTTGACCCAAAAACTTGCGTTCGTAGCTTTTCGTTTTTAACATGAGTTGCTTCATGCTTTAGTCTGCGGGGTTTAATTGCTGATTGCTGGAAGCGGAAAGTTTGGAGAACTCGATGGAAACTTTCCAACGATATACGCCAAAGAAAAAATATGAATCAATTGTTTATAGTGTTCCTCAGTACTGAGTTTGATTACGTGACAAGATTGCCCTGCGATAGTGTTTTTGTCCTTTTAAGTAGACTAATATTCGCAACCATGTTATCACTAAAAAGATATTGTTTGAACCAACCTGCAGTTGATATTGTGGAGTTAATCGTGGAATTTGCCGTTTTCTGTTGCTTTTCTGATAATTTTCAACCACTTTCGCCCTCCGGTTTTAGATAAAGGGATATTTGTGTGGCGAGTAATGACACCGACCAGGCAGAATCGGCAACCTTTATATTATACGCATTTATTCAAACGCAAACAAATTTGGCCTGTTCTGTAAACAAGTCAAACAAATTTGGCTTCCTCACGTGAGTTTTTGCAATTATAATATCGCGTAGAATAAACGATAATGCTTAAGTAGGTACCCGAATTGATAAAAAAGCGGAATTCCCCGTGACAAAGGAAATGGCATGGAACAAAGTCTGGACAAAACAAAGGTGATACAGTGATTGATAATATCAATTTGATATACGAGCTTGGAAGAGAAGGAAATTGAGAGGCATTTTGTTTTGCTTTAAGATTTGTTTCTCTCGAAAGTAAATGCGGAAAAGGTGGGGATAGAGACTCAAGTGGGAGGCAAGAAAATCTGACTTTCCATCCGCTAAATTTGCTGAGTTCACGAAAATGTCGCTGCGGGAACAATTGTTTTTCTCTTTCCTTTGCACCTCGCCATTTTCATGCAGAACAAAATTATAAAGGATCGAGACGGAGAAATTGTAATGTTAATGTCATTTTGGGCAAACAGATACGGAAACAGAACTAATACAATTGCACCTGCTTTTAAGGTTTCATATTACTAAAACGTCCCCGCACCATTCGTGGAGGACATTAGCCAAAATTTAATAACTTCCACAGGTCCCATGGAAGACTGTGCTGCCCCAGAATGAAGTTAAAATTCAAATGTTGCACAAAATCCCGCCGCAGTTTTAACTGATGAACAAAGTAATGATGAAGCGTGATTTTGCGGAGACCAAACTGAAACGCACTCTTCTGACCTTTTTGTATTTCACTTTATGCAATTTTTAGAAAGATTGACATTTATTTGTATGGCCTTTTAAAATGTGCCATTAATAAATTTACCAACACCATCAAAATTTGAGAGTTTATTACTTTAGCAGTAGTACTAATTAAACGTTTGTAAACTTAGAACAAATTCGACGTAACGACACTGCATTACGCGCGAAATTCGTTATCAATCAAACCTTATTCACTCTCCTTTATGGTTCATGGCACAGTTCTTATCTCCGTCTAAAAAACGAAAGGAAATGAATTGCAAGAATCCAAGGTAATTTAAAAAAAAAACCAACGGTGTTGAGTGTCTGTGTACGTCAAGACTGCCCACGCATATTTTACTGTGAATAAAGATGTTCGGTTTTGTTTACTTTTGATTCAATAGGAGCAAAACCTGATAAAGGTTTAGCTTTAGACTAATGGGGACAGTTGACTCTCGATAGCTCGAAAGTTCAAGGCAAATTAGATAAGGTTCCAGTTATCAGGGGTAATATAAAAGTAGGAACAGCAGTGTGTCCCGGTGCAAAAATGTCTGCATGTTTGACTGTTAAGGACGCAATATATATATCTTATTAACCAAGCGCGAGGGCCGTACTGGGAGAATATCGGCCCGAGGTCTTGAAAAAAAAAAAGACCGAGGGCCGATATTCTCCCAGTACGGTCCCGAGCAAGCTTGGTTAATAAGAGATTTATTATACGACTGAAGAAAGCTTTGAAGGTTTTTCACAAATTCCATCTAACATTATGCGGAAAATGTACAGGATAAAAAGGACCCGATTCTGAGGGATTAGCATGTGTACATTTTACGGCAGATGAAATATGCTTTCAGTTTTGTCTTTAAGAACAAACAAAATAACGTAACGCGTAAGTTCATTCTGGAGTTTTACGACGAAATTTTCGAAAGATTTCGTCCTCGTCCGCCATCTTAATTTCAAGTTCAAAGGCACACAAGTGCGGGATTATTCGGGACAATGCCCGGTCCAATACTTAGAGAATATTGGACCGGCAATAGAGCATTTTGATTGGTTGATTTTAGTTATTGGCCCTCTGACTGCCTGAGTCGTGTAATAATGATTCTTATTTGACCGGCTGTTAACTTGTAATTGTGCTAACTCCGTGTATGGGTGGGTGAGGCTGTATTTTGACTCTGACACGGAAAGAAGTTTGTATACGATGAGTGGAGAAAAGACAAGCGAAAAATATCCACTGGAGGCCCAAAAGTGGAATTCAGAGGAAGAAATTACTAAACCAAAAGGCCAGCATGTCCCCTTGATTGAGTTGTTTTCCCCTTCCCACTTGAGGAAGGGAGGAGGCCTAACTTATCGCATTTTTGTTGCATATTCAAACTTAACCCGTTCACTGCCAAAGACAACTTTGCCGGCGCTATTTGTACGGAACCGCTCGTTAGATTTGTGCTCAAATTAAACTTGCGATTACCATATTTGAATCAGTAAAGCAATTTGGAGGCGAGATTTTTACAAAAGTGAGAAACATCGCCTGTCATATAAAGGCGATTTTGCAATCTGAAGGAAAGGTCTGAAGACTCAACAATTGGAGCCGGTTTCCTCATTAATCTCACTCGCGTGCAATCATCAATGTTTTTACGTCTGACTAGTTTCCCGTACGCGTCACCACTATTTTATTTATCGAGGGGATGAGAGTAGACTGGAACCAAGAGTAGTTCGATGCGCGAGGGATATCACGGGATTGTCAAATTGCTCTCGTTTCCAATATACAGATATAGTGGCTGTATACAGGTATATATCACTCAGTTGTGTACATATAGCATATTACACATATGGCATATTACATAAGTGACGTAACTTTAAACAGGAACGAATTGGGTGCAGCCAACTGCTTAGAACAGCATGAATTCATGCCCATTCTACGGAACACGAGAGAGAACATTTTTACGGCAGTCACGTTTCTTTTTGTCTGTACGTTCTGGCAACAGTGATCTCTATGAGTTAAGATTCGGGGTCCCTTATTACTGGTGTTGTTGGTTTCTTTAGATCCATACAACCAGTATCCGATTCGGCGCAGAAATAGTTAATTCAAAACCGTCGATCGTATTGCTGTTTGGTTCGTTCGTAATGAGATTTGAAAAAAACACTGTCGAAATTTGTCACATTTTCTGCGACCGTGAACTTTCGCAAAGCACGTCCCATCAGTTCTGAGAAAGTGTAACACGCACTAGGATTGGTTGAATTCGAGAATGGACGATGACGTCACTGAGGAAGATTTCAAACAAGGTATATCAGACGAGGAAGGGGGAGAGTGTGTGGCCGCGAGCGACCTGGACCGTCTGAGAACCAGGCTAGCGTCGGTGGGGAATGAAACAATTTTAAAATTTGGCAGGCGGGAGCTGATTGGCCATATGGATCATTAAAAAGACTTGTCAAAGCCAACGTGATTACGTTGTCATGACCAATATGAAATATGAAAGTCATTTTCTTCAATCTGTGAATAAAATAATCAATTTAAAATAAATAGAATTTGTTATACGATCCATTGTCGCTCCCTCAACAAGTTTTAAAGAGTTCAAGTTTGAAAAAATGAACGCAAAATTTCCAGATAATGGAATAATAATAATAATATTATTATTATGAAATAAATTTGCTTTCAACTTCGCCGAGAATTTAAAGTTGTACTGAAGTTCCAAGGCTTGCCGAGTGTTAACCCGGCAAGGAGTAGGCCAAACGCAAACTTCTGCTCTGTTGTTTAGCAAAGTCCACGTGCTAAGCCGACCCACGGGCACAAGTGAACACTTCTGAAAAAAGTAAATATTTATCTACACGTTTCTAGCCGGAAGATGTACAATAAGAACAACAAGCCTTACACGGGACAATTGTGTAGCTCAGCAATTGTTAGCACGGACAAGGTCTGAACACGGTCTGGTGAAGCATGACAATTAATTCTTATTTTTTGGTGTTTTTCAAGTCGTGTCATTTTTAAACCTTATTCTAACACTTATCCGCATAGAGCGGAGAAATACGATGAGCGGAATGGGAAAATGATAAGATTCGGCCAGTCTTGATGGAAGATGTCATTGCCCGATCCATCATAGTTGGAAAGCACATGGAAGTCGGTGCACATGGGAGAGACAGGTATATGAAAAGAAGAAGATGGGGAAGTAGAAGAAGAAGAAGAAGAAGGACAAGGAGAAGAAGGAGAAGGAGAAGGAGAAGAAGGAGAAGGAGAAGGACAAGAAGAAGAAGACGAAGAAGAACGCAGCTTACAAGCAAGGCGAGAGCTATCAAGTTAAAAGAAATTTCGTTGCTACAGCAACAAGCCTCACAGATTAGTATCCAATGCTAAAGATATGAGCAGGTTTTATCTGAGGCTTTTGTGACGTGGACGTAAATTCTGACCCTTTGACTAAAAGCAAACTTCTACTGACTAATTGTCTAACTAAATTGTGAACTGATGATATCAAGTAAACCATGGTACAGACAGTTTAATCCAAAGATACCTGTCTGAGAGAGACACGCTAGTTTATTTGCCATGTCTGAGGGAGCAAGGCTAGTTTCTTTACCATCTCTTTGGCCCAAGAAAGGATCCTTTCTTGGCGTATTTTGCATAAGAAACATTTCTCTTTTGTGCTAACGGAGTGAATACTAATGAATTATCAAAACGTGTGAAGGCATTGACTGTAAAAAAAAATGACTTGAAATAGCCAGAAAATAACAATAGCAGACAACAACAGCTTGGCGTTCTTTTATGTCAACTAGAGCTAGGTACGGAACGTACCTACTAAGCGTGCAGTATCCTTCTCGATTCAAATACAGAATACTTTTTCAGGGCATCAGCCTTACTGAGCTATTCGGCCAGTCCAGACAAAAGGGAAAGTGCGCACATCTGAAGTTTTCTTTCTAATTGAAGACTCGCCGTGTTGCCGTGTTTTTGATTGGCACTTGGTCATTTGCAAAGCAGCTGACCGAACAATGTCATTCATTGGCAACGTAACTCTTTTAGCGAGAAATGGTTATATCAATAAACATGATGTAATATATCTTTCATGCAAGTCATACTTATGCCTTAGCACCCAGCGAAAAGATATTAGTGTTAAGCCAGTGAGTAACTAGTTAAGTAAGCAAGTGTTAAGCTTCACACTGAAGATGCAACCAGACCACGGAGCCCCGAATCACTGGAATTCTTTTTCGCAGAGCTGGTTTCTTCCATCGATGGGTTCTAATCCCAGCCCGTTTTTCCCCTTAGCCGGAGTGCATCCTGACACAACGCGGACCGTGAGCAGTTTATCAGAGTCGATGCAGAATGCCTCGAGCGTCAAGCACACTACCCGGATGCCACCGCATCTAAACGCATGCGGCATGCCTTCTTCTCAACCTTCAAATTACCTTCTTCCCATTGACAGTTATTATTCCCGCAGTCCAGAGCGCCAAGATGTTAAGCCATCCAGACCAAACCCGTATCGTACGGTTGAACATGGAATGGTTGTTTCGTCAGAGCTTGAGCGAGAGTGCATGAACCAGCTTTTCGAGAAGAACAAACCCGGCGCAACACTTGGTAAGGGCTTCAAACACACATCGTACTAGAGTTTTAATGATGAACATTTGATTTACAAACCATTTAAAGCAATATAATTCTTGCGTAAAATAGTTATTCACCCAATGAAATCTATACTCCGCAAAAACCATTTTATACGCGATCAAGGTCGAGAAAATTGGATAATTTCTATTTGGACTCGAAAGTACCTGTTTTTTTAGGCCATGTACGTTCAGTCCACTGACACGCTTAGTCGTAATTGTAATCCATCTTAAACAGTCCTGAGAGAGTCGACTGTTTTGAAAACGACTCTTTCGAAAATGATTCATTTTTCAATGAAATAAAGGACTGAGCAAATTATTTACGCCTCGTAAATATCGGCTCATTTCCATTCATTTAGCTTTCTATTTAAGGAACCAAAAGGTTTGCTGTTAATATACCCGGTTATTAACTACTACGAGACCCGAAAAATAGAAATATTTGCAGCGGGAATGAGTTGTTCTGCCAGCTGCATTTAACCCGGCGTATCCCTACACTGATAAGGCAAAGAGGATCGATAATTTGTATCACTGAAGCCAACTGTCTTGACGACTGAGTTCGTTTGCTCTTTACATAAATTCACATCTGGATGTAAAGGAATGAAAAGGAATATCTTTGGTATAAGACTGTACAAAACCTACATAAATCTATTGAAACAAACTTAGCGGGTACGCGGATCGGAATCAGTTTGTTTAATTTTCTTACTCTGTAATGTGGTTTATACAGTCGCAGATCAGTTTTGGAGAATTTCTTTCTCAATCTATTTAAAACAGGCGCGTTTTCCATGCATGTTTTTACCACTTGGCAACGACTGAAGAAAAAATGATCAGGGCAGATGTCATTTGTTATCACACCCGAATTTGCTCTAATGGAAGATTTTTTCAAGTATGCGCAAGCGGCTTTCTTTGTTACACGTATTAGCGCACATAGATTTGTTGTAAAGGGAAACAGAAGTGATTAAACATTTTAAGGGCGACGACTTGACTAGTTACTGAACTGAGCATAAGTTAGCGTCACACGAGATGAACAGATGAATTTTCGATTCCTTCCCTCTTTTGCATCTCTAACTTGGCATAAATAATTACATTGTTTAATAAATTGGAATCTGGTCACCTTTCCATCGGAGATTAAATGAAACTTAAAATGTTATATTGGCCACTTCGTCTTTCTGTCGATTCACGCTTATTAGTTGTCAGTCACGAACTTTTATATCACCAGGGCATAATTCTCCTTTGTCTCTTTATTTCTTTTAACAAGTATTCAGCTACATATTTTTGTAAACTCCTCTTTATAGATAAGAAACAGAACGAGTCGTTAAATGCTGCTTCGTATCCATAACTTTATTTTGATTGCCTTTAGCAGTCGGAGCCGTATCTTTTTTTTTTCTTTTTTGACTTTCAAGCTAGTGAATACAAAAACTGAATCATATTTAAGGATTGACCACCCCCCAAAAAGGATTTTTGACCTTCCAGCTCATTCCCCAGTAGTTATGAAGGTTTTGAGGTCGTTATCTCGCTCCTGCGTACCAACCCAATTAAAAGCACGCTATGTGATATTCCTCAGCACAAATCCTGCTACCGGCGGGGCAACATAAATTACAACAGTGACAAGGGGGGCTTCGTCGAGCACCTGGACTCAAGCGAACAGGAGAGAAAACAGGAAACACGGAGAGAAAACGGGTGTAACACGGGAACAATAGACACTTTGAAAGGAAAGGGCAGTGAAAATTGAAATAGCCCGCAACAAGAAAAGTCGTGAGTTTATAATAGATTCGGCCCATATTTACATCAACAACGGTTTTAAAGGTTCTGCGGTCTTCTCTGAAAATCATGCGAATATGGCATCCGCGCGGGGCAACTTTCGAAGGGAGTGAAGGACACAGTTCCGTCTCCCTAACGGGATATTGACTCTATTTATCTTGGAAGACGCATTATTCGTCTGAGACTCTTAAAGCGTCTGTTCACGATAAATACGGAGACACATAAAATAGCAGCAGACGAATAAAATTATGACGAGAGAGATTGGGCGGCACATTGTTCTTGCTGCACTACCTATAATTACCCTACATTACACAAACAACGGCGCAATATTATTGGGGGGGGGGGGAAGGAGGAGGAGGAGGCGCTCGCAGTTTGCAGTTTACAACGTACAGTTTCCAAGTTTACTAGAACATTAGCGATTTTTTCATGAGGAAAGGAAGAGGTTGCCAATTAAAGCTCCATGCAGTTTGTCGTTTTTTTCTCGCTATGCAAAGCTCGATCGATTTGGCACGTTTTCTTATTAAATTTCTCTAATAGTTGAGAGATGTAGAAAAGTGTTTTATTAAGTTTTGATCGGAATATAACATTTAGTTTCAAGGATATGATAATTAACTAGTGTTTTGCAATCATCTCCATGATAGAGCCCAAAAAGGATGTCCTCAATATTGGAAGAATCAGGGGTAATCTTGTGGAAGTCGAGTATAGAGCCTAGATAATCCCAAAGAGTGCAGACTCTCTTCCGCGCCATAAAAATAACATAACGGAGAGTCCACCAGAACGGAGATGATGATGATGATGATGATGATGATGATGATGACGATGACGATGATGACGATGACAATGATGATGATGACAGAAGTCCATAACCCATAAGTCTCGACCTTTCTCATTTGGCCTTGGCCCATTAGTTAGCAGTATTATCTACGTTTCAAATAGAAGTTCCGCCATAATAATGACCAATCAGATTGGGCCTGATAACCACAAAGCGTCTCACTGGTCCGCGACCAAGAGTCGCACGAGGCATTGCTCGTCCTAAATGCAAATCATGGCACGAATCTAGCAGCAAACGTTCTAAAAATAGATAATACCGTAAACTGATGGGCCGCATTCCATTCCAGATCGAGACTTCTGCGTTACGAATTTCTGATGAAAATGATGATGATGATAATTGATATAAATAGACGTGCTCTTGCGTTTTCCTCTTCTCTACAGACTCATCTTCTTCACGAGCCGCTGAAAGTTCTGGCTTGACTTTCATAGACGATAAGATGATGAGGCCCCAGAGAGGTCGCACTGTGTTTTCCGCCAAACAACTGCAAGAGTTGGAAAACGTTTTTGTCACAGATCAGTATATATCCGGGCAACAGAGAAGGCGACTCTCAGGTCACCTTGGATTGACCGAGACACAAGTGCGAGTCTGGTTTCAAAATCGCCGGATAAAGTGGAGAAAACAAAAACTGGAACGCAAAATCAAGCCCTGATTGATGCCCTTCTTACCTCGTAAACACGAAGACGCGCCATAAAAGAAATAGGTCCGCCCCTTGTGTCAGCTTGAATTCAGTGATCATCCAGGATGGTGGCCAACGCAGGGCAAAATAAAGGCAGACTCGTAAAATATTCTTCCTTGGTCATGAAAATGACTGTGGACCTCAGAAACGAGAAAGACAATATTCCAAAAGGATTGCCCGCAAGAGTAGTCTTTTATTGCACAAATTTTCGCAGAGCTTTGTGTGCGTCCACGGCGGGTTGATCAACAAATGATCCACATGTGTCTAAAGTTCCACTCCTTTTATAGCGCGTCTTCGTGGTTACCGAGAATCTCATACAGTGCGTCAGAAAACTGTTGTTTTGTTTAAAACGCAAGCAACTACGAATGAGGCAGGCAAGTTTCTGCTTTGTTGTGTTTTTCGTTGTGCTTGAGTGCAGTAAGGTGTTGCAGTGCTGTATCATTTTGGTAATATCGTAATGGCTCCAAGTTCAAATTTGAAGTGCAGTAAGGTGTTGTAGTTCTGTATCATTTTGGTGGTATCGTAATGGCTCCAAGTTTAAATTTGAAGTAAGCACAATGGAGTTTAGGATCGAAACCGCTATTTTCAACAGTCCAGTCCAGTTCACGTCTTCCGCTTGATGGGTGAGGTCAGAATGGCGGCTGCCAAAAGGCTCCCTTACATGCTAACGTCCGATTTTAAATCGGAAAGATTGTTATTAAGAAATGCAATATATGTGCAGTAAACAAATACACAAGGTTTTTCCACTATATTGATTTTATTACAATACTGATTGTATTGTAGTAGTGAAGGAATATATAAAATTTCATACGTTGAACTACGGGTATTGAAGTTTCATATAATCTAACACGAATTCACCTCCCTACGCTGTGTAACACGAACCCGGAAATCGGCGCCAGGTCCAAGGTGGCTTGTTAGCTCAGTTGGTGCGATCGCACGGTCGTGGGTTCGAGTCCCCGTCAAGCTTGGTTCTTTTTCAGGCTTCTTTTATAGAGCGGTTTTCACTTGAGTGTCGTAAAACCAAAACAAAGTAATTACTCCGACCAATCACAGCAGTTGCAAACAGCGCAATAAGCCAATCAAAATTCGTCGCAATTCCGTGTAACTTGCTCAAATTAAAGCACGGTTGTAAGTCGCTATTGGCTTTGGTTTTCCTTCTCATCGGTTGCTAAACTGGTGCCATATTTATAAGCTAATCGCAATCCCGTAGTTACTTTCGATGGTCATTTGACCGCTCTAACATGGAAGTTTACTGGGAGCTATCCATACGTCACATCATCCGGGATCAGAGTGGCGTGTTTTCCGTTTGTCATCGTTGTCGAGTGTCGTGTCATTCCCTGACGTTACGATTCTTGCCGTTTCTAGCTTTGTCAAATATTTGGTCCCCATATTACACTTTGGCTGAAAGATAACAATTTTAGTTCTCCTGGGAAAAACAATGTCACTCGTTCGCCGCGTTGGCTGTATTCTTCAATTCATGATCATAATGAATTTTGCCAGATCGTTAATATTATTACTTCACTCATTTTCCCATGTGGGTTTTCAGTCTAATTAATTGTCGTAAAAAATGCCATAATTTCAGAGCTAGCTGTTAGCATTTTAATTTTATACAGACCATTTCCTTAAACATATTTCCTCACGCCATTTCTTTAGTTTACATTTTTATGCCTTTATTTCTTTCTTCATTTATTTGTCAGATTGGTCCATACTGACCAAAACTGGACATGTTAAGTATTTGCTCTATGCAAAGGTGATGTTGCAGAGATATTTTAATGAACAGTGATTTTCTTAACTGTGTTCGTCTGTTTGGAGCCATTCTTTCCAAATTGATCACCAGCGCTTTATTTTGACAAACTCTAAAAATGACTTATTTGCATTTTTCGATTGCTGAGAAGTTTAAACAAATAACATTAAAATAACTTTTTTGATAGGTATTTCTTCAATGTGGGACGAGAGGAAGTCGAAGGAAAAAAGTTAATTTCTCGCAGGACCCGAACAGAAAGAGTTTAATGACTTTCTATTGACGTTCTCATTCAAAAGAACCTTAGATGCTTTTCAAACGACCTTCTTATTATAATAGATTGCTTGAACGCAAATGTACACCGCACTGGTGCACGTTCGATTTATTCCTCTATTTTGAGTCATAAAACTGCTCGTAAGTATATCACAGCAGCCTCGAATAACTTGAGTTGCAGGAATTCATTTTGAAGTTATTTCTTCATTTCAAAGAGATGTATTTGTTTTCTCACATTTTAAATGCTTATTAAAGCAATTAACTAGTGAAATAACGTCAAAATTAAACTCATTATCTTAACAACAAAAAGCTCATTTACACATCCCACGAAAACTGGAGATCTGTTTACGAAACCTGCAACAAAGGAATTGAGCAGGAATTGGACCCTGTAGTTCTAGCGGCCAGCAAGTCGACTTCAAATGGAAACTTCAACTGAATAATCTTTACTGCAGCAAGGCTTAAGACTTGCCCAATAAAGACAGTCCTGAGACTGATTTAAGTTTGTGATATGGTGAGCTACACTGAACTGACTAATCGCATGTGGGTATACGTGATATTGACATTACTTTTGACACTGCGCACGCCTTCAATTGTGATTAATCTACAGTTGCTCGGACAATCGCCAGGTAGCGTGAAAAAACGCGGCATAAATAAAATTGAACAAAAACAACTTGAAAGTGATAATGCACATACAGCGTAAAGCCAAATTCATTTGTCCTTTGAAACTATTAGCGCAATATAGCTGTGCCTCGTTTGACTATGCAAAAAGACGAGATGTATACGGCTTCCAATTTAAACCGCAAAGACTTAACTTCTTGTTCTTGCAATGCTTGTTTTGCTATGAAGGATTTCTGCAGTAATTCTTTTAGTCGAGAGGCGAATAATTCTAGAGAACTGTTAAGCAACAGGTCAGTTGGCCATGGATTCCCACGGCACGTCCCAATTTTGCCTTATGCGCCGACCATTACCAACTCTCCAGGCAGTCTTTATGCACCTCTTCCACTGAACCAACCGACCTATCCCAGAGCAGTGTTCTCTCCTCCGGGTAGTAACCGTTACAATCTGCCCTTGATGGAGGACCCATTCAAAGAAGGCACTGTGCATGAACGACAGATGATCCATGGTGAGTCCTTGCAACCGTCCAAAGCCAATTCCGACGCCTCTGTGGTGAGCTTTTGGCAACAACCGAGAGGTAAGTACTTGGAGTTTGTGAGATCATATTTATACAAAATTTATCCTGAGCGGGATAAACGTCGGTGTCATCCCAATAGCCAACGAACTGTTTTTAAAGGCCACCCAACACTGAGACGAAATTATTAAAAGAATGTTTGTTGGTCCTTGTATTTGAGAAAAGCTTAATTTTATCCAATTTTACCGGTCTAACATTTCCGTCGACGCTGGAACTTGAATCATAAAAGACTGTCCATATCGGAACTATTACTTTTGGAGGGCTGGCGTTTTGAAAGGATCCATACATGCGTTGAACACAACGAGCGACTGGGAGCCAGTGGTTAAGACCAGTTGTATCACAATGGCCAGCGTCTCTTCAGTTCTCCTTGAACCGAACGTTAAGTGACAATATTAACATCTAAGAGATTATTAAATTTACAGCATCCATGGCATATTAAAATCGATTTAGGATGAAAGGGGGATTTTCTTTTGTCAATAGAGCATCCTCTTTAAAGCTATTTGCGCCTCTTAACATCCCCTAATTACTGGCTATCAAACAATCGTATCACATGTCAATGTTGGTACAGATGAAGCTGAGCGCTACGCCGCAGGTTAACTTAAAGGCAAAAGAGAGAAAAGATTCATCATGTGTTTATTAAATAAAACTATGCTGTTCGTTTGTTTGTTTGTTTTGTTTGTAGGCTTCAACTTACATATTGTATCTTTTAAATAATGAGGTGTTAGTACAGTTTAGAGGTAAAAAGGCTTGAAATTGAAGCGCGTCATGCAAAAGGCTGTTCACGTTCCTGAAAGACGAATTCGTAACTACGGTGACTGTCACATTCATTTATCCCATGCAATTAAAAACTCACGTCATTGTTAAGAAATTTTTGCTAGAACGCTAAAATAAATTCCGTGTTTTTAAGTATTTCTTCAAGTCCGACTCTTCAGAGAAAATCTCACTTAGGTCTCACCATCAGGACTGTGAAAAGTAATGAAAAAATGGTGGTAGGTGTAGTAAAACGAAACATAAAACAAAACAAAACATAAGAACCAGAGGGACTTTTACAGATCCATTGATATCTTAGGTAAACGTAAACTTTTCTTAATTATGTTCAACAATAGTTGTTCAAAATTAATTCACACGTTTCAAATTTGTCCACATGGCAATGACCGCAATTTTGGTCATTTTCAGCCAATTTACTGTTCTGGCCTGGGTTGTTCAAAAGATGGATAACGCCATCCATCGGTTAAATCACTATCCAGCGGATAACGTATTTACTCGATGAAACGCCGCCCTCAAATAAACGCTGCACCCAATCTGAACAATGCAGCGTTTATTCGAGGACTGTAAGAAAAACGCAAGTACACGGTACAACTCGGTAATCTAAACCAGCCTTGGAAATTTATTCGAAGCCAGACATTTACGATTCTGGCTCAGCCAAAAAGCGAGACTCTGGAACTTTAAACGTGTTTCTGCTTTGAATAATATTTACAAATGATCTACCGTAATTGTTTAGGTTGTCAGTGATTTAAGAAATATGATTTTGAAAAAAAAACGCCGCCCTTTAAATAAACGGCGCATCGGACACGCACAAAATATAATAAACGCCGCGGCGTTTAATCGAGTAAATACGGTAAGTGCTGTCAAAACTAATTGAATCCACCTTTCGAACGACTGGGGCCTGGTGTGTTACTCAGCTTGGGTTCTATTTTAATATTTTTCTAGAATCAGGGTCACGTGACAAACCGAGGCGCATGCGCACTGTTTTCACCCCTCAACAGCTCGAGAGATTGGAGCGACATTTTAAGAGCCAGCAGTACGTTGGAAGTGCTCAGCGGATCTTCATCGGCAAGCAACTCGATCTGTCAGAAACTCAAGTCAAAGTGTGGTTCCAGAATCGGAGAATAAGGTGGAGAAAACAAGCTCTAAGTGCATTGGCGAAAACACAGTCATAAGACATGTTGTACAGCTAAGTGGAAAATCTGTAGAAGAGACACGAACGAAGTCAAGCCTGAATGAACTGTTCCACGACTGAAATCAATAAATATTGAGAAGTTAATTTTTATTAGAGTAGCTAACTAGGCAGATACAGAGAGTCTGATGTTGCTATCTAAGGCCTAGCTGTTCGAAAGCCAATTGACGCTTATTGTATCCTCCCAGTCAACTGAGGTTTCCTGGCCGTTCAAAATGGTAGTGTCCGCCCGATAAATACTGATTTGAGGCCTTGTCTACACTTGGCCGGATAAACTTGAAAATGCACTGAACTTTATTCTTACGGTTAGACCTATTGTCCACACCCATCCGGATAAATTGTTCGCCGAAAACGGAACTTCTTGAAAACACCTTTTGAAGTGAATAAATCTTAAATCGCTGGAAAACGTTTTGTCCCGGTTTTCTAGTGTGGACGGAAAATGTTATGATTTCCGTTGTATTACATGTATCCTGCATTCAGAATCTTAGAGCAAATTCTCCGGATCGTAAACTCCACTCAGAAATGTCTTGTTTAGCAAGCGTGCTATCTGTTATCCTTGCACAAATCCGAGTGTTTTCTGATCCATTTGGTACCTTGTGTTGAGTTTGTCCTTCAACTGACCAGTGTAACTAACAGCAACGGACCTGAATATTCCGTGCCTCTTATTCGCTGAAAAAGTTTTTGACATTTGCCAAAATGTAGAGCTAATACTAAAAGATAACTGTAGCATATAATTATTGTTGCATCTTGTACAAACAATAAACAGTTCTTCAGCACACTGTTGTGGGATTTTCCGTGTACATTCAGTCTTTTCGTCCCTAGAACACTCACTGTATATATTATCAATTTAAACAAAAGTCGCTACAAGTCAGAGAAATAAGTAAACTTTAAATGAACAAAGAAACTATGCACTTTCACGCAGTACTTTTGAGACAAGCCCTGTTTGCATTCGAAGAGGTGCTGATGAAATTAAGGTTGTAGTGCCGTCGCAATCTGTGGTTCTGCGAAAAAATTACGGTCATTTCTAAAGAAGACCACACAAGCAGAGAAGAAGCAGGGAAATCGATGGAAGCCCAACTGAACTATTCAGTGGAGGACGAGAAAGTCGTCCGTCAAAATCGCTGATACGAGCCCTAGACAGACATCAGCATAAAAAAGAAGGGCCGAGCAGTTGATTTCAGTACCCTGCTTTGCAAATTCGTTTAATTGTTTAATTGTTGCCGCTATGGTAAAACGAATTAAAATGCCGTAGACACCATCGAAATAAGCTTTTTTTCTATACTTAGATGACTTAGCTATTCAACGCTTCTCCCGACCTGTTCTTCCCTGCGACCTGTGAGGTGCGAGAGTTGCGCGCGAGTGAGATGTTTCCCGCGTTTTACAGAGCATATTTGCTATAATCATTCAGTTTTTCCGAGGGTGCATTCTTTTCGGACTATTCTGTCTTCTACTATTCCGGTTCAGGATTAACGGAATAACAGGTTTTCCAAAAGAAATGCGTATGCCTGTCTTGCAGAGGTGACCTGAGAACTAATGCTCGGAATAGTCTGGACACGACTGAGACTGATGTTTCGGCGGCCGCGCACGATTTTCGCGCCAAAATAAATCCAAAAGTGCGTGTATCCAGAAGTTAGGGTCAAGGACTAAAAAAGCGTTGAACGAGGCGAATCCCGGACAGATATATATATCGTCATTATACAATGCTGATGGCCCCAGTTGTTCGAAGGGTGGATAGCAGTATCCACTTGATATATTATTATCCACCGGATATCTCAATTGGTTTTGCTAGAGCTTATCCACTGGATAGAGATTTATCCGGTGAATGGCCCCATCCACCATTTGAACAAGCGAGGCCGGGAGTCCAGTCCCACTTTTGGGGATGAGTAAAACTCTAAATCAGTCATCCAGCGGTATCTCGTTGAAGCACATTCCATCCATCATGGCGGACAGTGGTGAACGCGAAGGCGGAAACAAAACAGAAAGTTCTTGCTGTGAATGTCACTTGGAATACGTCAGTGTTGCATGCAACAGGACACCATTGTGTGTGGATTGGGGACGGAATGGCTGGGTGGCTTACGGTGCTTGTTATTCTATTGCACTGTGCCGTCCAAAGGTGTGTTGTCATTATTAACCATTATTGGTTCCACGTGCAACTGCGGCCGAGACTCCACTCTTCGTTTTTTCATCTCAGTAGCCAAGAAGTTCAAATTGTCGTAGATGCCGCAGTTTTATTATTTTCGTAGGAATTAGCCAGAATTGCTTAAGCTTACGTAAACAGCTGAATTGTATTCAATTTCAGCTGACTGCGTACTAAGCTATTAAATGAATAGCAATGCATAAAGTGATAAATAAAATAAGGTCTGTATGCTTAAACAAACATTAATGCTAAGCAATAATCATTGCTTGCATGCAAGTAATGTAAACTTCTGCTTGTTGTGAGCAAAGAAATGAGTGTCATTTGGCCAGAATTCTAAATATGATGCATTGTTCCATTCTACCTGTTACCTCCCCCACCCCAGTAACCCCTGGGAGAAGTCCAGCCATTAGGGCCCAGGGGTGGGGAATTGCTTTGAGTGGTCTTGTCCCAGGGTTACCGGTGAATCAATGTTCTACTGAATAACATCACTTCACATTTGACGCAGTGTCACTGGACCCATAAAGAAGACTGTTCATTTCCCCCGGAAGTCCCATGAGATGAGTCCCAGGGATGGGGAATTATCTCTTTCCATGTGCTGAGGGTGGAGAGTTGACGGCTAAGTAAGAGAAAAATAATTAATGCAAATTCCCGGGGGTGTTCTTGGTTGGGGTTGAGGGGGCATGCTAACAGGTGCGATTGAACCTTAAAATTAAGTTTTGTTTTATTAGAGAGTCAATGCTTTTGGGACCATAGAGTACATTCTAAATGGACATAAAGACAGAGTGAATTGTGTTAAGTGGATTTCTCAGACATATGGTAAGTTTTGGGAAAAACTTGCATAATGATAATTAATATTACTAAATAAAATGTACACAGTCTAAAAGATTAAGCTTACAGTGATAACCAAAATTTCACAAGCTTAAGTGATGTTAAAGTTCTGTTGTTAAAAGTTAATAGTCACACTGGCCAGTTAAAAGCCAACTTTTGTTTCTTTGTAGTCAGGGTTAGTACACATTGTACGTTGTTCTTACTGCAGAAAATCTTGGACAAAATTATGTTTTGTGAGAGTTTCTCTCTTGAATATTAAAGACAAATTCATTCTTGACAAGGTCATCTGATAAGCTGACTAAATTATTTTTATATTTATTTATTTTTTAGAAGATGAAAATGAATTAATCTCAGGATCATCAGATAAATCAGTAATTGTATGGCAGAAAATATTGGATCAAGATTGTAATATTCACGTAAGTGATTTTATCCTAATTGTATTGAGATATAGCCAATACTTGACAGTTTGTCGTGATTGGCATTTTATGCAATTGATAAGAGTTGTAAGATATAATCCA
>BLFK01000990.1:1604895-1647682 GCA_014634185.1 Astreopora myriophthalma | reverse complement strand
GCGCAGTTTTCACCCACGTCATTATCTCTTTATTATCTGGTATTCTGGATGCTTTGTCATTCAGTTTATAATATTAATAATGGATTTCTTCTCTAGTTGCGTGATAGCTTACCAGTTGGAGCCAGCGTTCCCGTCCTTGGTCTATCCAACAAAGCTATTTTTGAAGGTAAGACTAAGTACTGTATTGCCTTCAGCTGCCATTTTAAACCCCGTTTTGGTCATTTTCGCATCTCCTAAAATGTCCTCCTTGTCCACCTGTTGCTTTGCGCGAATGACGCCCGATCACTTTTTAAACATGAGATTGTTTCAACAGGTGATATAGAGAGCCTGAAACGGGACCTTGAGGACCCAGCGAGACCCATGAAGTCCTCAGCGTTTGCCAGTGAGGAGCCAGCTCCTTTCTCACCAGTCACTTTGAAAGGTTTCTATTTGCTCGTGATTATTATTAGAGGATTCAGAGTTTAACTAAAACAAAAAAAACAAACAAACGAAACTAAAAAGGAAAAGAGTTCAGCTTATTTATGGTCGCTTTTCTCATGGGCTCATGGGCTCCTACTTTCCTTCATTCGTTGTTGATTTGTAGAACCTCCTACGGAAGATATCTTACACCAGAATACTCTATGGCCAGAAGTTCAGAAACTGTGAGTAAGACTCTTGCAATTTTTGTATTTTTAGTACTTTGCCGAGAAAGCGACTGAAAGAAATTTTAAGCAGTGTTTCATATGTGATGGACAAATGGTGAACGAAAATCTATCAACTTTACTGCGCGACGGAAAGATTCTTCTCACAAGATTTCGTGGAATTCACTTTCTTATCCAGTGTATCTGGTTTTAGATACGGCCATGGCTACGAAATATTTTGCGTGGCTTCAAGTCCTGATGGAACTCTGCTGGCTTCCGCCTGTAAGGTTTGTATTAAATTGAGTGTATTTGTTTGAACACTGACTGAGAGGATACCCCGAATCTATATCCCACTCTTGATGTACTGAAGCGAAATAGAACTTCAAATCACTAGCGATTGAAGAGGGCGGTTGGTTTGACTGGGTCATTACGTTGAGATCTGCTGTGTTTTTTGGATTTGGTGTTTGCCTCGGTTTCAAAGGGAGTCCTGGTGCACAACCATTCAAATGGAAATGAGTAGTGTATTGTCATGAAAGTCAACGTCGTTATTGTTTGATTGGTTTATCACAGACTCACTTTGAACCAGAGACGAACAGCAACTCGGAAATGGCTTATTGAATATCAGTGTTTAGTATTTAGTGATTTTAGTATTGCGTACTCAACGTTTTTTAATTTTCTCCAGGCCTCAAAACCAGAACATGCAGCGTTAATATTATGGGATACTGCAACCTGGCGGCAGGTCTGTTCACTTGCCGCGCATGCACTCACAGTAACTCAGATGGCCTTTGATCACAGCGGTCAGCGGCTGCTGTCGGTGTCACGTGACCGCTGTTGGTCCGTATTTAAGAGAAAGCATGAAGGCGAAGTAGGTGAGGTGGAAGTGGCATATGAGCCATTTTCTCTCAATTTTATTTTTCCCCTACAGTACATGAGAAATTTGAAGACGGATAGAAGGAAAACATTGTTTTCCTTGAAAGATGACACAGGATTTGCCCCTGCGGCATCTTGTTCTCGTGAAAATCGAGAGGAGCAATGGAAGAGACCAGGGAATGGGATTACCTCGGAAGTCGAATGCGTCTGTTCTCGCACGCTGAGGGTGCCCCTTGATTCCCGTAAAATCAAACTTGGCATCCACTTCGTATGATTATAACCTTTATTCGCGTTTACTCGTTTGTACAAAAGACGTAAAATCTTGCACTTAATTATGGCATAATATTCAAACCTGGATAGCCACACCTTGCTCCGCTAACTGTGCCATTTCAATTGTTACAGGACCATTGTTTCGACTCGTGGCTCGAAGCGACAAAAACAATCAACACGCGAGAATTATTTGGTCGTGTGCCTGGACTTGGGATGATCGACTTTTCGCTACTGCTTCAAGGGACAAAAAGGTTCAACAATTTACTGAAAACAATTGGAGATCAATATTGTTGTACTGAATTGATTAATTTTGTCTTGCTTGTAGGTCATAATTTGGGGTGATAGTGACCCGCCTAAGGATAACTGGCAAGCCGTTAGTAGTTCTCTAGATGTCGGGGAAGCGGCTACTGCGATCGATATAGCACCAGTGACAACTAGTAATTTAACGTACGTACTTTCTTGGACAGTCGGCCACTTTTAATTCATGTACAGTACATTAAAATTTAGCTTCACAAGTAAGGCCCAGTAGACAGGTGCAACGAAACTTGAATACATTTTTACCGCTTTGGGATTTTGTTGTTCTTTAGGTCTTTCTATATCTGGTTAGAATTATAACCTCAAAAAACGGAGGCCATGCCGCCCATTGACCGGTTAACGTTCGCAATTATCTCCTGACATCACGTAATATTACCAGAATGCAATCATGCACTCCGCCTGTTTTGTCATCGTTTTGGTAAATCGTTATTGTAAACTACCTGAAAAGGACCGACGTCTATTTGCAGTTTAGCTAACGACTTTGATTCTGAGGAACTCACACCTTTGCATCGTAACTCTGTAATTTTCGAAGGCGTGGCCTTCACGGGCTTATGTCTCACTGCTGTTTCGTTGTGTGTTGCTCCTTTTAGATACCTCGTAGCTGTTGGGACCGAATCTGGTCGCATTGTGCTTTATTCCTGGGATCTTCGTCCAAGTGCAAGGTGGAACGTACTGCTTGCTTTGGACCAATCGTATCCTGTTATTTATTTTGAAACGTACCGGTTTGTCTTCTCGTCGGAGCCATTTCTAA
The DNA here is from genome assembly GCA_014634185.1 of Astreopora myriophthalma. NCBI lineage: Eukaryota > Metazoa > Cnidaria > Anthozoa > Scleractinia > Acroporidae > Astreopora > Astreopora myriophthalma. The sequence goes on along the minus strand of BLFK01000990.1, from coordinate 1,644,856 downwards.
TGGGGCTAAAGCAGTTTAACTGTTTTCAATAGACCAGTTCGGAGTTCACTCTTTTTTAGTGCGAGTCCAAGTGCGAAACTTTTGTCATAGTAATTAGTTTTATTTTGCACGTGAATAAAAACTCATTTTCACAAGAACGACTTCGCACTTAGCCTCGCTCTGAAAAAGAGGCTGAAGTGAACTCGGAAAACAATAGTTTTTACTTTGGCCAATCATAGGAGACGCATGCAATTAAATGAACTAATCAGAAATTAAAGAAAATTCACGTAGCCGACGCAAATCGCGGGAAATATTGAAAACAATCGCGAAATTACTTTTGACACAACTGACAACTCTTGTTCTAGCTCAGGGTCGAAGGCAGGCTAAAACATGTTAGCGGTGGTAATTATGTAATCGTGTTTCTTTTCTCACTCAGCTTAAGTGACTTTTGTCCTTACATCACTTGATTTATGTCACGCAGGATTTCTCACATGTTGACCGTTCGTCGGTTGAGATGGAGACCTACTAAGGATAGAAGCCAGAGCTCTTGCTTGCAGCTAGCGAGCTGCAGCCTCGATCATAGCGTTAGAATATACAATGTCATCGTCAACATGTGACCAGAGGTAAACAGTTACTTATTGCATGTGTCACTGTCTCTGTTCCTGCGCAGAAACGAGGGTATTGTTTGAGGAACGTGTAGAAAGTGATTGTCGTGAAAGGCGATACTGTCACGCACATGTTGTCATGGTAACTAAAAGAGCGAGTTGCCGAGCGAATCAGCGCTTGTTGTCCCATTAAAGTGGCTTACAACTTTACAACTTTATAGCTTTATTTGCATTCACATTCTCATTACTTTTACAACATTCCTTCCTACTTGTACAGTAAATATATGTTATATATAAGGAAATGCATAGCAGCTAGATAACGGCGAGGTTTTCGTGCTGGCAACAAGTTCTTTGCAAGTACTTGCGGAATCGCAGTACATTACAATCACTAAACGCACGACAAGATCACATCATTATTTAAGAAAAATCCTTTTCTTTTAGACAGAAAAGTTCGCCATGAGAAGTGGACAGTCTAGAAAGGGATAATCATAATCGTAAAATAACGTCAAGGGCTGGGGCTCGTCGGGTGGCAACGTGCCAACGAAACCGAATTCCGTGAGTTTCATACTGGGCTCCATCTCCTTGCTCGTTCCTCCCTCTTTCTGTTGATAAATTCGTATGTTCAACGCACACGGTCCAAGCTCCTTCTTTACTATCAGCGATATTCCATATATGGTGATGTTGGAAGGCACCTGCGAGGTTATGTGGCCAGGCAGCGAGGTCAGGGTCTGGAAAGATGAGCTGCGCAAGTCCAACATGAGATACCTGGACAGGAAATTGACTGTCAGCAAATTGACTTGCTTGCAGTGGGTACCAAACAAGCCACTAACCAAGCAAACTAGTGGTCTTAGTTGATATTCTGGTTCGTCGTGCTTTTTACACGCGTTTCATATAACCGGGCTAAGAAACCACAGTTGCTCAAGCGATTTTAGCCAGTGCGCACCTTTTTCTCCTGTCACGATGGTGTAACTGCCAGAAGGCTAGACAGCCCGGAGGGCTCAAGCACGTAACTTTTAAAATGAAAACTTCAATTGCAAACGTAGAAATGCATAAGAGACTACCAGAAAAACAAAGGCGCCAAAAAAGAATGCTGAATGCTTAAAAGGAACAACAACCGAAAAAATGTAACACTACATTTTATGCCATCCTACAGATGGCATAGGGAATAAATCGGAAAGGATCGTGAAGTAACCGGACGAAAATAGAACAGGTTGTCACCGTGGTACCTAACTAAGAGGCACGAGACATCTCTTTCAATCATCTCTTTCAAGATGATGTTTTGTACCACTGATGGAACGACGTCGTGTGATCTTCGTGTTGTGAGACCGGAGGGAATTAATAGACAAGATACCGTTGAGATCACATCCCGAAGAAAGGAACGTAAAAGCGATCAGCCGGGAAACACTTACCCCGAAACGCTTTCAACAACAGGCTCCCATAATCCCACTTTGCAGTGTGGGCAGGGTTGCAGTTTAGCCGTAGGTTCGTCGTCTTCATCAAGGCTGTCGGCCTTCTTGACAGCTTGTGCGGCCCTTCTTTGCCCTGGACGCAGCTTCTTAAACTCGTTATAATTGAGCTGTTGGTCCCCATCTGCGTCCAGAGACATGGCCATCAAGTAGATCTCTACTTGCGTCGCAGGGGCACCTTTAAGAAGTACACAAACAATTTCATGGGTGTGGAGAACAGAGAATACGGCCCTGCATTTAGGCTTCTTTGTCACCGGCGCTCGTCTAAGAAAACGCTTCCAAAGTGCGCTGCGTGGGTTAACGTTTCTCGGACCTTTTACTACTTCACCAAACTCGAAAACAAGAAATTAAAAACAGCGAACACGAGAAAGTGAAAGAGTATCACCAATCTTCAATCTCTGTTTAAGTTGAGAAATAGCTGTAGCTGAGGGTTTTTGTTTTTACGTTGTTGCTTGGGGCTCCACTTTCCACGTGGTACATTTAAACCTTACTTACCTATGTCTTTCATTCCAGCCGCAAATTCTTCATATGAAATTGTACCGCTGTTATCGGAGTCGAATCTCCGAAAAAGGTCCATAATTCGACCGTAGTTCTTGTTCATCCAGTGCAACATGCGATCCTGAAAGTCGACTAAAATCTTTTTTGAAGAGATTAGCGTGGATGCTTCGGAATGCGAATCAGATTCCTATTTGATGAAGACAAGATAAATGATTACACGATATCTGTGAAAGCACTTTAAGTGTTTAGTTTGTAACCATTGGCCCTGTAAGACGTGAACGTGGTGTAGAGAGCGGGACCATTGGTTCGAGATGCATGTTGTCGTCGTTTCGTTGATCAATCTTCTCAGCAAGCACGTATCAATCGACGAACCGGCAGACTGACATTACTTTTATCTGAGTGGATATTGTGAAGACACCGGGTTGATATTCAACTTTAAGCATTTTCCACATCTGACAGATTGCCATAATTTCATTATCTTGCGTTTCTGATAAATTCGTATACTAAAGAGAATTAAGGCTTACGCCTTCTTGGTGTTAAATCATCAAATATATTATTTTGAGCAACAAAAACAGTTTCTGATTGTGATGAAGAAATGAAAACTAAAAGGATATACACATCACCTTGTCTGTCATCTTGTAATTAGAAATAAGTTCCCAGATTTCTGATTATGTTTTAATATTTCAACTAGCCGTCATGAGTGTAACGCCTTGTTTCAGTAATGATCACCTTGAACTGCCAATGAATAGCGGAAAAGTATTTCTATCACCCACAGCAATTTAAAAATGGATCCGCACGGCTTGACGTACACCTCTGAGTTCAGAATCAGAGTTGTTTGCATAGACGAACACAATTTCGCCTGCTGAAAAACACCTGCCGAGAATTTTTTTTTTGTTCCTCCTATTGAAAGAAATACACTTTAATCACCACCAACGTTTTGATTCGCTGTGCATGGGTTTTATCTCTCCGAATAATGACCACAGATAAACCATGATGTTCGAAGAGCCGGAGGGTCTCCGTTTATCAAAAAACAGCTGTGGATTTGTTGTGTTTAGTTTAAGTCGCTGTTTTTTGTTTCGGTTTGTCAACACAGCTCAAATTTCTCTATTTCGTTGAAATTGTTCTTCACGAGGACAGGTGAGTGTTTGCGGTTGGTTTTCTTCAATCTTTTCCGAAAGGTCTTTCTCCGGTTCCTGACTCCGGTATTCCCTTCTTAAAAACAATCAATTCGATCTGGATTTAGTGGGCGAATAGCCACTCTGTGGAGGTGCCATCAGTAATTCCAATTTATTTTTTATTTGTTTGTTTGTTTGTTTATTCATCTATTTATTTAGGTGATCCCTACTGGAAAGAAATATTGACTGGAAGGAAAACAGGGTAAATCAATACTAAATCTTCCATCAAGTTTGTCTTTGACTCAAGCAGCAACTTTAAATGTTTTTAAAACCATCTGAATCCCATCGAACTTAAGGACTGAGGTGCGAAGGAAAAGCCATTGCCCAGTTTTCGAGCTCACTTCAGTCTCTATTTGGAAAGGAGTCGAATAGCGACGTCCCTCTTGTGAAAATTAGTTTTTCTTCAAACAATTCGCACTGCATGGGACTCGCTTTGAGAAAGAGGCTGAAATGAAAACTGGCCAATCCGAAAACGGTCAGGCTTCTGTTCGAAAAGTGGATAGCTATCCACTAGATGAATCACTATCCAGTGGATAGTGATTTATTCGGTGGATAATGGAGTGATCCATCATTTCAACAATCGACGCCAGGACCCCGGTAACCACTTAATCCCCGCGAGGGATTGTGGGCTAGTTTTCCAGAGGAGGCGGAGAGCGTACTCCTGTCCACACAAACAAACAATTCCAGAACTCATATTACCGGAGACTGTCCTTAAATAACAGTGGGACCTGGTTGTACTGTATACATTACAACGACGATTCCGTCAGTTAGCTGAACTATATTTTCAAGGTTTTGTAGTACATAATTTTGAATAAAACCAATGGGCCAGCCAACAGAAAGAACTCTCTTAACTTAATGACCCCGACAAATTACTTTTCACCTTACAAAAATAGTATAGCTTAAATTAAGTTAACTAACTTTTAACAAACGTAAAAATTCTGCTATTTTCCATCACTTAAATTTGTAATATTACATAACGATTGCTTTAAATATAAATTTATTCCTGGCAACATTTTGACGTGGTGTTAGATGTGTTTCCTTTCGAAACCTGCAGAAACATACTTACGCAAAATGTAAGGGTTGAATCGAAATGTTACAACCGACTGGATGTTTTATTAAGTGGCGTGGCCTAATATGAGCTACTTTGAGCAGATGGTTGGGTGGGCTACTAGAGTTTGACACGCGAGGATTCGTGGACTCGTACGAGTGAAGTTCGAAATGAGAACATCCCGACGACAAATAACGTCAGCTACCGTGGGCTACCTTACTTTCCGAAACTGAATGTAACCCCTTAGTCCCCGACAGGTCACCGAGTGACAAGTAAAATCCTCTGGCGTTAGCCAGAGCAGTTAAATCTCAGTGGCACTATTGGAGGTTAAAGGAAAATGAAAATGAAAGGTCAAACGAGTTCTTCTAGAAAACGGAAGGGAAGGCAGTAAGATATTGATGAGGAATTGTCATTGTCGTAAACAGAAAAAAAAAATCACTTGCCATCATTTTATACTAAAACAGTGGACGTTATACGTTGCGTCTCCCATATTGTTTGACAACAAAAAAATGTAACATTTTTTGAGTACTTGTTCGCAAGGTTCTAAAACTACCTGGTTGTTAAATATTCTGCAAATCGAATAGGGAATAATTGGTCACTATCTTGGTAAATGCGTCAGCACAATCGCTTTGTTGAAGTATTTCGAAGCTTCTTGGTTCCAGTACAATTTTCAGACAGCATTTCTCTATGTTCTCTCAAAGTGCTCTGTTGTTTGAATGTGAATGACGCGAGCAAGGCCTAATTATTGGAGCACCATTAACAGGAAAATCCTCATGGCAGGCTGATTCAGATTTCCTTCACGAGTTGGCTGGTGTCTGATCCGTATTGATCCGCTCCATTGGTTTTCTTCCGAAACGGTAACCTTGCAGTACCGATACACGCGAAGAAATTTGGTTTAGTCTTCTTCTTTTTCTTTCCTCGTGCTTCAGCCTTCAAGTCCATGTCCGCGTTGGACGCCATCAAATTATTACCCTCAAATTCGATGTGATCATCGCTCGCATCCAGAACCGCTGGCCTCTCGTCGGTCGTTGAGGCGCCGTCAGGGTCACGTGATAATAAGGGGACGCTGTCGTGCGGAACTCTGTTCAGGCTGCACTGGGATTTGCGAAGCCAAGGATCTTGACAGGATTCTGAGTCATGGAAATCTTGATGGGGCAAAGAGTCTTCCACTGTTAGCCTGTCGAGGGGAAGATAAGAGGATTGTCGAATATCAAGCTCAACAAAGTCAAACGTGCAGCGCTGTCTCTACTTTGTGGAATAATTTCAGTGTATTGTATAATGCAGAGATTTTCCACAGGAAAAAAAAAACCGATGGAGACAGATGATAATGCCTCATGGCTTTGAGTACTTTTCTAAAACGTCCTCGGCAAAACGACGTGCATTATGTCAGTTTTAAGCTAGTTTTGCATGTCCAGGGTTGCCATGTAAGCTTACCCACTGGATATTTCTTGTGTACTCGTTTGACATTCCTTGTTGCTAAGTTGTATCTGTGCCGGAGGATCTGTTACAACTGCAGCATCTAAAGAAACGATACAAAGATGAGTCATCGTAAAACGTTTCTCTATGACAGATCATGTTTAACTTAATAGTCATTTCTATCCGAATGCGAAGTTAATTAGAACTCGCATACTCAACTGGCGTGATTTAATTTCCGAAAACGGATCGATGCCGTGCTAGAAAACTCTACTTCCAACATAATTCTTCTCTTTCCTTTCTTAGGAATGGTCGCACATCAAATCTTTCGCAAAGAGTTGTTTCCACCCTTACACATGCATGATACGTTTAAGCTAGCAGAACACAACAAGTTCCATGTTTACCTTTCCTAATTCGTCTTCTTAGAGATCGCACTGGTTCCGGGTCTGTTTGCGTTTCACGGTCAACCTATATGGACACAAAGGTAGTGTAAGAAATCCTCCTTAATCAACGAGACGCCCGCGGAGATCTCTTCTGCGAGGCTCAAAACACCGTTTCTTTTCAATTTCCGTTTTATATCACAACACTTCTTGAGCTCCCCTTATGTTAATTACGTTGGCACTTTAGAAGCGATGGAATTTTGGTCATTACGAGAAAAACCCGTTAAGTATATCGGCAATCTAACACGTGCAGGCACGTACCATACCTAACTACGTATCTGGATTCCGAAATGAAACAAGAGTAAAATTACACGCAAATAGCTTATGATCACATTTACGGCTAAAAGGTAGTACAAAGAGCAGGGATTTACCACCAAACACCAAGGGCTGTGCATCGGTTTTGTCTGGTCAATCAATCTGCTTTGTCCTACAAACTGGAGCGAGCAGAACATAACAAAACCAAACGGAAAGACGAACGCAATTATTCTGCAGGGTGAACTAACCCACCTTTGAAGGTGCATGGATCACTGTCGATAACTCACTCCTAGTTGATTCATGAATCTTCTCGGAGTCTCTTCTGTTTTGTAACACAAGAATACAGCTCATCACTGTCTTGTTCACCAGTAGCAAGTTCACGGCTTCCTCCATTAGGGGAGGGGTGAGGTCTGGATCTTTCTCATTGTCTTCTGCATGTTTGCTCTGGTCTGCAGTATCCAACAAGAAAATACCTTTTCGTCGGTAAAGATCAGAGCTACAAGCAAATTCTCTAATTCAAGAACATGGAATGACTCCACTAAACTTATGGTCATGGAGGGTGTTTCTTTAATGTTTATCACTTTTTGATTCAAATTAAGATTTCCTTGGCTTCTCTGTTTGTTTGTTCGTTTGTTTGCTTTCATCACCGTTCATTAGTCACAAGGTGCCTCATACATTGTTCCTTTTTCTACAATGAGAACATCATCACTCACCAGCGTTTGCGCATATTCTGTAGAGCAGCTTCTCTTTGACGCCTTCAAATAATCGTCTCATAACACGTGGCAACTCTGAGAAACAAACAAAAGCTTGATGTGGTGTAGGGGGCCTGTAAACTGTTCAATGCGGGACACTTGCGAGAAGTATTGGAAAAACTGTTTATCCTAACTCATTTAAAAGCCATAATCAAATGTAATTCTTCATGAAACATGCTAGGACGCAAACAGTAAACAAGAGAAATGACCGAGCATGTGTCGGAAAGCCCTTCCCGTTTGCCACATTCATTATATTAAAGCCGCGTTTAGCTTTCAGTGACTTTCTGCCTGTTTTACATGTCTAAACCAACCTGTGGTACCATACTATTGAACCGCAGCCGGCATGCATTACTATTGAAACAATATTACTGAACCAAACCAGGTCAACGTACCCCCCTCTCGAAGGAAAGGCACTTCCACTCCAAACACTTCCGAAAAGAAGTTGACAGTCTCTGAATCCAGCTCTGTTTTTAATCGACATAAGTCATTTTCCAAGTGGACGACGTTGTTCTTTACCGACTGCATCTCATCAGCCTCGGCCGCACAGTCACCGAAAAACTCCAGCTCCCCATCCTCCTCTTCCGCTAATGGTACGCATGTGCTAGTAGTGTTACACCCCTTGACGGGGTAACTGTTGGCTCGCGTACGTCCAGTGAAATCACCTAGCTGACTTCGTTCCCTCTCTTTTGGCAAATGGTCATAATCGCTATGCTGACTGCTGCAGCCGCTGTCGCTTGGTCGATTTCGGCAACGAAGACGCAGAGGTTCGTCGTCCAAGAAAGACTCCATGCTGGAGCTAGATGTCCCGCCATGCACTCTGGCCTCTACAGAGTCTGTTGACGAAAAACTCTTCTTTGAATCGGACTTGAGTTCTGCTAACGAGCTCTTCACGGGAATGATCGGAACCGACCCGGGTTTGCGCGAATCGATAGAGAGCCGGGGGGATTGAGGAAACTGAAGGAGATACATTTCTCGTAAGGAGTCGGTGCTCGTTAGAGAGAACCGACTTTCTCCTCGCTGTCGTCCTCGTAAATTGTTCAATAACAATCCGCCTTTTTCTAAAACGCTTGAACTGACACTGTGAATTACGTCATCCTCGTACTCTGCGCAGCCGCTGTCACGCGACTGTGGATTTTCAGCGCTACAGGCCTGTGACAGATCTTGCATTTGGTAAAGAAGCTGTAGCGACATGATCTCGGCCAGTAAAACATTATTCAAGGTCTCTGTCTGGTTTGTCCCAGGAGGCATGCGTGGAAACTGCGTCTCATCCAACATGGTTGCAGTTTGCGTGTAACGTTCGTGGCTTGGAGACTTCTGAAGTCGTTCCTCTAACTCACTAAGTCGCTGCTTCTCCTCCTCAAGTGTTTTCTCAAGTCTTTCCTGTTCAAGTTGTTTTACAGTCTGCGCTCGTATCCGTTCATCCGCCAAGGCTCTCTCGTATTCTTCTTTCACGCGTTGTTCTATCAACCACGAACGCCGTTTTTCCTCGTCTAGCGCGTTCTGCAGAAGCGTTTTTTCGCGTCCCTCGCTGTTTAAGATTCGTTGCCTTTCTGTATGTACAGCTGCCTCTAAGGAAGCATCGTGCGTTCCTTCAATAATACGTCTCTGGCTTCTCTCGTCAATTAGGGCCTGTTCTAGGGTCTCCGTCTTCTTTTGAAGGTTTTCAATCTAACAATAAAGAAAACGAAATCGGCTTAAATAATAAGCGACCGTAGCTAAATCGTTTTCACGCCATTTGTTACCCTCCAAGTAATGTTTACAGAGTTATTTCACAACCAAAAACTGGAATTAACATTTTAGGTTCCACGCAGTGCCTTTCCTGTTGATGAATTTGGCCCAAGATGGCGCTCATTTCTCAAATCTTATATTATTCTTATTACATGGGGTAGACAGTTCCTTTCCAGTGTCATTTTAACTGCACTACGAAATATTTCTCTATCAGTCGCAGCTTCGGTATATAAATTTCATTACTTCATTATTTTGGTCCTCTTAAGGTGATGTTACCAGCAATATATTAAAGTAATATATACTGCATTATTAATAAGCGTTTTTAATGTTGAATGCCTTTTGAACTGAAATACCATAAATCTGATAATATTAACAATAAGAAGGAACTGTTGTGTCAATGGAAAAAAATATTGATAAAACTAAGTCTTGTGAAATGTATTATGAAATGCATAAATGTAGTACGTATTATGAATTCGGATAATTGGATACTTTGCGTTTAGACTGAGGAAATGCACGTCCATATTGATTGAGGATTTTTATAAACAGTGATATTTCGGGACGTTCACTAGCACGCTCATCTCTAGCAAAGTGGGAGTTGCAGAAATCCTGTATGGGGGAAGTAGAAAAGATCCCCCCCCCCCGGGTCGCCCCCCAACTACACCGGCTATGCAAATTACTTTTTGGTAGCAGTATTTTTAGCAACATCTTGGCATGAATCATCGCCAAATGAATCCAAAGTTTGATTTTACTTCAGTAAAACTATACACTGACTTGGGCCAAGTCGTTCGAACGCCGAGTAACGTTTATCCATCTCACCTGTTGAAATCAGCTAAGAATAGCTGAAGTCAAAACTGAAGGGCGAAAGTCTTTGAAATAATCTCATTACTTCATAGATGAACTAGAACGCAATTGAAGTTTCAGTCCACCATCCAAGGGTTGGCGTTTTCGGGGTAGCCAACGGGGAATAAGTCAAAATTCGCGCACGCAACACCGCAGCGATTCCAATATTTTTGCCTGCCAGTTCGAAGCCTCTTTAGAGAGAGGACGAAACACAGGGAGGTCTTGAGTAAAATTGTACCCTACGAGACCCCAGTGAGACCTGCCTGAGATATTTGCTGGGCATACACCTATTTTTCGAATGACAAAGTTTCCACTTCTTGTTCTGTAATTCAAAACCGTTTATCACGAAATCTTTTTTTCCTTGAGAGCAGCGTTTATTGGTGGAATCTCGCACTGGTGAAACTTCCATTGATTTCTACCTTCCCCATGAAAAGAAAACTGTCACATCGAGGAACGGAAAAAGCGCATAATTTTAGGGGCGAAAGCCATCTCTCTTTTTCCTTACTTAACGCTTTGCCTGCGCCACAATTTAAATTCGGAAAATCTTGTCAAGCACGTTCCAGTCAAAACCCACAGGGGCCGTACGCCGGAAGACGTTCAACATCAAGTTGCTAAGTGCTTTCCAGGGCGGAGAGTTGGTAAATCTCCCTTTTAACAGCTCGGTTCTCCCGCCGATTAAACAGAAAGTGAATATAATTCAATAATTATACTCATTTGCGGCGTCGTTTAACAAGCTGCGTGTACGAAAACTAATAACGAAGGTCGGTTCTCGTTCCTTTGGCAAGTCGTTCGTGTGACGTTCTTAACATTCAAACAGATAATGCAAGACTTTATTGAATGGGACCATATTTTTCCTCATTCCTTTCGAGCGCGCTCTTAAAGCACAGGTCGTCAAAACATCCGAGCTTACTGATTACCTCGACCTTGTGACGATCTCGCTCTGCTTCTAAAAGTGCTTGTACTTCAGTAAGTTTCAGCTCGGCTTCCGACCTGATGGTGTCACTTTGCTTCTCAAAATTCTCCTTCTGTGATTTGATTTCCAATTCTAAAACAATAGACCACAACAAAAAAGGATCAGCAAAGATTTCAGCGGGGAAAAAAAAAACCAACACCAGATATTAGGAGCAGAGAAAACACATGTCAGCTGGTTAAATTAAATATTCACTGTGATCTCCCGTCGAAATTTGTCCGTACCTCCATTTCTCGGCGATTTTCCGAGCAGTTTTTCGATCAAATTCATTTTCCGGTCGGCAGCCTTGATTGAGCGCAAATTGCCGAAAAATCTTGAGAAGGTAAGGGTCGCTTTCCGAGCGAGCGGTGACTACGGCCCCATATGCGACTACTTTCTTGAATTTAACAATAGGTCGTCCGCCGTCCGTGAAGAAAACCCGACCGTTGGAATATGTCAAACTTCCTCTACTTTGCAATTCATCTGACAGAAGGCAGCAAATGTTAACCCGTGGAAAGATTAATTTGATCTGTGCCAACCCTCTTCGCTGATGCATACAACAACCGCGCCGTCGGTAAACTTTTCCTAAAAGTGTCGAGAAACCGAGAAAATCGTGGGGGTTTGTTGACACATGTTGTCGCTGTCGTCTTATTGGCTCTCGCAAATGCATATTAATCTTGCTCGCCTGTAACCACAAGTCTAATATCGCTTTGAAGTGATCTCATTGTTTTCCCTGAAAAAATCTGAAACTGCTTATCTCGGCACCTGCTTTAGAAAAACCCAAGCAACCGACTGATCAATCAGAAAGCAAGTTTTAAAAACCCACCAATGAGATGTCTCGATTGACGCCAGGTGAATTGCATACGGAACAGGCGATAAATAGCTCCAAAAATACCAAGCAATTGCAAGTGGCTAGATTTTGCGAAAATTGTGCGCATGTGCGCCATCATCCGGTAATTTAATTCTTAAAAAAACTTTGCAAGGCGTGAGGCTCAAATTTGCATTCCGCAATTAGTTTGACAGATAGGATAGTTTCATGGCAAGCTGAAGTTGTTAGAATGCGACACGTGATGCTTTAACTTTTAGTATTCATTCCCGGCTGTTCAAACGCAGCTCCGCTGTTTACCCATAAAAATATGATTTGACATTAAAATGGACATGCACTTTAAAGAGCACTTTAGAGCGAACTGAAGTAAGAAATTGCTTACTTGAAATAACCATCGAGCGATAAAACTGTCAAAATTTTTCAAAAATATCGCAGAAGCCGCTTTGAATCACACTGGTTGATCATAAGATGGCGATGTTGACTTTAAGTTTTAAGCCTAAAGTCTTGAAGGAATAAACCTAGACAGGCTTACGGAAACCAAACCAGGGCCGAGCTGTTGGAAGCAGGGTTAATGCCAACCCCGGGTGAAGTCCGATTAAAATCGAGTTTCATGGTGCAGTATTGAAAATGAGGGAAATATGTGAGGACGACTGAAGCTTGGAACAGTCAATCCTGACGGCTATGGCACGTCCGTCTTCCCGAGAACCATAAGTACATGGTATTTATTGCCCAGAGACTGGCGATTGGCCCCATTTTCCACGCGTTCAAGATTGCCGCTCTTCTTGCAGTTACATCCCTGAAGGAACCCGGCCACCCAAAGGGATTACCACTGAAGCCGCTAGCCTGCTCTTAAACCTGCGCACACCTGGGCGAGTTGTTCGAAGCAGGGTTAGTGCTAACTGCAGGATAAATACCATGGCAACCTATAGAATTAATACAAGTAATCTAGCCTTGGTTTCAAGTTCTTTTGAAACCAGGGAAATTGAGAGTAAACCGGAGTTTTTGCAAAACGAAATTCCAAACCTTGAACAAAATGCGGTTTCCAGTTATTCAAGAATCACCTCGAGATCAAGATTCGTAAAGACGTAGGTAAAATTTTGCGCCTGGCTAATAAAGCGACAGACATCCTAAAAGCGGTAATAATAATAATAATAATAATAATAATAACTTAACCACGGGATCCTTATCACTGAAAAGTGGTCTTCTAAAGAGCCGTGTGCACTAACACTATCAATATATGATACCTAAGAATTATACGAGAGAGTACTTAAAAGCTAAAACTAAAACATTACAAGCATTGTTGAAAAAACTTCTAATTACGTGCTAAAAAATTAAAGTAACTTTTTATTTTACAATAGCAGAATAAAACTATTTAAAGTAGTGGCCTGCTTAGCCTTGGCTGACAGACTGTTCCATGTTACTGCGGCCCTATAGCGGAAACTCTTTCTAAGGGCCTCAGTGTTTGGCCGCGGAATAAACAGGTTATGATCGGCCCCCCGTAGGTTATGCCTGTGAATAGTATTCACGTTGGCGAACTTTTGAGACAGGTATTCCGGTACAAGGTTATTTACTGTTTTGAACATTTAAGATTTCAATTGTTTTCACGTCTGTCAGCGAGGCTTTTCCATTTAAGGGCGGAAAGAATCTGGGTAGTGAGCCGGCAGCCAAGAAAATTATTCTCGGGCTATTAAAAAGATGTCAAGATGTGTTCAAAAATGCACTTAAGCACATAGAAAACAAGACTATCATGAAAAGGAAACTTCAGGGGGAGGCTGCTCTTCATAGATAAATAAAGTAAGCACGAAAAGCAAAAAAAGAGCAGCGATATAAAGAACAATAAATACAAGAAATTAAATCAAGAATGCAAAAAGACAAACGACAAGAAATTCACTGAAAACAGAAAACAGTTTAATGAATGATCCAGTCTGTAATGGACCTGCTGCAATTCAATATGCATTAATTGCCAAACGCTGACGTGCTCGTTCGCTGTGTGGCTAAGGTCGCAGCAGATACAAATTACTTGGGTTTGGTCCCGCAAACCCCTGTTTACCAGTGCCAAATCATTTCGCCACGCGTTTCACGCACGCATCAACATTTTCACACTTCGCCACACTATACTGACTGAAACAGAAACATCCAAGAGAAGATAACTTGGAGCAGAATAATCGAACCTAGAACGAAATCACTTAACTGTAGACAACAATAACACATGAAACCTAAATAAACTGAAGTGTAGAATGTTTTGATGCGGTTTTCCTTCCACTGTCAATAGTGACAAACTTGTTAGTTATCGGCGGCCGTTAGAACTTGTTGTGCTACGCATAACGAAAGGGAAGCACGTTTTCAAAGTTTATTGAGAGAAAGAGGTTTAAAATCTCTACCTCCACTGCAGAATACTTCTGTCAAACAAAGCTGAGAAATTGAAATAGAAATATGGCAACGACGTAGACTAATACTGAAATTCCAATTAATTAACTTTCATTACTTTCTTACGCGCAAACACAGAGGCAAAATATACCGCCATGATAACCAGTACTTGGTAAACTCAAAGTGTTCCATGTTTTTCGTGAAGGGTATTGCCTTTGTGGGATAACATTGTACTAATACCGTTAAAACTAAATTAAATTATATGGGGAAAAATCGCGCAGAGACCATACCTTGTATTTCAATTCTCTTTCTTAAATCTTCCGATAACTTCATGTAATCAACCTTTTAAGAAATGAAGAAAAGTTATCATTATGAGAAAATATAAATCGAAACTTCACATCTTATCACCGCGCTGCTCGAGACAAAAACACAAACACAAACCAAGAACTGATGAGATGCTGTCTGTATAAAGTGTAAACCAGGGAACGTGACACGATGTTTGCGACAACAAGCTACAATTTCTGAACTCAAACTGATGGCTGCTTCCGCCAAAGCGACATAAATAAGAATAACAATGAATGTCCACGCAAAGCGACCAAATTATACTTGCAAATCATACAAAGAAAGTGTTAGTCGCTTTTTGAAAAAAGACTGACTGCGCTAAGAAACTCTAAGGGCCAGCAATTAGTATTTCAACGTCCTACCAAACATTTAAAACGGAGATGACGGGCATCAATTGTCTGAAAAGGCACCCACCCACACCTCGAACTCAATATACGATCCATAATCATTTAGTTTTAAAGGAATATCTATTTTTCTTTTCACACTTAGCCTGACAATTAGTTGAATTAAAACACAGAAAGGAATCCACGTTCGCTACAACTTAACCTCACTGTGTATCTCCACAAAAGAGTCGAGGTTGCCGGGTGAATGAAATTTTAAGAAAACGAAATGTTGAAGACTGAGAAAAACAGCAGTGAGTGTTACCTCGTAGCTTCGGCGGGACAAAGCATAATTCGTAGCTCGCTAATATTAATGAGAAAAATGTGGCCACGCAACGCTTTCATACCCAGAGGAACTTATTGTTCCGAGAAAGAGCTTCGCTCTTGGAGGTTATTATTTTGAACCACGTGATAATTTTCCTGTATACATTTGACAACGTGGGTGAGTAACCAACCTCTTTGTTATTAAGACTGGCGTATCTGTTATTCACTGGCCAGGAGGTCTTTTTTTGGGAAAAAAAAACTGTTCCCGATAGCTACTCGAAACAGAGGGAACAATTTTTTTTTCTCGGCCGGTGAATGACATTTTTTTTCTATTTCTTTCTCGGCGTGAAAACAATGCACCGGGCTTGTTACTACATAAAATGATCAAACAATTTCCTTCGAGTAAAATAAAAATAAAATAATCCAGAGTGTATATTAAGACTTTTGCAAGAGGCAAACACGTATAAGTGGAAAGAATCCTTTTCAAAGTGGTTAAGTTAGCTGATGATATCGAAATGGTGCCCAAGCAAAAAGTGATACGCAGACGTGGGTTCCGCCCGGGTTCGCGGGCAAGATCGGCGAAAATTTGCCGGCGCCTGCTCCCGGAACTGCTGGGACAAAAAAGAATAATTAAGGTGCGATAGCGTGAGATGAACCATGGCAGAAGAAAACAAAACAAGGGAGTAGTAATCTCGCCTGTATGTTAGTTTTCTGAGTTACTCCTAGAGCACTTGACAGGTTGACAGAGAAACTGGCAAGCAAAAAAACCCGTTTAACTTACGTCTACGTTGACGTATGCTGTTGTAGTTATTTTGAGCGCCCGTTGACCAAAGTCCAGCGTGCATCGAGTTTCGTTTACGTCTCTCAACAACGGCGAAATACACATCTGCAAAGGAAAAGGGAATTTAGAATGAAGGTTACCGTTAATACAAAACATCGGATTCCTTTGTAAGGCAAGTTCATTCCAAATGCTTTCAATTGTCAGATGAAATGATGTATGAATTGAATCATATATTGAACTGCGGATGTGAAATCAAGTGAAGCTATGATCCTCGCAGTTATGAACGCAATTTTAGCAAGTGAGTGGAGAAGTCTGAAAAAGAAAAAATTAAGGACTTCAACGGGATTTGAACCCTTGACCTCGCGATGCCAGTGCGACACTGTAACCAACTGAGCTATCAGCAGCTACTGATGTTGGGAGCTGCATGGTCATTTGTGGGTTCAAATGTTCCCGTGATGAATGAATCGACAGATGAAATGATATATGAAATGAATCATGAAAGAAATAAATGAATCACATTGAACTGCGATTAACTCGTCACGGGAACATTTTGAACCCACAAATGACCATGAAGCTCCCAACATCATTGGCTTCACAGCTCAGTTGGTTACAGTGTCGCACTGGCATCGAGAGGTCACGGGTTCAAACCCCGTTAAATTGCTAAAATTTCGTTCATAACTGCGAGGATCATAGCTTCACTTGCTTTCAATTGTCTTCAAGTCCTTTCTTTCTTTCTTTCTTCCTTTCTTTTGAGCAAAGAATCGCGCAGCCGTTTTTGTTTTTTGTTTGTTTTTTCAAGAACGGTGGAAAACGATCATTCCTAGCGGCTTTTGACAATGTTGCAATGTCATATTTTGCCAAGACCACTTTCTTTAGTGGACTACGTCGTCTCCATTTGTGTTTGTTATCGGCGCACAGACAATCGATGTTTAAGCGAGTGTTTACTTGGAAAAGTCGTCAAGCAAAAGCCCCAGCTGAGTAGACAATAGTGTTTTTCAGGAGGAACTCCCGAAATTGGGCAGCTGTGGGTGGTTAAAGTAAAGACAACACTCACCACAAAACTTGTTTTGCAGTTTCCACCAAGGCTGTCTTGTAACAGTCGGGTGAGGGGAGAGTTTCTGTAAGGGATGTGAGTTCTCTTGCCTTCTGATAATGCGTGTATTGTGTTACTGCAGAGCAAAAGAAATCAATGACGGTTTTCTGGATCCTGCATCTTCCATATTAACTCTCTAAGTTCTTCCTCTCCTGTTTCTTTTATTTTTAGAAACACCTCCCACGGGGATTTTCGAGGGTGTTTTTATAACAGCCAATCACTAGAGAGCAATCTTCGTCCATTGTTAAACGTCACGTGAAGCCACACGAAAGTATTTCGAAACAAGATAGCTTTCGCGGCAAATTCAAGAGCCCCCACACATGTTACATTTCTGAAAATAAGATACTGCACGCAGTTGAGTCAAGGGTACGATACATCTGGAGGCTCCTGCAGTACTAAAATACATGCAGGGCTAGATAGCAAAGGATTTTGAAAACTGATTTTGAAAAATAAGAATTTAAAATTTATAAAGTGCTAAAACTATGAATATTATTTAGCGCTCTTTTTGGTTAGAAAACATCGTAACCTATAAAATCTAATTCGCAAATGTAGAACCGCTAATTAAAGCGTAATCTCTAAAACTATGAAATAACTAAATTATTGCTTATAGGCCAGTTTGAAAAGAATGGTTTTGAAAAGCCTTTGTTTTAAAGGTCTCAACCCTTGGTTATTGTCTAATATGTGGTGGTAAACTGTTCCATAAGGTTGGCAGTGCGCCACAACGGTAAATGTAACGCTACCGAACAGTGCTTCGGCGACTGAATGCTTTCAATTGCTCACCCTAGCTCCAGAAGAGATAAGTTCACGTGTTGTAGTTCGGAAAGGCGCTCTCCCTCTGCTCCAGTCTTCTTTATTCGCTCGCTTCCAGCCAGGTCACAGCTGTTGTTTAAGAGTAAGATTAAATTATGCAGCATGGCCAGCCATCAATCCCGCTTCTTGTAGTACGCTAGATCGGAGCCGAGGCTAGTCTCGCGCGTAAGCAAGTGAGTACCTCGAGTAGCAAGTTCGTCGGGCACGGTACGTTAACGATTCTAACTGAGATAGCAAAAGCGACAGGTTCTCGAATCTTAAGTGGTGCAGGTGCACTATGATTTAATATTGATGATTCAAATCTAGAGCCCTTAAAGCTGTTGACCGTCAAGATGAGCATCAAATCCTTTATTCTTCAAACGCTATGCGCTAGGAACACCTAATGTCTGCCGTACTTAAAGGGCCTATCATAGGCACGTCGCCCCTTGGATCATGCAAGGGGCAACTTTGAGTCAAAGCGGCCGATAGTCTAAGAACTGCTTACATGTTTATTCTTCCAGTGACCAGGACATCTTCACGGATCTTTATGCCTTCCAAGAACGATTCGTCGTCCTCCTCATCCTTTGTACAAGAAAAAAAACAAAACAAAAACAAATGAAAGTGGTAGTTCAGGAGAGACTTCAACCCTGATTGGCCATGGGTGAGCATGGGGTACCAAAAATGCAAGGGTTTTCTCGAGTGTTAAGGTTCTTGCAGAAGAATGGAAGGAAACTACATTACATTGCAATCATGTGCCAGGAGATAAAATATATAAAGAAATTCATTTGTCACCTCAAATTGCGGGATGTCTGGACTCCCAGGACCGCTCTGTGAAAAGAAAAAGTAGCCAGTTAAATTGGTGCGCGTAAATTGAAGACGGTGCTGGTACAAATTTGTCCTCTCACCCAATCTTCACTTTCCGTCCCGCTCTCCAGCAAAGAGTCCATAGAGACCTGGAAATCGCTTCCCTCTGAATCGCTCGGTGAGTTCGGTGAGAAGAATCCTGTCTCCGAGAATCCATGAGTCATATCGCCAAGTGACCAGCGATTTGGCCGAGAGGAGGGTGGACCTGAGATCTCTGGGAGTGACGACAAATGCATGCTGTGCCGATAAGTTCCTTTGCGTGCTGGAGTCGAGGTCTTGCGCGGAATGAAGCTTTGCGGTCTGCTTGGACTAGGTTTTGGAGGCAGACGTATCGATTTATTTTCTTCACGAAGGCGGTCTAAACTGCTTGTGGATCTTGCTGGCTTGCGTGATGGAGAAGGCGTGATGGGAGAACGAGTTGAGAGAAGATTACTTTCACTGGAGCTGGAAACACCTGTTGGGGCAAAATCATCACTCAGCGTGCTGGAAAAAAAAAAGACATTTCCGCCCATCGCTGATCTATGCATATTCTAAGTTTTGAGAGTCAATCAAAGAATTCCATGGACACTTGCAAACAGGACGTTCATAAGCAACGGCAAGGGCGCACGTAAACAATCCCAGAAATCCCCTGTAGCAGGCTATAGTAGTACTACGCCGATGTAGTTCACGTGCGCATTTTATTGCAATGAAGAGTAGTCCGGTACCAATGACCAGTTGTACTGATATCTTAGAAAATTAGTACCTTTGTGTTTACTCAGGAATGTAGCAAAGCCGTTTTAAATGCGGAGAAAGGGAAATGACGGCGAAGTTGGAAAACAAATCCCTTTCTCAAACAAATGTTGAGCAGACTTAAATCAGGATAGTAAAATTCGTGAATTTGGTCGTGGTTTTAACGGCAATCTTTGGGGACCTTTGTACAATGCACTGACCCGTTGTCGCTGGTGTGTTGCTGCCATCGGAGCGTTTTCTCTCCACGGTAATCTGACACACTGAGTGAGATCTGGATGAAAAGAGCATCAGAACCATCAGTTAAGATGTTTTTCTTTTTTCAGTGTCACTCTTAACTCAAACCGTCCACATGGAATTTTAGATCAGAAAGCTTCCTTCCGTGGCTAAAATTACCGAGTTACAACTAGTACTACCCTTTACGGCTTTTTCCCAGGCCCTCACGATCAATGTCTTCGAACGTATGTAATCCTCATTCATAGCTTACAGTTTTAGTAAGTTTTCCCCATCTTATTGAAAAAGTGTAATTTAATTCAAGGGCATATAATTAGTTTACCTCTATCACGCCCTTCTCCATTGCCTTTCGTCGTAAGCCCTTTAATGATTGTAATTAGTAGGGACCTTTAGCAACGAGGACGGCAACGAGAACGTCGATTCAAAATAGGAATTCGCGTCATTGTAATCACTTCGCAATTACAGTTGAACCTCTCTAATGCGGACACTAAAGGGACAGACCAAAGTGTCCGCATTAGAGAGGTGTCCGTATTATAGAGGTCACCATCATGCATCATTTTTAAGACTCCACTGACAGTTTTAAGTGTTCAGTAACGAAAAATAGGCCCAGTCTATCTAAACTGACTAATATACGATATTCAGACACATTGATTTGTACATCTCAGTTACAGTACATACTTTATCCGAATCGGTTATTTGAAACTAAAGGAACTACGTACAACGCAATGCTTCACCTAAAAAGGTAATAATAAAAGTACAGTTCTGAAAAACGTCTTTCCGTAGTTTACAAGTGCAGCGAAAAGTAACTGGAGTAATTTTCTTAATCTTTATGTCCTGTAATCATTCTAATCATTCAAGCTTTAAAATAGTCTGTAATGTTCTTCTGGAAGGCTTTCGCGAGTCGTTGTTTAATATACAGCGACTGGGCTTTTGAAATCACCTTGCATAGCTCGTCAAATAAATGGGATTCACCCCGTGCAGTAAAAAAAGTCCCATGTCAATACATTTTCACTGGACCGGACAAACTACTTGAACGTTTGGAAGAATGTTTAATCGTACCTCTTCAGCAGGAAACAAAGAACTGCGATAGCCAATTCTTTGTCATTAACCAACTAACGGGGTTACACAATGATACGACGAACGAACGAACAAAAACAAAGACATTTCAAAGAAAGATCGTAACTCTACAAAAACGGGCCTTACGTCTTATTTACTTCAGAAGTCTAACGAACACACCGTACCCTTCTTTCTCAAATCGAATTTCCTTCCCCTACCTGGCCTATTTTTTAGAGATTGTGGCTATTTATTGTATGATATCAACAGACAGTCAGCACCAGTTAGTATACTCAATCAGTTTGTTAAAACAAGTCAGATTCATAACCACAGAACAAGATCTGTCTCTAGCGACTCGTTCTATGTTAAGTTTTCTAGAACCGATAAAATGTATGCCTTCTTCTCGAGAATCGGTGCCCAAATTTGGAACTCTATTCCTCATTCGATTAAACTACTCAAACGTTCGTCCTTTCGCAAAAAGATAAAGGAATTATTACTAAATTTCTTGCGGTCAGAAGATGATTATGTCGAAGTCTCCCGTCTTACTAAGTTATTTAAGACTTTAGGTTAGCTTCTCTTCGTAATTTTATTGTATTTGCTTTGTTTTATGTTAGTTTATCCCATTCACTGTATAGTAGTGTCTTCACTGTTATTTAGTCCATCTATATATAGATAAACTTTGTACTTGTAATATGTCCTCAGATTTTCCCGCCTCGATTAGTTCATAAGCTATTTGCGGGGGAAAAGTAATGTAATTAGTTATATTTCTAATTTTCAATAAAATGTTGTTGTTGTTGTTGTTGAACAAAATGCGAACTTGTTATGTTGTCAAAAACTATCACTGCTAACTGGAATATTAACTACTTGTGGTCCTCCCAACGGAGAGTCCCTAATTACGACTTATTCTTCTGCTCTTTATTCTTTTCAACAATAGATTTATCACAGACTGGAAGTAATCTTGATTTGAAGGCACATATTAATTTACTTCCACGTGGCACATTGGTACGCAAGGGCAGCTGCGCATGCGCATACTAAATACCTAAAGAAAAACATGCAGAAGCGGTAGCGGTACCTCTGGACATTTAAGCCTGAGCGGTGTACCATGACGAGTCTCCCCGAGATTTCGGCCCGCGGATCGCTTTTACTCGCCACTTTCAGATACCTATCCCCGATAGGCAGTGAGGGAGAGAAATGTCGGCCCCTAGACCATACGTGACAAATCCCTTACTTACTCGCAGCTCAGCTCCTTCTGCTTTATACTATGATTTGGAACGATATATATTTGCGACTATAGTTGTCATGTCTTCCATATGGTAAGGATATTTTTGGGTACTAATTTGTAATACACGGAGTTTGCGCATGCGCATTTGCTAAGCATGACAAAACAAAACGAACCACGCATTTTCCGGTAAAACTTTAAAACGCTGTCGCTTTTTCAGACATATTTTGTTTTGTTTTATTGTTTGAATTCCGCGCGAACAAACGAGGACAATAATTTCGCGTATACAATGACATTAACGTGTCTGGTTGGACAGAGGATGGACAAAAGAACTAACAAGTTATTCAAAAAGAGCAATAGCTCCTAATGAACTAGTGTTAAAAGTTAGAAAATGTTTGCTGCCTTCAGGGACTCTCCTGGACATTGATAGGTTAAAACTGTTTCTTTTTAGCTGTTATATTCCCATAAGCATCTGTTCAAAAAGGTTGTTGTGAAAGAACAGCAACATGTAAAATCGCTATGGAGATATAGAACGTCCACATTTCGTTTCGTTTTCTTTTCCTTTAGTTGAGTTTATTCCGGTGTTAAAAATGCAGTTTCGTCGATTGACAATGAAGAATGTTTACACTTAACAGAGAATCCAGCTGTCCGTAAAGTACATACCTTATACGAATCAGTTATTTGAAACCAAAGGAACTACGTACAACGCAATGCTTCACCTAAAAAGGTACTAATAAAAGTACAATTTTCAAAACTCCAGTTGAAGATCAGTGAATAAAATGTTGATGCTTGCGTAATCACAAACTCGTGCACACTATATGTCAACACCGGATCACCAGAGTGTCCGTAATAAAGAGGTTAAGTTTATATGACTTCGCTCTCTGGGGCCGAGATTTAGTGTCCGTTGTCCTTATTAGAGAGGGTCCGTATTATAGAGGTTTTTTTTTTCAGTAAACGAGTGAGAATTTTTTCGGGACAAAGGGGAATGTCCGTTATAGAGAGGTGTCCGTATTAGAGAGGTGTCCGTAAGGAGAGGTTCGACTGTATTTCAACTCCTTTAAGATGCAGAATTTGTCTCTGCTATCCAACAATGAAACTGGCAATAACGGCATTGAAATTTGGAGAGAGATCGAAAATTCAACGTCGTGTGCTGACGTTCTCCCATTTGACGTTGTTGTTTTGGAGAGGACGGCAAGGAGATGTACCAAACTGTAAAACGCACGTGCAGGGCGTGCAGAGCGATTGTTTTTACTAATTAAACCTACTGTTTTGTGACGTTCCCGTCGCCGTTGCCGTCCTCGTTGCTAAAGCTCCCTAGTATGAAGTGGAGGGGGAAAAGACAGGCAGAAAGAAAAAAAATCAAACCAGCCAGCACTACCTGCTGGAAACTCGGTTCATCCGAGTTTCACCAAAGATGAGCCTTTTCTTGCCCTGTTTTATCAAGGAGAGAACTTCCGCGGTGTCACGCACAACAAAGGTTGAAAGGTTCTCCACATACACACCTAGGATACGACAAACATCAATCAATCTCACTGTACACCTAGCGGTTTGCAGTTGGTTGTTGATATTAATCCGCAAGTGCGCAAGTGCAAGTGGCCAAAAAATCTCGTGGAAATTTCTCATCCAATCAGATACTACCAGGTATTTTCCCGCGCTTAGCGCGGGCTACCGGTATAATTACGCATTTGCTTCCATCTCTGGTGGGTCTATCTGACGCCAGCCCCTGTTGTGATTGGTAAAAGTGAATAAGATAGTTTGTCTAAGATGTGTCTAACAGGATCGGTAAGGCCCGACCTACCCGTCTGTAACATAGTAGTATCTGTCAGTATCTCTTAGACGTGCGGGTCCCATTAAAAAAAGGAAGCGTACTTTTAAGTATGCACTCCAAAACAAACACTCTTCAGTTCATTAGACACGCCAAACCAAATTCTAAACGTTCCATACTTATCTAATACCTTTCGTGGGATCTTCTCGTAGCACTAAATCAACTTTGGAATTGGCATTAAGCAAGTCAAATATCTTTTCCTGGTAGATCTGCAGGTATGACAAGTAAACCTAGAATAGGTAGGAAAAAAAAAACGTCATTTCTGAAGTTGTTGGTAGTAATACAAGCTTCAGTAATATCGTTCTTGTTGCCATAGAAATTTTTTATGCGTATACCTTGTGGGCATGGTACTTGTCAAGTTTAATCCTTCTGAACAGTTTTTCAACCACATGGACGCACATTCCATCATTCGACATCACAGTGTGTGTCTTTCCTGTATAAAATAAATAACTATCTGATTTGGTTTACAATGAAGGGGTTGTCAGTAGGATTTTCACGTGATCAGTCATTTATTATCTGTAACGCAAATCGATATCAAGCTGCTTAATTATTGTCACATTTCTAGCTTCCTATTGATGTGTCATCGGGTAATAACATCGGATAAAAAGGCAAGTAATCTGTTATCACCATGAACAAATTTATGGGGTAATAATATTTTTAAATCCGTTATGGATGTGAGCAGCCCGGCATGCTGATTTGATAGCCGTTCAGATCTACACCTTTTTCCTGACCAAAATACCAGTATCTTATTTGCTAGACCAAACTGGAATGTGTCCATGGGCTTGGGTGAAAGGGTCTCGAGGGCTACATTCCGGCTGCCACATCCAGGCCATTCATGTTTCCTCAGCTAATGGTGGGGGTATAAGGTCACATGCATTCACTTCTCCCATCTTCTTTGCACCAGCCAATTGCTGAATACATGGATGCATGATTGACCGGTTTTCACCTGTGCCTGTCTGGCCATATGCCATGAGCGTTCCATTGAAACCTGAGAAGACTGCATCGACCAACGGCCTGCCGACAGTGTTATAAACCTGGTAATGGGAAAATAACGACATTGATTGGTGTTGGATTACTACGCTTAATGATTGGCTGAAAAATTTCGCGCCACATTCTCAGCCAATCAGAGGCAAAAGCAAAACCATTGCATGCATTTTTCTCGCGTTTTGATTGGCTCATTTGATTCTGTGCATCATTCCTGACTGGCAGAGATAATTGCTTTAGTTTTGACTTTATGGTGCTCAATTGAAAACTGTTTTAATTGTCCTAATCCATGGAAGAGATTGATCCTTCTTTAGCATGTATTGAGCACAAACTCACATGAAAACGCTAAGAGAGCTCTGGTGAAAAACCTGACAGGATCTTTGAGGATCCTAAAAGATCTTCAAGCATCGTTAAAGATCTTCAGGGCCTGCAAAAGATCCTTAAGGATACGGATCTTTTAAAGATTTTTTAAGGATCTTAGAGGGATCTTTGAAGGATCTTCACAGATCTTCACTTGCCAAACTACATGCAGAGATCCTTAAGGACATTTTAAGGATCTTGTGAGGATATAGCAGATATCCAAGGATCCTGTCAAGGTTCTTAAAGATCCTGGCAAGGTTTCTGAAGATCCTTCAAGATGTTGGCAAGATCTCTGCAGGATCTCAGAAGATCTTGGGAAAGATTTCTGAGGATCCTTGCTAAGATACTCAGAGATCTTTGAAGATCCCTTCACCACGGAGGGCTTATTCCGCAGCCGTATAAGGAACAGAAAGATAATTATGCATATACAACCAGTTATGAGATCCTAGCGTTTCAATGGCATATTGACGTGATAAAAACAAGAGAAGTAATCAAACCTCTGCATTGCTGGCTTGAGGAGGGAATATCTTATCAAACTTGTATCGCCTTTCACGTGAATCACTAAGAGAAACCTGTTGCATGCATAAAAATTGTAATACGGTAAGAGTTCTTCATATCTAGGTGAACCCATATCTGTACAAGTTCAGATCGGTCTCCTTGCGCATACTTTTTTTTTTTTCTGTTTACATGAGACCAGTGCGAAAACTCAGCTCAGACCGGTATCATCTATGAAAATCTCATCTGAGATAGGTTAGACATTTGGCAGCCGGCACGGTGTGTCGGTGGTTCGGCGTGCGCAAAAAGACGCCAGAATAACAAAATGGCGTCACTTTTCAGCTTCATGCAGTTTCTCGGTCTCGTGTAAATACTCGCGTATTTAACGGTCTGAATTCGCACCGGTTAAATATAGTCACCCTGTTACACTTGATGTTGCAAAATACAACTGACACCCAGATGATAAAAAATATCCAACGGATCGCGGCAGGATATAATTAACACAAAACAAAACTATACTTCAGCCTCCCGGGGAGGTACCTCGCAAACAAACAAAACCGGGGATCAGTGATTTCACGGGCTAGATCTTTCCACGAAAGCTTTAATATTGAACATTTTGTTCATAATTGATGCCCGACAAGGGTTATTGTCAAAAATTCCGTGTCCTTTTTTCTAGAGATTTGAAGCCACCGACGATTAACATTAAAGAAATGAGACCCACAGATTAGTATAAGGCAATTACGCGAAAAAAAAATTAAGGCATGGACAAATACTTAGTTATTGACCTTTGAGATAAATCAGTGTCTAACTGCTTCATTGTGATTGCCTTAAGATTATCCTAGAAAACAGCCGCCTGCATGGTTCATGAGGCTGCTGTTTGTAAGAATTGTGATCAATTTGAAGCCGCTCAACATTATCTGTTGCTTTTAATTTTATAAAATTTTATAATATTAAAAGCAACAGATAATGTTGAGCGGCTTCAAATTATAAAATTGTATAAAATTAAATGCAACAGGTTTTGTTCAGCGGCTTCAAATTGATCATAATTCTTACAAACAGCAGCCACATGAACCATGCAGGCGGCTGTTTTCTAGGATATATAATCTTAAGACAATCACAATGAAGTAATTAGACACTGATTTATCTCAAAGGTCAATAACTTTGTATTTGTCCATACCTTCATAGTCTCCCGCAAAAGAATCAAGAATTTTGTCCTTTAGTTCAAAATAAATTTAGCTCCAACTGGCCCTTTTGAATCTTTTTAAGTTGTGTTCATGAGCGTTTTTTTTTTTTCATTCACAAGCGTTTTTTTTTTTTTCATTCACAATGCAAATTACATTTAGTTTTAAGAGAAAATTAACACATCATATTAAGCACACATTTGACAAAATGGTGAGGAAAGTAATGAACTTTTCGATTTCGATCATTAATTTCGTCTCTCATTTTCAAGCGCGAAAATACGTGCGTACGCATTGCCGGACAAACCCTAAGCTGTTTTGTTAATTACTCTTTATTTGGACAGAAATTTCCAGAAACACTCAGACTCTGTTAAGGTCGTCTCGTTCCACGTCGAAATTCAATATCTATATAATGTCATTCTCGGGGGCAGCAGCCGCAACTTGAATTGTTAGTCATTGTTATTCAGATGAAACATCACGCAACTTAAGAAAAACTTCCGCGAGGAACAGACTCTTAATTACGTCTTACCTCACATTTTGCGGTCTCTACGTCAACGCCAGGACTTTCATGTCTTTTTGCCTCTTCAGGAGTCCTTGGTCGAACGCGCACGTAAACGCGAATTCTATCGGATTCTATATTGGACACCAAACAACGTAGTCACACGTGTGTGGTCGACAACAAAATTATAGCATCACATATATTTATACCGCGTGCGTTTAGCCATTTGGTTTTAGGAAGCAAGGATTGGCGTACCCAAGAACGAAATGTCTTATAACGTGAAAGAGCTAATCAAACTCCCTAGTGAATGAATACTATGTAAATACAACACGAGTACATTCAACTCTCCACTTAAGTGCCGCTACTTCAAGCTTAACTTAACTTACCACCTTCCCGTGCTTTTAACGCCTTTTTATCTCTCATCTGGCCGCTGATTTACCCAGCCAGTGCTAAAAAAGCCAACAATTGCCTCTTGTAAAGCTGATCTTTGACAAATCCATCCCGAAAGTCGACCGTCTCAACAGCGGCGACCCCAGAACTCTCCCTGAAAATCCTTTCGCACCTCGTACATCGATCTAAATTTAGTCACTTATTCAATCGTTCACGTGACCACCAACCGTAAAATTTATTCCGATATCTTTGCATGTTGTGAAAACAAGCTTTTCTCGATGAAACACGCTTCAAAGCGTCAGAAAGGTAAGAGCACTCGAACGTCAATTTCAAAATTCGTCTAGTCATGATAAATTTGGTTAACGTAAATATTGGACGTCATGCTTCGCTGAAATGGACAGTTTGCTTATGTTTGCTGTTTCTTTACAAGACGTCTATCGGCTTCCTAAAAATGAAAAAAATCTCTTACGATCATAAATGATCCTAACACATTTGTGATACACAAATTACCGAAACAAGTTACCGAAAATGTCTTACTCGAAATTCAAGTTTATATGTATTAAAGGGGTTCGGTCACGGAACGTTTGCTGCCCAAAACACAGAAATCCTTCTTTATGACCTTCACTTGTGCCCAAACCATTCTTTTAAATTTACGAGGAGGATATCAAACGATCTTTTGCAGGAAGAGTCACCAATAAGACATTTTTGCCATGTCCTCAAGATCAGGTGGGAAAATTTGAAAAATTTAGGCTAAATCTTTCAAAATGTAATCCGTTTTCATCCTTGCCATCCGTCACAACAGAAGACAGTAAATAGTCTCCGTGCAGTAACATGGTCTTGAATAAACAAACTGTATTATTATTTTGGGCTTTGGCTGATTTAAAGATATCCTTTAGCAGTCTACAGAAAGGCCAATAAAGCGTGACAGAGCCCCTTTAACAAGTTTGTAATCTGTCCAGGCAGACTGGACAGTTGGAGTATCGACGGCTTGAAAGTTTACTGAAGCGACTGTGTATCGGATAATCAATGTTTTATTTTATGATATAATTATTCGATCTGAAAGGAACAAAATTACATAACAATCACTGAGATATTCGGATACGCTGAAATCTCTCAACAAATGAAGAGAAAATGATCAAGATAAAAGACTGAATTGAACTTACTTCTGTGACGGGTTTCCGTAAACCACAAAATCTTGAAACTGAAAAACTTGAAACTGAGAAACTTAAAACTGCTGAAAGTTGACTGACTTAATCTACTGAAACCGGTTAGCGACTGACTCACATCCTTTCAAAACGTGCTATTAACTAATGTGAAACTTAAGCCCTTTTTTCTCGAATTAAATCTCTTAAAATGTCAATCAAAGTTTTGTGCGTTTCCGGTAACAATTAATTTATTAATCTGTTCTGTCGCGGTAACACAGACCAAACTGAGAATCATCATAACCATTTCTTCATCATGCACAGTTTGAATTCACTTTTCTCCGTAAACAATTTCTCGTTTTACCCCAAGTGTAACAAGCAGGATAACGTCAAGTTTCCCCGAAAGGAGAGTTACGTGTGAAGTCATGAATATAATGTATTTGCTCAGCTCGGAAGGGTAGACGTCGTTTCCTCTCTTCTGCGACATGTTGAGTTTGAGAACCTTCTGCCTTTGTAAATTTACGGCACAACCGCAGCCTGCGCGCAGATGTAAATTTCCCCCATTATTTCCGTCTTTTTTCGACTTCCGAGGCCACGCAACCGCATGGACAATTGCAATGAGCAACAAAACGTCAACTCGGTCTTGTCAGTGTTTGTTTGTATTTTCTTTGTTTCATTGTTTACTCTTAATTTGGATCCTGCTTAGTCTGTTCAGTGTTGTCCACTGACAAAGCCGCCAGAAAGCAGTTTCTTCGGAGTTTTCTCCTTACGTCTTAGCTGCCGCATCTCTTATTTTATTATCATGCGCGCGCAGGTTCATGCACGTGGGATGATTAATTCTATGCGCGCGCTAAGCATTCGTTGCGCGAGTCGCAATTTTCTTTCATTGTGTTGCTATGGAAATGCCAACGGTTTTCGAAAAACATCAATTGTTTAAAAGTGAGCACCATTGTTGCGAAACAAAGTCATTGTTCCATTTGAATTGTTGATATAATGCCAAACTTGACGACATCAAAGAACGAACACAATGGATCAATTACTGGCAAGTCTATCCAAAGAGGGGAATTAGCATCGGAGCCTAAAGAAGAGGAGGAAAGACCAACGCACGAGAACAGAGGAAACTCTCAGCATCTTACAAAAACAGCAGCGGAGCGAAATGGTTCTTACAACCACTCTACTCCCGAAAAAACAACGAAAACTCCGCAACCTTTATGCCCCCCATCCCCGGCACAAAAAGGCACGAAATGCGCAACGCCGCAACCAACGGGTTTACCAAGTCCCGGCAGCTTCAGAGGCTTCGCAGTTGATCCAATGAGTCAGACATTTCTACGCATGCCTCACATGTATCACAGCCTTCAAGCACAGTTACAACAGAGCAATTCACCTAAAGTAAAACGACCCATGAATGCCTTTATGATCTGGGCGCGGCTGTACCGATCCACAATCGCTAAAAGATATCCGAACGCTAACAATGCTGAAATAAGCGTGAAGCTCGGCGAGATTTGGAACGAGTTGTCAACAGAGCAGCAGCGACCTTACTTTGACGAAGCGTCTCGCTTAAAGGAAAAACACCGTACAGAGCATCCCAACTGGGTCTACCAGCCAAGGCCATCGAAAAGGAGACTTACGTACATGGTGACTAATGGCCCCGGTGCGATGTCACACACCAACTCTGCTTATGGATATCAACGTGTTCAGGGTCCATTGTCAGACAACACTGCTCTTTCACTTTCTCCTCAAGCTATGCACGATCGTGCAAACCCATCGCTTTGCTTCACACCGCGAAATCTTAAGGAAGCGTTCAACGTGGCGCACTCGTATCGAGTGCCTTCAAACATGAACAGCTATCGCAGTGCGGGACTTTCCTCGGCCATTGAATTTGCAAGCCACGAGCGGAACGCCACGCGTGGCAAAGAAAACACATGCGCTAAAGAACAAGAACACGCTGTTGACTGGCTTAAAGTTGAGGCAGCAAAATTCGAGGAAGACCACTTAGCTGCACGGCGCGCGCAGGAAAACTGCATCGTTAACGATGCTATGTTGCCTACAGTCAATCAGGTAAACGATGAACAGGAACAAGTGGCTAAGATCAAACAGGAGATGGACAGCGACGGTAATGATTTGGATAGGTACCTAGCGGGGCTGGATGAAAC
Source organism: Astreopora myriophthalma (assembly GCA_014634185.1). NCBI lineage: Eukaryota > Metazoa > Cnidaria > Anthozoa > Scleractinia > Acroporidae > Astreopora > Astreopora myriophthalma. The sequence goes on along the minus strand of BLFK01000990.1, from coordinate 1,613,744 downwards.
AATAAAACAGAGTCTGGAAAAACTTAATGAAGTTCCCGATGAACTGGATTTGCTGGATGATGAAAACATGGACATGCTAAGTGACATAGAGGACGATGACTAGTTCAAATATCTAGCGAATATTTATGAGCGTGAAATGATATGTCATGGTTTTGATAAACATAAATAAATTGATATCTGGAGGAAATTAATGAATTAGGGATTGTATTTTTCATACGTGGTCGACGCAGTCACCCATACATGTCTATCTCGTTTTACAACTTGATTGAAGGCCTGTTCTATTTTCGGGCTCTGTTATTACAGTTGATCCAAATAAAAAGAAAACTGATCGAAATTCAGGGGCGCTAATTCTAATTAAAAGCACATTTTTCCCGAGGAGGGTGATGTGAACGGAGCCTGGTAGAGAGGACGAGATCGCAGGGAGAATAAGTATGGTTTATAGGCAACAGAAATTTAATAACTGCTTTACCTTTAAAATCATATACAAGGATTCTTAGAAGGAAATAATTATGTGAACGAATATTTTGTATTCTACATTCACAAAATCTATTGCAACGTACACTGAAAGAGCAAAAGAGGTACGCCTGCAAACGCTTCAGTCTCCATGTTTTTGTTTTTTGTACTTGTACATGCTAAAAAATATTCACTTATTCAAAGTGGTGTGAAACTAAAACATTCAGCTGAAAACGGTGCGGTAGTTGTAGCATCTAATTTCCCTGATTTTTAAACTAAGATCTCGATTTTTATTGCTATAAAAACTTGATGTAAAAAGCTTTAACTTTCTGCGAAGAGCTTCGATGTTCTATCACGCAAGGCGTAGCAAGAATCAGTTGAAAGCACCTGGAACAGTTTTCTGTTGAGTGTCAAACCTAATTATGTCAACGCTGAGTGGTTGATTCGAAAATCTTTCCTCCAGCTTTTGGACCAAGCAGAAGCAATAATCGGCTGGAACCAAATGTTACTTGAGAGAATCCATTTCCTGTGCGTGGCCATGGGTTGCCAGAGGCGCGGTTTCCGATTCTCGTCGACTTGTATCAACTTCTCGTGTTCGCTGCTCGTTACTCGAGTACCCAACACGCGCAAAAAGGAAACCTCCGGTGCCCGGGGTAAGCGTGTTTTTGCTGCAAGTTGTTGATTGGTTTCTCTGATGACCTGTGTCAGCTGCTGTGATTGACCACAGCAATGTTAACTATGGTTTGGTTTTTACAGCACTCAACGGAAAACCGCTGCAATTTGGAACGTTTTTTAATCGAATCATACGCTGTACTCGGAGTTTGCTACTTACTTTTGTGTGGAACTAAAGGAGCTACTGTCTAAATAAATGAAAGACATGGATGTAAAACGGATATAAATTGCCCTTTGCAAATTGTATAGTTTGTACACGGGTTTAATCGTGAGCGTGGGAGTTTATGAATTTGTGCACATCCAAATTGCCTTCAGACTCCACGTCGAAGACTTCTTCACGTGAACACCTTTGGCAGAGACTGCAAAAAGAAACGAGGAGATAGTTAGAATACAAGAACACTGCATCTTATGCGTGACCTTTGAATCCTTCCTCAGAGTGTGTGTAAGTCTGTAATGTCTAACATGACAAACATAACTTATTGCTGATAAGCTTTAATAACCGAGCAAGAATTAATAAAATGGCGCAATGACTATAGAGATTGTAAGTAGTTTGGGCCCTAAACAGGAGCCTATAACCCGGAGCGTACAACTTCAATATATTTTCACAGACCGAGCTATTCATTTTAGATTGATTTTCCCGTGAATCGAGTTTCCCACAGGAGCCTTGCTAGCCAATTATAAGCCTTGCATAATTAACTGTTTGGACGCGTGCGGACTGGGACTGAACTTTTCGCGGGAAAAACATGTCTAAAAATAGCTCGGACTGTAGAAATGTCGACACAGCCCAAGTATGGGAATTGTTCACTCCGGTTTATGGCCTCCTGCCGAAAACTATCTTGTCTTAAAATACCTACGTGCGGCGGCGCCTATTTCCCTTTCGTAAACGGTCGTTGCCATTTATTACGGTCGATGCCAATTCTTGGTAACCGAGCCTTTTGTCATAAATTAGACCTACAGTAGTTGAAATTGCAACTAAATCAGCTAAAATTGCGCTCAGATTGAGAAATTAAGCCTAATAAATAATTGAGGTGTTTGGGCTTAGCATTTGGGTGAGGTTAGGGTTAGTTTTAGGTACTGAAAACAGCTTTCATTTATCTTTTATATAGAATGCTTAGATAGCCAAAATCTACGGTGCTTGGCCGAGCAACTCGGTAGGGTTGTGGTGAGTGACGTGCGCTGTTAATCTAATAACCCAGGTTCGATTCTTCAGTAGGTAATTTTTCTTTATTTGCAAAAACCAAACTTATAACAGTGAAAATTTTCGTAAGTGTCGTTGAAATGGCAACGCCGGACCGTTTACGAAACGGACAACTGCTGCGGCGGCTTGTTACATTTACACTGGACAAAAAAAGCTGTTTTATTGTTTGTTTTTATAAAAACACCTGCAAGAACCCCGTGGGAGATGCATCTAAAAATAAACCACTACGGAATAGGGTTGAATCGAGAGTCAATATGGAGGATGGAGGCTGCAGTACACACATGAAAAATCAAATAAGAATGGCATGGATACTGCAAAAACGTCTATTAGCAGAACTCTCGACCATTAATTATCTTTATCAGGCTCACTTAAAAGCAATTGCTTTTTACTCAGCTGACATTTATGGCATTCATACTTTGCATTTTATTGAAGTAAGACTTAAAAGTGAAAAAAGTTATCCAAAGTTACAGTTAATTCTTTGTATTTCGAACAAAATTTGCGCACTCTCTCACCTCCCCAATCACTGCTGCCGCTGATTGTAGTTGGGTTTATAGATGAGTCCGTGATTGCGAAGTTGTCTCTTCCAATATGAACAGCGAGAGTTGTGCTGCTTTTCGCTTTGACTGCCTCCCAGACACTCACTGGAACTGCCACGAACTTTGCCGAGTGATCTGTGCTGCTTCTCATAACTGCTTTGCCGTTTAGGCCGACTCCATACAGGATGTCTTTCTCTGTGTCATGCCCGAGTAATGAGATCACTCCATGATGCATATCTGTGAACGAGAAGATGGGCAAAAAAAGTGCAATTTTATTAAACCAGTGGGCGGTGCATTCAGGCGCCGTGAAAAGTCCGGTTTCTTAGGATTGCCTCCGTCCAATGAGCAATCTTAAATATTACTTAATTAGGGTGCATTTTGTTGGGACTTTACCGGAATAATAACAACCTCGAACCCAGCCTCTCTCTCGTTACCTCCCTTGCTGTCGAGGAAGAGACCCTGGTTGGACCTGGTCACGTTACCACCCAAAATCTGGGTGGTAAAAAAATTTGTCGTCAGGGAGGAGCAGTGAAGTGTCTAGTGGTCGGTTTCCCAGGAAAAGATCAGGAGGCTGAGCCGTGAAGTTTGTGACAAGACCGGACTTATGAAAACAACGGTTTCTATATCACACATGCAGTTTTGGCTTGGAGAAGGTCAAGCAGAGCGTTGATAATCTAAAAGGTTTGTCATTTTCGAACGCGGGTGATACGGTCTCTGACTGAAGCGATGGCATCGAGGTGGCAGATATGCGAGCAGGAGTACTAGTGTCAGCGGCTTTACACCTTGACGGGGCTTGGAATGAAATGAAACAGCAAAGAGGATCATTCAGATTATTATCAGTAAAGAGAAGAAAATCAAGAAATTCAGGCGGCAGAAAAGACGTATTTCAGTGCATTGTTTTAGCATACCAACGTACTTGCGAAACAGAGTCTGAAGAACTAGAAATCGCGATCGCGTTTGAATTCAGTTGAAAGGTGGTTTTTGCATGTTATCCCAAACTTTGCTGAACGATACCTCACACTTCCGATTTTGATCGAAAGCCATGTCCTTTCCACAAAAAGACAGTGACAAATTTAAATAAATGATGCTTGGTCAAAGCTAGGCTCGATTACCAGCCGCTGTTTCGTGAAATGAGCCCGCACTCACCTCCCGAAGAGACGGCCGTCTCTTCTCGGGCACGTGGATCCGAGAGAGCGGCGGAAATCGAGCCTAGGTGAAAGCAAGACCTTCAAGTTCTTTGTGTTAACGTTTTCTGCGTGAAGACCACGATCGGTGAAAGATAACGTTCCACTATTTACATCTTGAAATGCCCAGAATTCTACATGAACTGAAGCGAATAATTTTCGATTTTTGTGTACAGAGAAAACGGCTTAAAATTATTCGCAGTTTGGCCACGTTAGAAAATTCACTGTTCGGTTTCTGATGAGATGAACAAAACATGAGTGAGCCTACCCGGACAGGAGGGCAGTTTGTCCAGGGCAGTCACGTGACCAGGTCCAACCAGGGTCTGTTCTCGACGACAAGGGAGGAAAAGGGAGAGCCTGTGTTCGAAGTTGGAATAAGAACAGACGGAATAGTCGGTTTAGGCGCTTGGGTGGGGGGGGGGGGGGGGGGGGGGGGGGGGGTGAGGACTTATTCCGTTTTCGGAATGAACGGAATAGTATTCCGTATTCCGTCCATTCTGCTCTCGATAGCAGAATGAACGGAATAAACAGAATACGGTTTACTCGCTATACACAGAATACGCGTTTTGGGGGGATTGTTTTGGCGCCAAAATCGTGCGCGGCCGCAAAATGCCAGTCTCAGTCGTGTCCAGACTATTCCGAGTGTTAGTTCACAGGTCACCTCTGCATGAACCATTCCGTTTTCGGAATACGCGTTTTTTTTTTCTTTTTTGGAGAACCTTATTCCTGTTATTTCGTTAATCCTGAACCTGAATAGGAATAGATACAATAGTCCCAAAAAATGCACCCTTAATTGAACCTCTCTCCTGGAGCGGGTTCAAAGACCATGAAAGAAACACCAACAACTTTTCAGAGCTAGGAAAGCCAATGAGGTTAGGCAGACCAGTGCAGCCGAAGAGTTGAACCAGGGGCCACTCAGGCTTAGCCTTATAGCTGAATTTCAAATGCGGCGCCCGACACTCCGGGCCACGCTTTCTTCGCAAACAAAGAGACTGTGACAAGCAGTGTCAGAGCATAGTTGAGGGAATTTATATCGAGAAATATAAAAAACAACGAAGGACACGTTACGAAATCGATTATTTTTACAAAAGTCAGCTCTGGTTGTCGAAAATGGTAACTCAAATGGTATACCAGTTATTGCCGATTTAAAGTCAAAGATTTTATGCTTACTTTTCCACGAGCTGCCCTGGTCACTGCTAAAAAAGCATTTGGAAGATTGCTGCTTGCTGTAAAATTAACCAGAAAATGCAAATTACACGGAGTTAGTTTGTGATTACAAGACTGGGGGGGGGGGGTCTGCGCTTGCCAATTTTGTACGCTTCTTGTTTTGTTGCTGTGGTTGTTGTTTCCGTTTATTTTTGCTTCCTCGCTCGGGTTCTACTGATCAGACTACTTTGCTTTTGTTGCAAAACTTAGCTCTTAGCCCAATTAAAATCTCAGGCTCTTACCTATCCATTGGCAAGCTACAAACATACAAAGTATCCTTGTTTTGGTCCAACAGGTATCCACGACTACTAAATGTCAAAGGGCCTGCAGAAATAAAAAAGGCCGAAGAACACTTAACATGTGCTTCTGAAAGAAAGAGAAAGGGGATTTTGGATATGAAACTACATACGTAGAGTATACGGCTGATTCAAATTGCATCCATGGAATTCGACTGTCAGAGCGATGCTGTTTTCCCAAGTAACAGGATTAATGCGGACAAAGAAGGCTTCCACTGGTAAAGGTAGGATGATCTCTGACACTGATATACCGTTATAGTTGGCGAGGAATTCCTAAAACCAAACATAATTGAGAACATCAATGCGAGCCCCCGATAAGCGCAAGCGCATGCGCTTAAAACAATGAGCACCCAACTATCTCACAGACATTGCTTTGCGAATGCATGTCCAGGGGAGGGGTTACTCCTCAGAATTCTTGGTAGAGCTGTTCCGCCCCGTTTTCCAAATCCTGACCCTATTCCAGACTAAAACATGCCATTTTCTTCACCCGTTTTCAGACCTGGCTTCTAAAATCCATACCCGTTTTCACACCAGAACTGTAAAATCCATGCCCGTTTTGAGACCTAGCGGCTAGTCCCGGGCGGAAGTCAAGAATTGGTAAAATTCCGCTCGAATGATACATTTTGATTACCTCTCTTTCTTTATAAATCATTTGGAGTTAAAAAGACAGAAACGTTTATACCCTCTTGTGGTTCCCTTTGAAAACCATTGCCCGATTTCAGACGATAATGATCAAAATCTATACCCGTTTTCAGACCAAAACGGCTCAAAACCCATACCCTTGGAGCGGCACATACCTACGTAGCTTATATAGGGGAGTAACCCCCCCCCCGGATGCATGTAGTACCTTAACTTTGCTTCCTTGTTTGTAAGGAGTCCAAATCACCCCATCCTCACTGTAATACAGCTGGAAACTTCTGACGAAGTTATGTCCCGCACCTTTCGTACTGATTCGACGAATTTTGACCCTGCTCGTAAAGTTCACTTCCAGGAATTGATGTTTATCTTTCCTGTGATCGCGCAAATGTTTAGAAAAAACATAAACCACATGTTAAAACATTGATTTCGCTCCAGCGTTCGGGCGGAGAAATAATGAAGAGCCTCGCAGTGAAAACGGGCCGGCAACGTGTGTTGCCTCGTTCTTGTCTATCGCAGAAAGTAAACGTATGATATATTGGTTAAGCCATATGCAACTTACGCCAGCTCCCCATGTGGTACCCAAGCTGAGGCACCCATCCTCCCTTTATGCTGCGGACCAGTGGCGTAGGACGATGCTATGATTTGGTCATCCTTGATGAGCCCACTTTGCATACCCAGGGCCTCGTCACATGTCGATTCTGTTTGAGAAAGGAATTGTATTTCACAATTTATGTACTTTTCATCCAGCCCTGGAGGGTTGGAGTGGTATCCCTATCCCTGGGGTAACCCCAGAAAATTGGGTGGGGGTGTGCAGTACGCTTCCTGAAACCCTTACCCTATTTCAGACCTGACCAAAAATTTGAGAACGGCTTTTGTTGATGGTCTTATCGCCCAATGATGAAGAAGTAGCTTACCGGTAAGCTTCTTCTACAAAACATACCCAATTCAAGACTTGAGTGCACAAAGCATACCCTATTTCAGACCAAAATAGCCCATACAAGGGAGTACCCCCCTCCCCCGGGACCCCTAGCCCGCTGAGCTCGGTTAGGTTATTTCAATAAGACTTTGTAGCTGAAGGCTCTTGTTCGATTCCCGGCCGGACCAATTCCGTGGGTCCTAAAATAGTTGGGGAGAAGGCATTGCCCTGACTTTTGGAAATAACAGTCTCTCCGTGTCATAACATCGAGGACGTAGCAAATCAGTGCTGCTAGTGTATAATTTGATCTGAAAAAGGGCTTCTGTGAAAAGGGCATCTGTGAATCCGCACTGAATGTCTGGCATGCTAAATGCGATGCGGGGATCTAGCATTTTTAATAGGTATATTCTATATAGAAAATCACCAGCAAACTTACGCTTAACATAATACTTGAAATGAGCTGTTGCTGACTCCTCATTGGCAAATTCCCTTGAGCCAGATGAGGAGCTGCATGTACTGACGGAGCCATTGTACCTGACATCAACATGCGTGGTGCAGTCATGAATTTTACCGTCTCGTTTTGTCTTTTTTACATCGAGATTAAAACTACATGTGAGATCGACCATTTCCGAGAACTTGAGCTGTCCAAACTGAAAACAAAATAAGAATTCAGGGTATAGATAGCCATGACAAAAAGGAACAGAAGACATGCATTTGCAGTGGGATTTTGAACATGTGAGTAATTCAGGCACCGTTGACGCCCTCGAGCCCGAGTATCCTGACCTATCGGCAGAGGGAGTGTTCACCACTTTGCACATGCTACAAAAGGACAACTGTGGAAATATTTATTATTCGGAACTACTTGGAGTGAGCAAAAAACTGCCTATGCTGATATCATTAGTTAGAGTACACCGGACCAATGACATGTGCGCTCGAATTCCTCGGCAAACAAACGTCATGCGATAATTCGCCAGTCGTTAGGTCAGTCGGTCAGCTGTCAACCAGTCATTCAAACCATCAGCAAAAGTCCGTGTGCTAGTCACCAAGCCAAGAAGTCATTCAACCTGTCAAACCTGTCAATTAGTCGGTTTGTGTCAGTCCAGTCTGCCGGTCTGTCAGACTGTAAATATAAGTCATTATTATATAGACTTGTGTTTTACTGGGAATCACACCAATCGTAAAATTCAGACGAAACTACATTCGGGACCATAGTGGCGTATTTTCCATATCCTCCCTAGTGATGACGTCATCTCCCGCCTTAAAGTGAATAAAACTGTTTTAGCTTTTACTTAGTGTGTTTTTGTCTATATAGTAAAAAGAAAATTACACGTTAGCTCGAAGATATGAATTTTATGAACATAAATTTGATATCTTCTCGCCACCGTGTAATATCCTCTATCTCTATCAGTCTCAATCTGTCAGTGAGTGAGTTCAGGATGTCTATCACTTTTGCTCCTTGTATTAGTCCTTCAAACGAAAGAACACAGAGCGAACGAAAGCATCGCAAGAAAAATAATGGAAAGAACGGGCAATCGTGAGACATTGCTGTCAGTTGCCAAGCAGAGAAAACTCAGATGCTTCGAACATGTCACTGGTCATCAAGACAGCCTATAGATGGCGAACATCATTATACTTGGACGAGCTTTACAAAGACAGGAAGAGGAAGACCGAGGAAAGCGAGGCTGAAAAACATAGCGGAATGGACTGGGTTGTCAACTATCGTAAGAATAGTCCACTCTTCCCCCCCCC
>BLFK01000990.1:1579348-1597545 GCA_014634185.1 Astreopora myriophthalma | reverse complement strand
ACATTCTCTATAAAAAGTTTATGTAAATATAGAATTATAAGATTTAAAAAAAAGACAGAAACAAATTATTAAAAGATTAGTTTAGTCCTCTCCAAATCAATAATTTTAGGTAGTAAAACATCAATTCTTTAAGCCTATATTTGCTTGATTATATTTCTCAGCATTTCTAAAGCCATCTCTGGTGCATCCCTGGGAACCATGTGTCCAGCTTTGAGAATATAATAAAGCTCAAAGTTCTTAAAGGTCTTCAAAAATGCTGCAGTATCTTTTGTGGAAAGTTGCGATGGGACATACAAAGGTCTTCTGGAAGAATCTAAAAACTGAGGCAGATGATCCCAGTCAAGCTTCTTAATCCAGGACTCTGCTCCAAGTATACCACAAATCATGTCAAGTTGACCTTCATACACAACCACTTTAATGCCATCCTTGAGAAGTTTGCCGACGTCTGGTAAAACTGATGATGGGACGTCGAGGCGTTGAGTTTGCATGACCAAGTCTGACTGACCACCCCATGTGACAAAATCTGGTATTACCCTAAGCTTTTTTCTGATTGGTCCATTCATGAGCTCATAGAGAGAGTTGCTGTGTGTTCTTGTTGTGTATTGAGCAAACATTTGATAGTGAGGCAATCTTGAAGTGTCTATGGAGATAGCAGGTAACTTGACAGAATCTGGACTGTTATGCCTCAGAACATAATAAACATCAACATGATCAGTTGCACTGCCAATAAGAGCATTTTGCAAATCACTGAAATGCATTGCAGTGTCATAATCGCCTAGCTCTGTTGCATTTGCAGTTTTCTTAGCTAACTGTTGGACTCTGAGCATATCTTTGTCATCCAAGAGAGAAAGAGAATATAGGTAGGGACCATAAGAAAGCACGGTATCAGGAAAGGAAATCAAAGAATCCCCAAGGGCTATTCCCACAAAATTGCATTGAATCTTTCCCTGTTGGATGGAATCATGTAAAGCAGCACCAAAAGCAGCCACCATTTTTCCACCATAGGACTCCCCAACCATGAGAAATGGAATGGTCTTGAAGACTGGCAGCTTTTCCAGAAAGGCCCGGAAGAAAACCATCAAGTCAGATGTTATACCTGTGAAAACAAAACAGAGAAATAGAACTAGTAATGGTGGACTAGATGAAGAATAAGAATAAGAGGAATTCTAGAGAGAAACAAAAGGAAAATGTGAGAATCACACTTGCTGAAGGGATGTGCAATGGCCATAGAGGTTATAACCTGGCATACCGATAATAACCTACATGTTATACCTTATTGGTTTTAATGCACCTGTCAATGTTAAGCCCTTGGTAGGGGGTGAGCATGGGCTACTCATGGGAAATTGACACAGAGAGCCTTCCCCTGGGTAAGGATTTTGACACAAACACGTTGCCCCATGGTCGGGTGACGCAACCCACAATTTGACATTAAGTAGGTGCATGGGGGTGGTAAATTTAACATTCAGTCGGTGCCTGGGTGTGGGGAGTTTGACTCTCCCTTTCATGTAAAGGAAAATTCTCCTGGCTCAGTCCCCTCTACTTACCTGGAGGCTTAACACTGATAGCCTGCAATACATTCTCACATACACGACTTGAAGTTATACAGGGCTTGGGGCATCCTTCCCCAGGAAATAAGAGAAAGGTATTTCCGGAGCGGTCAGTATAAAATGTAAACCGAGGACTGCAGACCCGGACTGCGGACCAGGTATAAAACCCGGACTAGGTATAAAACGTGGACTGCGGACCGGGTATAAAACACGGACCAGGTATAAAATGCGGACTGAATACAAAACAGTGTGAATAGCGATAGGCTGACGACATGAATTGAAGTTCGACATGGGAATGTCCCGCGATAATTGCCACGTGCATAATTGTCACGTGAGAGGTGTTAGCTGGAGTTTGAAGATGAGGGAGTGAGATCTCGTCACATTATTCTGCTTCTACCGGTCAATTTGGCTCACAGAACAAATAGAGAGGAACTCTTGGTTTACAAGAAGCGATATTTTGTTCATTTTGAGTTCTTAATATGAAACCCCAATGTTGTTTACGTTCTTTCCTAATGCAAAATAATGACCAGCAACGAGTGACCTGTGGAATGTGACCTGTGTTTCAGACCCGCCGATTGAGTTATCAGCATAGTATTAGAATTGTGTTGCTATAAGACGCCGATTTTTTTTAGGCTGCTTAAAACGACGATCAATAGCGCAAGGTTTTAGTTTTAGAAATTGCAAAACGTTTCTATGTTTTATTTATAAGGCCTCAGTTGTTCAAAAGGTGGAGTTTACGCAATCAACCGGATAACTCACTATCCATTGGAGAGCGCAACTTAACTGGTATCGCTATGATTTATCCGGCGGATAGCGTCATCCATCGTTTGAACAACTGGGGCCAGAGGTAATAAACGAAAGGAATTTATGGAATACTTCGCTGGACACCGGCTTTATGTTTAGAAATCTAGACATTTGAAACACTATAGTGGGATACCCTATTTAGACAGGGCGGGGTCTATTTACTTATTTGGAAATAAATGTTCCTGTAACGTTGTTAGATATCTAGCGCCAGTCTCTGCGCGGTTGTTGTTTTGAAGAGTTGAGGTCGGCCATTTATACCGTTTCCGATTAAGAGTTGTTTAGCTGTTACATTCCGATTGACACAACTTTTTGTTCATCTCAGTGCCGCTCGGGTCTGTCTGGAAACAGCATTCGATCAAGAGAACAACCGTTACAGTACATGTCCTGATTTACGCGTACACATTACCGACTTCATCTTTCGCCTCCCAAGCATACTTTCAATAGCCCATTTCCGAATTGATGTTTGCCTCTCGTTGAAAGCGAGTCTCGGTGCACAACCATTCAAATGGAAATGAGTTGGGTATTTTCATGCAAATCAAACTCATTATCATTTGAATGGTTGAGCACCAAGACTCGCTTTGAACCAGAGGCAAACAGCAATTCGGAAATGGCCCATTGGGAGTAAAGATTGCGTGACGAGCGAAAACAGTCTTCATTGTGTTGAATCCATCCGGCCATCCTGGCTCGAACTACGACATCAACAGTCAGAGGACCCTCATATATACGAAGAGTTGAAGTTTATGCCTAAAATGCAATATTTTGACACGGAGTAAGGGCCTCTTTACACGACCCCGGGTTGGACACCGACCCGGGTCAGTTCAGCGTCGAATTCTTACGTTTACACGAGCCTGGGCTGGTTGAGGGTTGGGTCAATCTCGGCTAACCCGGGTCAGTTCCTTTTTCGCTCGGTTGAAAGGGCTGGTAACTTTTTTTTGACATTCTTTTTTTCACATCCTCTTCTTGCCCATTCGCCTACGCCATTTTTCTACAGGATGAGCATGGGCAAGAACGCTGAACCTCAAAAATAGTGACGTTCAAACGATCCCGGGTCAGATGGGCCACTGTTTACATGAATACATATGTTTACATAATAATAAAAATCTGAATCTGAAGAAATTTCAACCCTTCTAGCCGGGTCAACCCGAGTCTCGAGAAGGGTTACCCGGCAAGGGGGGCTGACCCGGCTTGACTACTGTTTTCATGTAAACGCTTATAAACATTTGAATGCGAAAGGGTTACCCGCCGCGGTATTCAACCCGGGGTAAAAAGCAACCCGGGGTCGTGGAAAGAGGCCCTAAGAGGACCCAAGGCCTTGTTTTTTAAATCCGTATCTGGGCCAGTACCTAATCCACAGTCCGCGTTTTATACCTGGTCCGCATTTTATACCCGGTCCGCAGTCCGCGTTTTATACCCGGTCCACAGTCCGGGTCCACAGTCCGCAGCCCACGTTTAATACTGACCGATTTCCGGAGTACCAAAGTGATGCTGGTTTTCAGTGTCACGCCATTCAAAATAGATCAAAACAAAAATAAAAACCCTTCAATAGATAAAGTCCAGAATCTGAGGAAAGAAAGGAGATGAATATGCAAAGACTCTCGCCAAGATTCAGGTCACAGCAATTTTTCTTACGCAAGATATGCGGAGAAACATTTTACCCAAATTTATAGGGATTTGTATGGAGACGCCATGCTGGTGCCCATCCGGATGGGCACCAACATGGCGGCCGGAAACCAACAGAAATTTTGCTACAAAAGCGTGAATATATCTCTGGAGGAACTCAAAAACAATAAAATAATAGCCAAATTCCCTGAAATAAGTCACTTTTTTAAGCAACATGACATCCCTCTCGGTCGTCATGTAAATGCCGCGTCACGCAAAAGCTTAGAAATTCAAGCGTAGTCTATCACGAACCCATTCGGAGCAAAACTTTGTATGAATATTAGTTTTCAGCTGCTCTTATACATCATGAAAGTAAAATATCAGGAGGATCAATAGTTTTGTAGTTTGAGTGTTAGTGACGTCATGCGAAAACCGGCAATATACACTGGAAATTCAGGAAATTATCCAGTGATCCGGGGACGCGAGTAAAACATTACCCCACCAGCCCCTTGCTTTTCGTGATATTTCTTCATACCTGAAATGTTTGTAGTGAGGGCCTTTTTGTCTAGAACATAGCTGTATCCACATCCCACTGGATTATCTACAAACAGAACGTTCGCTTCCTCAATCCAACTCGTATTTCGCACCCTCATATTTACATCCCGGGGACCTATCTCCTCAAAATTCCCAAATCCTGTCGAGGAAGCACCCGGCCCGCCCTGTAACCACAAGAGAAGGGGCTTCTCCTCGCGTGCCTTTGAATCACTGGTGTTCGCTCCATACAGCCACCAAAACATGAATGCGCCCCCTCTGACTTCCACATATCCCCAGGTTTCATCTGGTATCTCTGAGTGCGATGAAACCTCTGATCTCGTGAGAAAAAAAACTTCAAGAAGTATCAGCGTGATAAAGGAAGTGACATGCAAGAACGCCATAGCACTCAGCAGTAGTAATCCTCTCATGCCAAGGGCCGGAGAGAGCCTGCTTTTTTTAAGGCTTGGAAAGAGTCATGGGATAGTCATGTGCAGCCCATGGGACAACAACAGCAACAAGCAAATTTAATCCGCAGGGCTGGGGTAATCTAATTCCTTTATGCGCAGACAATGCGCATATTTATCATCGACAATTATAATTTCGCCTTCGATCTTCCTAGGGAAATCGGAAGAGATCCAGGGGTACCCACCCCTACCCCTCCCCTGATACATATTTATATTTTAAGTCGGCACGCAACGCGAAAATTCAAGATGGCGGAATCATCTCAACCTTTACCAAATTTGAAAAGACACGATTTTCAAACCTCGGCAGACCTTGAAAGGGTAACTGATTACGCTGAAGAGAAAGAAATAAACACAACGGACTTAGAAAATGTAAGTTGTATAGTCTGCGATGAAGTCTGCTGTGTTTGAAGCTGTATTAGTTTGACGTCTTCAAAACGTTGTTGGACACCAGGTTGGACAGAGTGAGTCTTGAACAGTTGGACACCAGTCATGTAGAGTTTAACATCATTTTCTGTTGACTGTCATTTTATTTCTTAGGCCCTTAGTCTAGTGGAGGGAAAATATTCTGAAGAGAAAGCGGCCAAGTTGCAAAAGTTAGTCCCTGATAAAAGATGAACATTTCGACTCGTGAATTTATGCCAAGCACTTTAGTCATCGCTGTGGTCTTTTGATAGATTCTCAGCAAATTTTTTGTGTTTGTAGGGAAAAAGAACTTGCAAGAGTTGTTATCAAAAAGGAAGACGTCGATTTAATTGTATGTATACTTATTGAATCACCATCAAAAGGAGCCTGCACTGCCATAATTTGGGCAGCTTCTGTGAGTAGCGGAGCACAGATTACGTAAGCTTACGTAAAACAAAAGAAATAAAAGACAGGAAACAAAACAACTCCAAATAAAGACTATTCCCAAGTTACCAAAAATACAAAGCTTTCCGGTACCTGCAGAAAGACCCATAATTTGGTAGTTAGTTGGTCAGTACAGAATGTAGACTGCAGACCGGGTACGAAACTTACCTGCAGTGTATGGATCGTTTTCACATGATGTCATGACAGCCACATTGGTGTACCTAAACAAAGAAACGGTGGCCATTTTGGTGTCCCAAAACAATCCTCGGGGAATTAAACTCCATTTTTATGCAAATATGTGCTATTGTTTTCGTAAATCAATATGGCCACGGGTCACATGAGGGAAAACCATCTATTGTCATGCATTGCATCTCAAGGACATCTTCCACAAATGTTGCATTCTTGGGGGATGTTCTTCTCCTATTTCTGGAAATAATTACTTTATAGACGACGTGACACGGTCTTAAATGGTCTTCAGTGTGTTTCTGCTTTGAGTGCAAGATTTCAGTATATAAATATGGGCTAAGTGCAATATGATATTGAGAAATGAGTGTAGCAATAAATTATTACTGGAAAGAATAGTAAAAAAAGTAATATAAGCATGGTTTGTGAATGACCATTTCTTTACTTTTCTTGTAGTTTTATCTTGCATCACACAATTCTTTACAGGTCAAAATTATATTGGTATGTCTACCCCTGAACATGGAAAATATAAACATTTTCCCAACAAAAGGAACATATATCGGCTGCAAGGGCAGCCATCATATGTCACCACTTCATTTCTCAATATCGTATGGCAACAAGGGTTTATTTATAATGCAATCTCACCCTCAATGCAGAAACACTGGTAAGACCATTTAAGACCATGTCACTTTGTTTATATACTAATTATTTCCAGAAATAGGATAAGAACATCCCCCAAAAATGCAAAAATTATTTGTGGAAAGTGACCTTAGAAAAGTGACTGCATGACAAGGTGAAATTTTGTTTTTGTTCTTGCTCTTCATTTTGTCCCTAGTAGCATTTTGTATCCAGTCTACAGTCTGCATTTTGCACTGAGGAGGTAGTCAATCAGTGCTTAATCTTGACCCAGGGAACTCTTTTTTTGGAGTGGGGGGGGTGGGGTTGGGGGCTTGATTTTCAGTGGAGACTGCCTTTGGAACAAGTGGAGACTGCCTTTGCAATAATAAGTGGAGACTGCCTTTGCAATAATTTGTGGTTCACTGCTTTCTTCAGTTCACACACCATGGTGTAATATTATATGCCTTAGACTGAACGGATTTGAGTCTCAAATAATACCTTTACACCTTGTAGAGCCCAGAAAATGGTCTTCCCATTTTAGTTAGTCCAAATATTCCACATGTACAACTTGGCTCTAGAGTACAACTTAATTTTATTGTTTCTCATTTGTTTTTTGTTTTGTTTTGTTTTTTGCTTGTTTGTTTGTTTTTTGTTTTTGTTTTTTGTAGGTTGAAGAAATGGAAATTCCAAGAGCTGCAGCAGAAAGAAGTTTGAGGGAGCACAAAGGAGACGTGGTGGAAGCGCTTGTGTCGTTAACCAACTGATGGAGAAAGGAAAAAATGGAAATAAAGAAAAATAATATTATTGTGAAATAACATGATGCACTCTCTGGGCTACAAAATGTATTGTTGAAACCTGATAGATTGGAAAATATCAAACACTACGAGAGATTTTACTTTGTTTGCTTCTTGTGAGGAAGTTGTTCAAAGTTGACCCTGGAAGGCTTACAAAGTCCAACTGTACAGCTGTAAATCAAAATGTTTAATGTATGTTCAAACTTGTGTGCCTCCCTTTTATAGACTATAAAAATATGAAACTGGAAAGATCTGCATAGGCACTCGATGGCACTTGGGAAAGCGTGATCCAAAACATTTCAAGTAGAATGCATATTTTTAGCCTGGGACCAGGCTCTGCAGTTGGGGTTATGGAGCGAAAAGGAACGTGGCGGGAAAAAAAATGGCGAGTGAAGCGAGCTGAGCGGGGGACTAGAGGAGGGTAGGGGCTGCCCCTGCGGAGCCTGGTCCCAGGCTAGTATATTTTGATTTAAGGATTAACAAGATGCAGGGAGTCGTTCAGGTGGGATGTGTTGGTTTTTCATAAGCATGAAGTCATTGAACTTTATAAACTGTAGTTGTATTTATTGTTAAGTGCCAAAGAGCAAACATACACAAAATACAAATGGCATTGTGTGGCGTTTTTGTGTGTCCTGCTTGTCTGTTTTCGACCTTGCATGTGATTCCAAGGTTGGAACCAATGAAATTGCACATTAAGAAGACAACAAGACCTTATTGGCATTGCCTTTCACAAGTAGGGTATTGCCAAGAAATGACATAATCTGAGAAATGAAAAGTTTTAAAACTTGGCCAGTTGAAGTTTGTATTTTGCACTGTTTGCTAGTGTATCAGTCTGAAAACTTATACAGACCCAAAACAATAAATTTAAACACAAAGCTCAGATAAATCGTTCCGGTCTACAACGAAGTGAACTTTTAACAGGAAGCTTCATGGTGTTTAATTACTTCAGTTCTGGTCCACATTTTTCAAATACTTTATTAAAATCAGTAAAAAGCCAAGTATTTTTTTACTTTTGTCCTCTTTTGTTTCTGTCTCGTTCGTAATTGAGGAGACTAACAAGACAGTTCTTCTTTATTTTTATAAATATTTTGTTAATCTCACTCCTTTTCTTATTACCATTAACTTTTCATTCAACGTTCTATGTATAAATCTCTTATACTGCAAAAATGATGTATACTTTGGATGCTGAACTTCAATCGTTAGCTTTAGTTGATAACACCCGTATACTAGCTGATCCACTCTAACACCAGCAGCCAATAATGCGAAGAGCACGTGAATTTCCAGAACAAAGGTAGCTGAGTTGCCACAGTTACATAATATGGCGCTGTGTCTAACATGACACACTACCCACATGTACGCATTGCGTGCCTAGTTTGTGCTATGCGTGCTAATTCCGGACCGTCTCGTGACCCCTTGTATCGAACACCTAGTTCACTGTGTGGGAGACCAGTAACGTGACGAACACTAACGGGAAGATGTGGGTTGGAAGCTTAGTGCCAGCATTTGCTGTCCTTTCATTGTATTTCATTCTCAGCACTTCATCTGCTATCAAAAATTTACAAATACCGGACGAAGATTGGAGTTACGTGAATGTTAGAGAGAACGCGTTCATGTTTTGGTGGCTTTATGGCGCTCAGACGAGCGATCCATCGCAGCGCCTCCAAATGCCACTTGTGATGTGGCTGCAAGGGGGACCCGGAGGCTCGTCCACGGGATACGGAAATTTCGAGGAGCTTGGGCCACTAACAGTGGATCTGAAACCACGCAATACAACATGGCTGCGAGCTGCTAATGTGTTGTTTGTCGATAATCCAGTGGGATCAGGGTACAGCTATGTTACTGACAAAAGTGCTTTTACAACAAACGTCACAGGTAAGCCATGTGCAGTTCTCTTCTTCTGAAAACAACGTCACAGAAACTTCCGGAAGGCAGGGCATTTGATGCGAGTTTGGGCAGCTTCTGTGAGTACCGGAGCACAGATTACGTAAGCTTACGTAAAACAAAAGAAATAAAAGACAGGAAACAAAACAACTCCAAATAAAGACTATTCCCAAGTTACTAAAAATACAAAGCTTTCCAGTACCTGCAGAAAGACCCGGGGTTTGGCTCCATATGGGGTGGGGAATGTGATGCAAGACGAAGTCCGCAAAAAGTGACATGCCCAGGGGTTTGCCCAGGGGTGGGGGGGCGGGGATGGGCACTCTTGGAATTTGATCGAGACATAACTACCAAGTCTCACGGCTAAGCCGGTGTTGCAATCTCTCATGCCTGGTGGGAAAGTTTGAGCCATTACAGCCTTACGGACGAAAATGGAAAAAAATTTAATACTCGAAATTGAATTTGAAAAATTGGAAAAAAAAATACTTACTGAAAAACATTAATTATTATATAACGTACTGGTAAAATAAACTCAAACTAATGTGACAAAAGGAAAGTCAATGTGAATGATCATACTATCGAGAAATCTCTGTTTTTAATAGGGAAAGCACTGAGATGAGATTGTGTTTAGGAAAACACTTCAGGGGACATGGGAATGGGACAGTCAAAGGTGTTGGACTATTTCTGCTTCCTCAGACATATTCGGGTATTATTGGTCCCCTACAAAAATTCCTAGAACTCTCAGGATAAAAAAAATTAATGTCATGCCTATGGGAAAAAAAAATTATTGTTGACAGGTATAGCATACAGAGGGCTAGTCCAATTAAAATGGCCTAGGACAGTGTAATTTAATAACACGTGTATACTGAAGTATGTTCGTCTTTTGTCTTCACAGGAATAGCTAGTGACCTTGTTGCCCTCTTCAAAGCTTTCATGAAAAAACAGCCAGTTTTTCAAAAGATTCCATTTTACATTTTTTGTGAGTCCTATGGAGGCAAGATGACTTCTGCATTTGGTGTAGCATTGTATCAAGCTATTCAAGCTGGGGACATTGAGTGTGACTTCAGGGGTGTTGCCCTGGGAGACTCCTGGATATCACCAGTGGATTCTGTGTTATCTTGGGGACCCTATCTCTATGCTTTGTCACAGCTGGATGATAAAGATCTTAAAAAAGTCAACCAAGCAGCCAAAGCAACAGCTGATGCTGTTGCAAGTGGTCAGTACATCAAGGCTACTAAACTGTGGGACGAAACCGAGGTGGTAATTGCACAAAACACAGATAATGTTGATGTGTATAATGTTCTAAAACACAACCATGCTCAATTCTCTAAGTTCCAATCCACAGGTCAGACTCTTCTTGATCGTTTGTACGCACACCATGTTGGTCGTCTCTATGAGGAATCCCTTACAGAACTAATGAATGGACCAATAAGAGAGAAGCTGGGCATCATTCCAAGCAATGTTACATGGGGAGGTCAATCCAGGAATGTATTCACTCAGCAATCTGAAGACTTCATGAAACCGGTGATATCTGAAGTGAGCAAGCTTTTAAAATGTGGAGTGAAAGTGGTGATTTACCAAGGCCAGTTAGACATCATCTGCAGTACTCTTGGAGCTGACATGTGGATTGCAAAGCTTGATTGGGATGGGCTTGCTGACTTTCAGAACACTAACCGAGTACCACTTTATCCTCCCTCGGGCATGAAAGACAGAAACACTGGGGCATTTTACAAGGCTTACAGGAATTTAGAACTCTACTACATAATGAAGGCAGGGCACATGGTTCCGTCTGATAATGGAGAAATGGCTTTGGAAATGGTGAAAAGAGTAGTCGAGCAAGATAACTTTTCTTAAAAGTTGTTGAAATTCTCTGTTTATGATGATTGCAGTGCTTATTCAGTCTCACAGTTTTTTGGTCAAAAGTATTTCCCATGAATTTAATTTTGTGAATCAACTCTTACAATAATGAAAATATTACTAGTTTTAATTGTGAATTAAGCATTTTAAATACATAGTATAACAGTCTGCTAATAATTCTATCTAAAAATACACCCTAAAAACTAATGTTTACATTGGAGAATAGAAAAAATAAGGGGAAGCTTCAATAAATAAAATAGAATGGCTCACAATTCAATTCATTGCCTTTAAACTGAAAAAACTTTTTTTTTTTTCTGGGATTAAAAAAAATTGTGTAAGTTGTTATATTCAACTGACACTTCAAACAAAGTGTAATTTCCCTTTGGCATCTTCTGTGACATCTTCTGGTAAAGGAGGCCATGTGATTCCATCACCAAACGGAGGGAAAGATAGAGGCAGAATAATGCACAGCCATGACCTGCAGTTAACACCAAATACCGTTATCTCTGCATTATATTTAACAATATTATTCGCTGAAGGCAAATTGAATATTGGTGAATATTTACCAAGATTATTAATATTCACTGAGCTACATGTAGAGGTGGATATTGTTTTAGTATAATTTTCAGCGGTGAACATATCTTACTAAGCTCATTTTCTGACATATCTTACTAAGCTCATTTTCTCGCACCATACCATAAGTTACAGCTCCTTGTTTTTTCCATTTCAACTCATAGCCCTCATGCCTCACACTCGGGCCATAAACTGAACTGGAAAAAAATCGCAGGCCGTGTCTTATAATACAGCTCTCTCAAACTTGGTTACTAAGAGGTATGTAATTACTCTAGGTTGGGCGCGACAGTAGCTTTGACCATTAACTAAAGCAAGAGGCTTGCCTTTGTCCTATGCTCTCTAAATAAAGGGATGAATCAAAATGTTTTGCCTCCAAAACCTTGATGTTTTAAGTAAAATAATGGCTGTTAAATGAGACTCATTTCACACGACCCACAATGATCAAATGTTTCTTTTAATGATTGACATACCTTCCACCCACCAACCCCAGAAGCATTCTCCAGTTACTCCAAATGCCAAAATTATAAGGGTTTCTGAAAACCTGAAATGATATTGTTTCTGTAAGAAACCAAAACATGTAGATAACAGCAAAAGTAGAAGCTGTATGTATGTTGCTTACCAAGCCTTGTTTCCGTAATTTTTTGGCATCGTCCTTATTGATGTACCATTCAATTGATGTCTCACCATAGCTGATCAGTCTACAATGCCATGCAGTTAAAACTCCAAGGGCTAAGGTGATGGCAGAGCAAAGCATGAAAACAAAAAGAACACAGAGGTGCTCAGCCTCCGATTGACTGTCTTCTCTTAAGGGAAAATAGAAGTCCAGCTGAAAAAAAAAACAACAACAGTAAGCAATGATAATTTGCCACATAATTAGTTGTTTCATTTAGTTAATACGCATGTCACTCTGGTAGCTAAACCCACCTTGATTTTTGAAGCTATTGCTGCAGATGAATTTTGCCCATTAGCAATGCCTGAGCTAGGGTGGGATGTGCCATTCTATAATGAAAGTATTGGATACAGTGAATTAATTTAATCAAAGGAACTTGATTATGCTGACAACCATAAAAGGTTCTTTGTGGGATACATGATAGCTGTGTAGGTATTTACAATGGCGATCTGTAGGTGAGCCACCATACAGATCAGATGTGAACTTGTGACCTGAATGTGTGATATAGCAGGTTAATTAGTATTCTGTATCCAAATAATGAAATGGCAATTTTGTAATTTGGATATAGGATACTAATATTATCTGAGTAACACTGCATGGGCAGAGCCTTGAGGGGCAAGCTCCTTGAAACTTGAAATTTCAAATTTTCAATGCCTTGACAGTACAGCGTGTGGGCCTAGGAAAGAAAGGAATTAGTCTTTCAAGAAGAGATGACAACTCAAATTATTTTGAAACCTTCCCAGCCATTGGTTATACAGCTCTGAGCAGCAACTCTTAAGTACCTGTAACCAGGTTAAACATCAATGTAAAGGAAAATGCAACTACTAATCAAATTAATAAATATATTTTACAAAAACACTTACCCAGTCGTTCATAAAGTGCTTGATAAATAGTGTTATGGAAGACACTGTGATATAAAGAGTTCCCAAACACATGAATGTACAAAATGATATAAAATATTTATGATTAAAATGACCAACACAGTTATTTATCCATGCTATCAACTAGAGTTAAGGAAACTTTACATACACAAAATGTCATTTGCAGTTATACACAGAAAGAAAAACTGCAAAAATTTAACCAAAAGTGAATAGAATCAAAAAGACCTTACATTTTGCATGCTAATCAGTAAATATATAGATAAAAGTCAAAAAATAACACGTAAAGGATACGACAATGATGGTCCATCTTTAAAACACACCTTTAAATGAGCAAAGCACAACATAACCTGTGTTATTATCACGTTGATCGCTGGTTTCTGGAAAACAAATACACTTCCTTTCCATGTACATAATAACTTAATGTCATTCTCATATCATTAATCATACGATATGTACCTGTCCAGTATTGGCGTGGTTATTCAAAAGCTGAGTAATGCTATCCACCAGATTCATGGCTATCCAGCGAGCCGTATTTTAAATAAAGACATGGCTTGCATTTTTTTTTTCCAGTTCAGTTTATGGCCCGAGTGTGAAGCACAAGAGCTATGAGTTTATCCAGTCGATAGCTATAGGCCTATCCACTGTTTGAACAACTGGGGCCTGAACTATAGAGGCCACAATGCTCACTATCTTCCATGTTATTGTGCCAAAACAAGGGTATCTTACATAATAAAAGGTAACCACCTGATAATCGATATTATTTAACTCGTTAATAATTCATGAAGAAAAAACAAAGTAAATGTCTTATTAATCAATGCTTATTATATATCTGATGCAAAATTCTCCTAATTTACATAAACGTTTCATGACTTTCTTCGTTAAAATGACTTGTACAACAAAAATGATGGATGAACATCAATACCAAATGCTGACATTAAATAAGTAGTTTTCAATATCGATCTGCATAAGTGTTGCATCAGTCAGTTTGTAAATGTGATACAACACTGCTGCTCTTATTGTAAACATTACATACAAGCGATGAATAAATTTAGCACAACTTCAATGTATAGCTTATAATAAAAAAATAATGATTATTTTAAAACAGAAGGCCAACTTCTCACCTCTTGCATACTGAGCAGTGATGGCTCCTCAGAGGTTTAATTTGAATACCTGGAATGGTCATCATTTACTATTAATTTTTGTCTGAAATTCAACAGGTGCATGTATGCCCAATGGAACTCTAGTTCTTTCTTTTCCTTTGCATGGCTCAAAGAATTTGATTGTACCTTGACGATTAATGAAACTATTCCAAGTTGTACAAACGAAAATCATTGAAAACAAATTAGGGGAATACAATAAAAACACAGCAGAAAAACTGAGGGAAGGGGGGGGGGGCGCTTTTCATCCCATTGGCTTACTCAATTGTTTGCATACAGCAATGGCCCGCACAGTTCACTCCATTGTTTTAATGGTGTTTTTTTAATGCAAATTAGCCATATTTTCAGTACGAACACACAAAAGTCTGTAAGACATTTTCACTGGGAGCTTGTTAATATTATTATTTTAGAAAACTCAACCTCATAATGGAGGTTTGAATGCTAGTAGAAAGCAATGATTTCTGTTTTAGTCACTGAGGCAATTCTATTGTATTTCGTGTACTAATGATACAACTGCACAATGCAAATAATTGGCTTCAGCACTTACATTTTTTACAAATGTGATATTTTCCACTTTTAACATCATCTAAGTTTGAATCCTGAAAATGTCATTAATAATAACAAGTTTTGCTGAAGTTGCACTTATTGTAGTTTTGTAATGTCATCACTGGTAAAGATTATTTACAAATAATTGTTTATAATATTGAGAGCTTAGCTGGTTCCTTTGTAAATAGAAGTTTCAAATTCTAAATATGATAATATTATAATAAAAAATTATTTTGGAGGAAGTCACAATAGAGCTTTGCGTGGTTAATGATGCCATACTGATTTTGGGGGTGGGGAGGGGGGCAAACACAGCTTAGTAAAATTACAGTGAATGTACATGTATGGGATTTTGATCAACTTTGAACCCCCTCTAACTCCACTACAGCAACAGTATTTTGACAACAAAAGCCATTTTGTACTGACATTATTTTCAAGATGAATAAAGAAGAGATGGAGGCTACAACAACCATAAAATGTATTTTTAAGATTTCATGCAAATCCTGCTAATCAAAATAAAAATGATGTGAAAATAAAAGCAACACCAGAAGATTCATAATTCCTCATTACGGATGTCAACCTACTGGCCTATTTTCTGTTGGCTGAATCATACTGACAAAATTAATACAAATAGTTGCAAATGTTGGAAATCTGCCCACCTTTTTGTAGCAACATTCCAGCAGTTTAAAGTTGCCCAAACGCCCATATATTCACCGTAACTTTTGCTGTGTTTGCCCCTAACCAAAATGGTGTCATTAACTGTGAAAAGGTCTCTTACACTGTAAATTACCTGTGGAACCTCCCCTGGAGATGTAAAGACAGCTTTGAAATAATGAAAAACAATGTTAATGAGCAGCCAATGTGCCATTACAAGATGGAAAAGAACCCATGGAGCACTGTATTCCAAGATAACAGGTACGAGAAATTCATAATAAATTACAACCACTGATGTTGTTAGACTTATCACCAACAGAACAAAAGCCTGAAAAACAAAACAAGCTCAGTTTTAAAATTAAGCTTAATGAGAGTTTGTACTCTTCAATATTTTGATAAAGGAAAATGACTGCATTGAAAGGCCTATAATTAGACAGAAAGTAGGTCTAGATAGCTAAATAGTCTACACATGCAAAGAGAACTGTCTTTTTCCTCCATCCACTGTGGTCATTTTCCCAAGCCAGAGCTGTCATCTTTGCCTTGTATTTCCTTTCCTTGTCTTTACTTACGTCCCCTTATTGTTCTTAAATGTCTTTAGCCCTGTCATAGTTTTGAGTCTGTCCCGCCTGGATTAGCCATAGCCTGTCTATTTAATTGTCAATATATAAATATTACAGTAGAAACCCTCTTGTAAGAACCTACATTTTTGGAAGTCTGGCCAAATAGGTTCTTCTGTTTTGGGCTACTTATTGGCAATTAAGGCTAAGTACAATCTTAATGAGGTTCTTAATTGATATGAAGGAGATATAGTTGTTGACTACCAGAAAGTAAATAAACTTGGGTTTGGTCCTTAAATCTACAGTATTTATTCACAACTGTATTATGTTAAGCCTGACAGAACTCATCTGTTATGGTCAAACTCCTTGGTTAAAATGTTTATCATAATTTAACTGTAACCCACACATAAGAACCTGCTAGATCTTGCTTGGCTAAGCAGGTTCTTCTATTTTGGGGTATTAAAAATAAAATGGCAAATTTCTGCCAGGAGGTTCTTAACCACTAGGCTCTTACACGTGGGTTTTTACTGTATTCTTAAATAAAGTTGAAGTCGAAAGTACTCTTCTGTGCTTTTCAAATTCCATGACTTTCTATAATCTTTTCTAGTTAATGTTTTCCATGAGCTAAAGCTTAGCTGTTACTTTCGAAAAACTGTGTTAACTATCCTTGTTTTAGGGTTTTTCTGATAGAACTCACATTTATTTCAGTTTGCCCTTGCTTTGACATCTGCAGTAATTTATCTATCATACTACACAACTATAATTACGATAAAGAGCACTTTGTCCTGGTTCTGTCGATGTGGTCTGTGCCGCACTGGTGTCATTCCATTTTTTATCTGCACCCCCTCCCCCCCACCCCCAAGGAAGGCTGAAATCTGACCCTACGATTTTTTTGTCACCACCCTTTGAAAAATGAAATCTCAAGGGATGATATTTTGTCGGCACCTTTGAAAAAGCTCTCCAAAAGGTCCAAATTTTGTTGGCTTCTTTGAATAAAAAATCCGAGCCCTCCAATGCAAAAACCCGCCATCCTTAGTGGGGATGCGGATAAAAAATGGAACGACCCCTATGCTGCTTTGGATCTGGGGGTGGGGTGGGAAGGGCAGCAAGTCAGTTTGACCAGTTTGCTCATTACGGAGGGAGAATACTTACCGGCCCAATTATCCTAGCTAAATGATCGACAATCAAGAAGACAGGTTGAAAAATTGTGTCTACTACTGCAGCTCGTGAAGTGCCAGAGTTAAAAGTCAAAGACCGTAAGGTGAACAATGACACCTTCAAGGGTTCCATGTAGCTTTTCCTGGTAACTTGTCGCACAAAATGAATAATGCCACCTTTAAAACAGGTACAACGTCTTAATTCCAAAAAGCAATTTCCTTCATAGCTCTTTGTTAGCAAACAGGATATCATAATGCTATTTCTCCTCGACTGACCGCCATCACTGCCATGTTGATTTTTTTCTTGGGGGACTAAGGAGAGCTATCCCATCAATCCCGTGGATTCCATGTCCTCACCAGGTCTCAACCCGCGTGCATTTTTCAATGTGATGCCTCTCGATGCCGAGAGTCTGAGACAGAGGAGCTTAAATCATGGTTGTTCTTGTTTGTTTTATTTTTGTTCATTTGTTTGTTTTTTTCCTTCTTTGTTTGTTTGCTTTTTTCCTTCTTTGTTTGTTTGTTTTTCAGTATTTCGTTGAGCACGGCCTGACTACACAGTAAACAATGTGAACAAAGCCATTAGGTTTATTTTGTTGGTTTCGGCCGAGCACCGGGAACCGTAACAAAACGTTACATGACAACCTCTTATTACATCCAAGTGTGCGATACAGAAGATAAAACAGAGCTGAGCGACAGTTTACAAAGATAGCACCCGGCAGGATGTCTGGGTAGGAACAAGCTCTAAATAGCCAATCCTACGAGGCTACACAAGAGGGGATACACTTAGACATAAATGCCCTAAAAATAAAGTAGAATAAGGTAGAATAAAGTAGGTGTCGGCCTAGAATGAAATCCCACGTGATATACATCTCTTATATAGC
>BLFK01000990.1:1566129-1572492 GCA_014634185.1 Astreopora myriophthalma | reverse complement strand
CCCAGTTCCTCGCTGCTTTCAGATACCCGTCCACGACAGCCTGTCTGCCCCCGACGCGGCAGTGAGGGAGAGAAATGTCGGCCCCTAGACCATATGGGACAGATCCCTTTCGTACTCACAGCTCAGTTCCAGTTACCATGATACAGATTTTCCAGCAATGTATATTGAAACTGTAACCCGATGTCTCATCCATATGGTACGCAATAGAGTAGACCGGAAGTAGAGGGTTCCAAACATTGGCGCATGCGTATTTTCTAAAATTGATAAAATTCTAACAACATGAGTTGCCTTGCAACATTACTTTACACAAACCGACGCTGGCGTCTCTGAGTACTCCATGGCACGCTCCACAGCCACAATGTTTCTTTCCAAGTCACTATGGGTGCGTGCCATCCAGTTCAATGTGGCGGTTACCTACCACCGACTACTACTAATACTAGTACCTCTACTACTATAATAGCTGCTACTATATGACTTGGGTGTGGTCCGGGACATAGTCAGATAGTCAGGTCTTACACCAACTACTACCCATGGCAAAGATAAGTTTGTCTTTTCTCCGTGTTTCGGCGCAGAGATGTAAGTGACTTTTGGGTGCCCTTTCAAGTAGTTTCCTTTATGTTGATTCCTTCGTATTTTATTTCTTTTCGTGTTTAGTTTTCACCATTTTAACCACGTTTACACATCGTTTTGAATTGTGATATCGTGGCATTGCTGTTTTCATTATCTTGCTCCAAGAAGGGTCAATAAACGCGTTCAAAAAACCGTGTCGCCTCAACAGTAATGAAAATGAAACTACCCTAACTTATCACCTCCCTGTGTTTTGGCGGCGCATAATAACACCAAGTTCAAATTCATACTATTTTTATTTTATTGTATTAGCTTCCCCATGTCTTACACACACAACAAATTACAGAAATAATAATAATAATAACGGCAGGGCGAGAACAACAGCATAAAGCCAGTTACTCAGTGTGGGCCCACAGTTATGCATCCTCGCTGCAATCGCTAAAATTACAACTTTTTCTTTCCTGTGTCCGAAATTCTCCCCTTCTTCCTCAACCAAGACCACTTTTCCACTGAACAGTGAGAAACGGAATCTTTTTTTTTTCGAAAGGGACAATTCCGAGGACTCAGTGTTGCCTCCCCCGTCGCCATTTTAGCTGTTCTCACTTTGATCACTGGGATTTTCATGTACTGGATTCCCGAGACTCTATTCGCGCCTATCCAGCAAACCATAGAAGAAGCAGAGGCGGTTTAAGGCGATTATGAGATACCTTGTCGTGGAAGACGATGTATAACAAAAAACGTTGAGGTGAAAGCGAGAGTTGCTGTAGAGATAGAAGACGTAAAGGCTTGATATCTCGGATAGTCCTTTAATTTGAAGATTCGTGATTTCTGCCATGTCAGAACACAGATTATAATAGCCTTAAATTTAGTATAATTTTCAGCGGTGAATATAAGAATTCGATGTTATACTAAACCGCGCTACCCCGTTAATATAAAATTTTGGAGGCGCGGCTGCTAAGCTAAGCAAACAGTTCGCGTGCGTTTTTATCGTGTCTTAGCACGTTGTTTTCCACTTTCTTGATATTCACCACTGAAAATTATACTAAAACAATTATTCTCCTCAAGCCCAGTAAATATTCGCCATTATTCCCTTCGCCTTTAGCGAATAATTGTTAAATATTCTTCAGTATGTAGAAACCACTGTTTTGGTCAGTTAAGTTCAAGTATATCGAACTTAGGAAATTACGAAAAGAGACTGTGATGTGTATTAACAGCTTCAACAACAGGAATAGTGACTTACATAGGAAATTCTTGCACTCAATCATTTGGCCTACAGGGGGTTACGAAATAGCTTATTCGATCGGTTTTTCTTTTTTTTTTTAGGGGGAAACTAGTTTCGAATCGTCTTAAGGTTACGAATCGTCTTAAGGTGTGACAACCAAGTGTTTTACTGTATTTCTATTCATAAATATTTAGACACTTAATCACCATTTGGGATCCATTGGATCCCATGTATACATAAAAGGAAATTAAGTGGTAACGGTTGATAGCGTTGACGCAACTGAACAATAAAACTTGATTACCGACTTCAAACAAAATCAGTAGCGAGACATAAAGCGACTGTGAGAGCTGCCGGCAAGGCTATGATACCAATGGAGATCCTGACGCCACTATCCAATTTTGAACGATTCTCTGAACTGACCGCTAGTGTCTCCGATTGATCACAAAATTTATCAGAACAGGAGGCCAATGATTTCACACGAACAATGGACCCGTGGACTTCCAGTGGCAGCATTCCTTCTGCCACGACTGAGGCCAACTGTTGGACGGTGTGGTTGAGGTTGAAGGACTGGTTGAATGTGCTGTGAACGCCAAGTGCCCTTTTATCTGCCAAGATAATGACGATAAAGAAGCCGTTTGCATCGTCCAAATGCGTTTCGTTATCAGGGTGAGCAATCCAATCCATAAGGTTCGAATTCCACCTCAGCGCCTTGGCAATGGCTGAACCGACTGCATCTACCAATCGAGCGTGTGCGTCATCTTTTGGAAGGGGGCCGTCATAAGAACGCCTTCTTCGTTGTCTGAGCTTTTCAATCTTCAGTTTAGTTATTTTAATTGGACTTCCTATTCCCATCTTAAAGCACTTTGGAATCTGGCTTGCTACACCACATTGGCTTCCTATATTCCACATTCCTTTTAATGATTCCCACGCAGTGTCCAATCGGGTGAAAGCCCCTTTGATGGTCCAAAATATCTTAAAGTATTCCGAGCAATCAAGGTCACAAATCGACGGCGTATCTTTATCAGGATTTAAGTAGCACGGAGTGTGTGAGGAAAATGCTGTTTGTCGTATCTCTTGACACGATGGGTTTTTCCAAGGTCGCATCAAAGGCACTAGAGCTACTTGAAGGCACTTGCGAACACCGTCTATCCATTTCTGTCCGTTTGCACTGAATAGGGAATACCGCTCATCGTACAACTTGCAGAATTTCTCAGCATACCTGATAGCGTAGCCGTTGCTGGTAGCTTCACATGGGTACTGCTTTTCCAAGCAATTGCGGTACCAGTCGCAAGAGTCACCCGGTGGACTGAAGCACTCTGCGGGCAGCGATCCATTGGTGGAAGCTGTAAATAAGCTAGGGTTACAGGAACAGTCATCAGTCACTGGGCCGCTGTCCTTGTTGTGAAGCTCAAGCATGCATGGGTGCCGGCAAAAGGTCTCCGAGTGATGAGTGCATTCGTATTTATGGCCACTTTTCTGCTGGATGTAGGCATCAGTGACACATGTTGACCATTGAAATTGGTTTTTGTATATTGGTATCTGAACGCAAATTGTACTTCCTGAGGGGCCAGAATCTTTGTTGCACTGAGCGGACCAGCCATATTGTACAAATAAGAATATTATAAGAAAAGGCAACATCTCAATTCTGCCAAACAAGTAAGAAAAACAAACCAAATAATAAAGCTAAGACTGTATTCCACAAGATCTGTGATAGCAAAGTTCTCAGTTCATCAGTTCATTCCCCGGTCCCAAACAGTTTCCGAAAGTGCACCGAAAGTGCACCGAAAGTGTTTCGTATTCCTGTCGTAGTATGGTCGTTACTCCTCCATTTCGTTGTTGTTTTTGCTTGTTCATTCTGATTTTTCAGGGGTTTGGAAATTCCACAAATTCAAGACTCCGTTTCATTACATTGTAGCCTGTGAACACGACTTTTGTCAGTTCACCCCGGAAAACCGTTTGTGTTCGCGTGCTAGGCAATGATCCGCTTATTCTTGATTTCAATCATACCTCGAGACTGGAAACTAACCAGCCCAATGAAGGGAGCAATAGACCTTTTCATAGTTAATGACGCCATATTGGTTCGGGGGCAAAACTACAGTGAATGTATGGGATTTTGGCCGACTCTGAACCGCTCGGAAACCGCTATGAAAAAGCCGGAATTGGAATTATAAATCTTCTCATGTCGCTTCCCATTTCGCGGCAATTTACATAATTTTGATTACAAGGATTTGCATGAAATCTTCAAAATACGTTTACGGCCGTTGTAGCCTGAATCTGTTCTTTATATTTCATGAAAATAATGTCAGTACAAATGACTTTTAAAGACATTTTCGTTGTCAAAATACTGCTTCCGTAGCGAAGTTACAGAGGTTCGAAGTCGGCCAAAATCCCATACATTTAATCTAATTTAGCCGTATTTGCCCCCGAACCAATATGGCGTCATTATCCGTGAAAAGGTCTATTTGCCGCAAGTTACCAGTTATTGTCAACAGCATCTATTATTGATCAGCTTTACAGTGTTACGGTTCAAGTTTCATAACACTGAATGTCATGATCGCGGTCTCAGTTGGTTCAGGCACGGATTAAAGTCATATCACAGTACAAGGTAAAAGTGCCTCCCTTTTTGATCCCGGCCAAAGGCCTGCCCCAGTTTGCAAGTTGCACCTACTGAAGCTTTTGAGATGCAACTTAAGGTTACTTCCCACCTTCGCGGGTGCCCTTCGGAAAAAAAATCGTACGCGCCCCAGTTTAACTAAAACCCTAACAAACTATATATCATAAGAAAGCTTAATAAATGCACTTTACGAAAAAAATACAATTTTAGCGATATTTTCTTTCAGGAAGTGTCAGGATCTCGTAAGGCGTGAAACGACCGAGGGTTCTTCTATTGAATTTATCGGCTATCTGATTGATCAGTACGAGCAAAATGACTGCACAGTCTTATTCACAAGGCATCAATCAACAAAAGTGTGTCAGGCTTTTTCGATATTCTGATTGGTTGTCTAGATATCTGCATCTAAAGTTGAAGTAGCTCACATTTAGCTACTTTTCGTAAAGTGCATTTATTAAGCTTTCTTATGATATATAGTTTGTTAGGGTTTTAGTTAAACTGGGGCGCGTACGATTTTTTTTCCGAAGGGCACCCGCGAAGGTGGGAAGTAACCTTAATACGTGTTGACCAACTGCGAAAAAGGGCAACTGAAAAAACAACAACCTGACACCATATCCGTTTCTTGTTCTCTTCCACAAGCGGTATTGCGAAATTTCAGTAGCACACACCTTTGCATCTCAAGTTCGTTTAATTCGAGCTTGTAGTGCACAATGAGCCAAGGAGATGCCTGTGTGCCTCAAAAAGTCCAGTTATGTTCTTCGGATATGCCCCTGTACAGGCCGGGGACCCACAACTAGACTATGGTCTTTAGCAATAGCCTCCTCCTCTACTCACATGTAATTACCCAAGGTATCTGCCTTAAATCCACCTCCCTTAGCATCCGCTATCAGTAATCAACGGCACAAAGAAAGAGCCCCGTAAAAGATCATTGTAACTTAGCAACAAATTTTGTGACGTGGTGATCCTCTGGAGGATTTTATCAAATGAACATTCCCACTCGAAGACGAGGAGTTCAGAGCCGCGTTAAATGTTCGCATCGAGAGGTTATGTCTAGGCAGAAAACTTGGATTCCCCGGATCGCCTCACCGAAGAAAGGTGCGACTGAAAACAGTAGCTCCTCGATGTATTTGTGCACAAAATCTTATACTTTTATCCAAAGAAAACAAAGAATCGATCCATTGCTCCAACATGAACCTGTTGAAATTACGTGAAACGTTGATGCCGATTGTTGTATCACACAGTGGAAACCTCTTAGCGAAGTACTAAATCTATTGCTGAGACTAATTGGCCTGCATAGCACGTGCCTTTCGTTAAGCAACACTTACCAAGCGGGTTTCAAGCAAGGTGTATGCACAAAGCAGAGGAACAGCAAGTAATGATGACTATCTGCACCCCAGCTGATTAAGCAATATCAAAACATTTCGCTGATCCGTGACGTTTTGACAGGCCGATGTACGTCATGCACATGTCATGAAAAATATCTGTATCATTAGCCTGCGTAGCCGGCGGTTTTGTTGAATTTTCGACGCTCTAGTTTTTCCACCGGGGTTGACGGACGAATGATCGGTTGAGAGTAATGGCCGCGCGAAAACTGGAACAAGGTCAAAAGAGAAAGCGCAGGGGGAGGGGGCGAGGAGAACGAGGTTTCGCTCGAACTACAACTCAAACTACAGACCTTAGAAAAATTATCTGGGGCTCTTGAGTTTCTCGAAAGCCTCGAAACTTCTTCGGAAGTATGTCGGGTGCCAAATTCCCTCTGTATCTTGAGACAGAAGACATTTTAAGGCATGGAACTTTGCAATGAGTGTGATAAGCAGATCACAGTACTAGTTTTACAAATTGCTTTTCGGCGCGAAAACTTGTCGGGACGTCGATCGTCGAGAAACGGGCCCCAGGTCAGTGTTCTTGGACAACTCACATTGAGACACGTACCTGCAAACTATTTCCCTCGGTTTATTACGCA
>BLFK01000990.1:1541571-1553005 GCA_014634185.1 Astreopora myriophthalma | reverse complement strand
CAAGGACCGTCTCAAGTAGCCCAACTGCCCTCATCTTTAAGCAAAAATACTTTTGAGTTTGGTCATGCTAACGAGCCTAATCAAGCTAATTAGCACAAGACAAAAGAATAATTTAATGGGCGTAATTTGTATCATATTCGCGGCATGCATCGGTATGACAGGAAGACTTGTTAGTAATTTTACTTTCTGACGAGGAAGTCAGTTTTATCTGAACCGATGAGCAAGATCTTAATTGTCATGAGTCTGCAGATTATCAATCAAACTATGGAGTAACGTAACCTCGTAGAAAGGAATCGAGAAATAAAGCCCGGTCCTTTGCTTTAGCGTTGGTTGCGACAAGGAGACGCAAGCTATGAAACATATCGTTATTATAGCATGATTTGTAGCGATATTTGGAATAAACACCACGAATTATAGTCCAGTATTGTTACATCTTCGTAATTTCACAAGCCCTTTAAGAAATAGGCCAGTGGAATTTGGGACAAAATTGAATTATCATGCGTCGGTGGTGTCAATGCCAAATAAAATATCACGCACACTAGTTCTTCTTTAACTTCTACTGAGAAATTTATACAACATCATGTGTTTATTTTTAATGCAAATACAACTGGCTTCATGCTATTATTTGTTTAATTACTACCTGAGAAATTTCTGAAATTACGTGTTCATTTGAAATTTTTACATGCAGGTATTTCAAATAGAGTAAAGCTAACCAGTCAAATCGCAGAAAGGTCTCGGCTACTTTTTACCATGAGAACCTGTCTTGTTGTGATAGCCGTCGAACTGGTATCCATCGGCTTCGAATGCCTCTAACAACCATTGATAGGGTCACACTATAACTGTCATTGAGAAACGAGGAGTTTTGACGACTTTTTTCGGGGAGTTTATTTATGCTCTTGCTTTGCCTTGAAGTTTTAATTTTTTTTCCTGTTCTTTTTGGAACATGAAAGCGAAAGTCTACTCAGTTTCGTTTCGTTCTGTAGTCCTTGCATCAATGTAAAGCTGATTTTTAATACTTCGAAAGTTCTCCGAACAAAGCCGAGGATTCAGCTCCTTCCTACCCCTCCCTCCTCTTCTGTAACCCTCCCGTCTCACACGTGTTGAGACGTCAATCTATCCCATGAAGCATTGCACTTGTTGTTGCACTCAAGTCGAAGGGATGCACCCGATTTTAGTTTTATACTTTGCATTTAAAGAAGAGGGCAAAGCCATTGAAAAACGGAGGAGATCAAATCAATGGTAAGTCTTATTTTATCCTATGAAACTGTAGCAGACTTCTCCAACAAGGCTCACGATTCAAATAACACACAAGAGCCACTGAGAGAGTTTCTGACCTAATAACAATCAGCAAAATTAAGCTCAAGCGCTAGCCTTATCGCAACTGCGTTCGGTGAACTGTCGTTCACTGTTCTTTTCTACAAGATAATATGTGAGAAAGGGGAAATTCAGTATATTTACGGCTAATAGACCATTTTACAGTTCTGTGCTCAGTCACCAGGCCTTTGAATAAAAGCGAGGCTGGAGTTGATCTTGTTTTGATACAAACCTCACTGCTTTTCTTATGTAAATAGAACCAGTTAACATAAGAACAGCATGATTTACATAAGAAGAGAAGTGAGGTTTGTATCAAAACAAGGCCAACTGAGCACAGAACTGTAAAATGGTCTATTAGACACATGTTAGTCAGGTTGGCTTAGCCATTGAAGTTTGCCTGCTGTTCTTGTCAAACATTTTATTGTAATCATTGTTTGACCTAGTGCTGCGTGTTCGTGTTTTTTAGTTACTGTCTCAGTTTGTTGAGACAGTGGATCATATTGCCAGTGATTAGCCAGGCCGGGGCGTCACTTGCAGTGTGTAAATTGCACCTTGAGTCAGGTTACGAAACTTCAAACCCTGTGAATACCGGTTTTACGAGCTATGGAATGGGAACAATAATCGCCATCATTTATCCAACTATAATAATGTGCCAGTCCATTTAATAGCTGCACCCCCCCTATTGAAGGGCTCACCATGAATTTAAAAATTGTGTGTCTGCTAATCACCCTTCATGGCAGCCCGGGGGCTGAATTGCGAAGGGCTCAACTCAACAGGATCGGCCGAATGCATGTGAATGGCACCTCAATCAATGGCTGCTGCCAAACAGTCATGTATGATCCAGGAGTACAGCACCACAGCCAGATATTATTGACTGGGAGTCTATTTTTGTAGAGAGAGGAAAACCGGAGTGCCCGGAGAAAAACCCTCAAGTCAGGTTGAGATCGACTGAAACTCAGCCCACATACGATCGCAGAGGTGGGAGGTGCTAATGTAGAACACAACGCTAACCTGACTTCCCAGGCATACAGCACAGGGACACCAGGATGGTTAGCCATCCGGATATTAACCCTGCCCAATAGGACTTAACTTCGGTGATCAAACTGGAACCAGTGTTTTGCCTTGGACAAGCTGTACTGCCCTGATTTTACCCTTGAGGGAAAAAAATAAAAGTGCCTATACAACACCCCGTTCAGAATAAGGGCCATTTTGTACACCCCCCCTCCCCCCCACCCCTCACAAATGACTTTGCTGGCCCCCTTTGGAACATACCTTCAATGCGGGGGGGGGGGGGGGGNNNNGGGGGGGGGGGGGGGGTGCAGGCATTAAATGGAATGGCCCAATTTTTTATGACAATAGGTCATTTGTATGATGATGTCATTTTACTACAAAGATCAGAGTGCTTTGTAAAAATGCTTTCTTATCGAAATTTTTTTACTCTTCAGGGAATAACGAGAGTAAAATTTGCTTAACAATAGAAGCTACTCAATGCATTCTGGTCTTGGTAGTAAAATGATGCCATCGTGCAAATGGCCTAAATATTACGTATATGAACATATAGACTGAGTGGGAGGGCTGGGTAGGAAAATATTTGCCTTGAATTAAGGTCTTGCTGTAAAGCCTAAGAGCCAGGAACAAGAGCCAAATATTTTCCTGTCTGGCCCAACCTGACTCAGAAAATGTCTCATAATTTTATGGCCTCTTTACACTCGTTGTGAACTCTCAGTTTGGACAAAAGAGCTAGAAATTTGCACAGAAAATGACTTTGTATCTAATGTTGTTTGTTTTTGCTTTTCTGGTTGCAAATAAACTCAGATGGTAAGACGTAATGAGATCTGCAAGAAGCCGTGCAATTGTTTCTAACAGGGTCGTACTGCATTTTTCCGGCCTCCCTCACGCTATTGCTTACAGCCATCGTGTAGGGATTTTCTCAGTAGTTTTACAATGAAAGTGCACAGCCCTGAGCATGTGGACCATGTGATGATTATGTACTTATTTGCAAGTTTCGCAAGAAGAAATTTTGATATGTAACATTTTTTCCCTGGGCAGAAATATTTGCATTATGCGTCTTGTAACAAACAGGTGCACCCAACAAGAAATGTTTAGCAAAATGCCCAAAACACTGTTTCTTGTGTTTGTAGATTGTTTTATGGCCTGAAAGAGGCACTTTTTTAAGCTAACACAGATTAATCTAGTCATATGTTTTAACTGACGAAGAAGATAAAGTTTCAGAGGATAGACAGACTAAAAAGAATTTCCAGGTTGCTGTTGGCTTTGCAAAAATATCAGTTGGCCTTACATTGTATTTGACTTTTGAGTTGCCCCCCAAAAAACAAAGAAATTACTTTTCCAGCATAAGGAAAGCTTGAGTTCACATTTCAGCAAAGAAAAATCCAGCCTTAATCATTAAATCCAAAATTCTTATCAAGTCTGGTGCCCCAGAAGATGCTCCATAATATTACCAGTCCCCGTTTGTATGTTTGTTTTCAGCTGGGTGACTGGTAGGGCATCCGATGGACGAGTCCAACACTACATGTTGAAAATAAGAAGTTGATATGAGAGTTAGATTAATGCTGCCATCAGTGTGGACCACAACAGTGTCATCAGAATTGTGCTGACTGCAAATTAGGTAAATATTTTAAAGTCTGTAGAAATGCTTTGTGCGATAACAGTGTCTTTTTCCTTAGTAAGCATCACCCAGCCAGGACTCTACTTTTTCAATCTTTTCAAAGTACTCTTACAATGGTGCGTATTTTGTCTATTTCACCTATTTTCTGGTTTGAACAGACGAATGAGAGAGACAATGAGACAAAATTATTGACAAAACATCCCCAGCATGATGTTTCATAGTTCTGGATATCAATTCATGTAGCCAGGCTGTGCCATCTCATCCACCCACAGAGCTGCAAATATGTCTTTCTTGACAGGATATATTATGTTTAACCAAGTCACCATCAAGTTAATTTTAGTCAGACAAACAAGAGAGTAGGCCAGACTCAGTTACAGGACAGAGTCATGGAAAAAGTGGTTTAAGCCATTTTTGTGCAAGTAAATAATAAGACATGCCTAAAGGTCTGTGGTTGAAAGATACTCTTTAATTAAGTAATAGAGGACTTTTTCCGTGTTTACATAGCCTCAGCTAAACACGAGGGGGGGGGCGTTGGGAGAATTTGAGGCTATGTAAAGACGGAAAAAAAGTCCTCTATTGCTTTTATAAAATATTTGTACAAAATAATTCAACAAAGGAAGGAAAATGCTGTTTTTTACTTCTTGATTCAAACAAATTTTCTTGATACACGCTCAAATTTCCTACCAGCCAATCAAAACGCACGTCTGACAACACATAACCAATCAAAATTTGTGTGATGTCACAACCGTATTTCCATAGTCTCATCTAAACACAGCTACTGACCAATGAGAGAGTGTACTATCCTAATTATTTTATAATTACCCATATACATGTAGATAGCTATTGAAACAATTATTTCTCTGGGATCCTGCATTTCTTCCAGGGGAAGCAACTCTACCTGATGAGAGGTCACAATTTGAAATGAGTTGTAACAAGATCATTTCAATCCTAGCAATCTGTCAACTACCATTTCGGGAAGAAATGATATCAAACTTGTGTTACTTTTTGGTGACAGCTATTCTTTAATGGTGGGCATTTTCATAGCAAAGGAAAGTGCCATGTCCAATCTCTTCTTGAAAAACTTCGTAATTAAGTCGATACTTCTCTTTTATGGGTTCTAGTGAAGTTGCCAAGACAACAGTTTCTATTCCAGAAACCTTCACTAGAGGGGTACATTCATGACATGGTGTTTTTGTGACAAAGAGGACTCCCCCAGTGACATCCGTTAAATTACGCATGAGAAGTGCGTTTTGTTCAGCATGAACAAAGAGGGGATATTTTTTGTCCCTTTCTTTATCAGATGCATTGTGAAAACCTTCTTCAATTACTTTTGAGGGAAAATCATTCCAACCAACTCCAACTAGCTCATTTTCTTTCATAATAACACACCCTACCCCAGTCTTTGGCTCAACAGTGTGCTGTATTGTCATTGCTGCTAAGCAAAGAAAATGCTTGGCAATCTTCTCGTCGTGAGAGTCGTTCTCAGGGTCAAAATTCCTTTTTTCTTGCTCTTCATGCTTTAAAGAGTGTCCCTTGTTAGGAGAAAAAGACCTAAATTTTGAATGCTCTAAAGGAAGGTAAATTCGTGCAAACCATTTCACAAGGTTTTCAAATTTGCAGTAGCTTTCTTCAGTAGACTGGACACTCATGCTTCTTGCACAATCTTCGTTCCAGAACCTCCCGAGCACTTTTTGAATGTACTCTTTAATTTCACATGAAATGCCTTCATTGACTAATTCTTCCTCTTCTGTTGTTGGCAAATCTTTCCTTGTTTCAGGTATAAAGACCCTCTGGGTGACTTGAGCTGCTTCAAGTAAGGCGGCAATGTGCTTCTCCTCTTTATCATTATAAAATTCGGGTTCAACCGGTGGATATGAGATGTGACTGATACCAGCCTTTACCAAAAGCTTAACACAATAGGTGCATGGCTTCCGAGATACAAAAACTTTGCAATCTGTGGTTTTGTCGTGATTTTTAACAAGTACTCGCGCTAATCCGTGCACGCCATCACGACTTCGATCAATTGCAAGGAGACGGTCGTTTTTGTGTACAAGAACGCAACCAATTTCCCTGTAGAGATCGCCTGATTTGACCGCGTCTTCTGATGTGGAATTTGGCTTCGGGAACATTTCCATCCACATTGCTAATACTAAATACAGTGACTCAGCAGTGATTATCGTATTAACACGTCTCGTCGAGTTAGCATTTTCATTATTTTCCGTGACGTTCTTGTCGTTTTCAAAGGGTGGCTGATCATCTTGTTTCGCTTCGTCCGCCATCTTCAATTTTGGTTAGTCGACGGTAGCCTGGGGGCTTGTTACCAAGCCCTCATTTATTATTTTTTTTCGCGCACTACAGAGAGACTGGGAGTGAATGCCGATTTGGTTCAACATACATCTTCCGAAAGTGACCGTATGGCAAAAAACAAATTTTTATGAAATCTGCGGATACTTACAGAACCAAGGTAGCTATGAAAGAGTTCGTCATCGCCAACGTTTTCATACAAGGCAGGTTGTACATCGCGGGTCAAGAAAGTCCGATTTATCGAAGAAATATCTGGTCGGTATTTTGAATGGCCAATTGGCAATACGCCAGTATCCGTTTTTCCTTAGCGTTGTGAAGTGTTCGGGAATTTTTATCTTTGACGTAGGGAAACTATGTTCACAGCAGCTTGCATTGTGCACAACTTTTGACTTCTTGCAAAAGCAGTTTAAGTTGAAATTGCCGGAAGATACAACTAGGCGTTCACATTTGGAGAGCATTCGTCTCCCAAGAACAGTCACGACAACAAGTTGAATTTTACCCTTTATTCTAGAATCACAATCTCACAGGCCTTACAATCTCTTCAAAGGTGAACAGTTTTCTTTGTTCCATTTTCTCTATACCTTTTCAAAACGCATTCGTTGACATACACAAGTGCTACCCTGGTTACCAGAGGTTCTGCTCCTCGTACCGCTGATACAACCTCTGGCACTCAGGGTAGACGAGTGCCACGTTGTTACTTCCTTTTCATCTCAAGTTAGGCTATGCGTCTTCAATTAATCAAAAGATCACTGACCCAGATCGGGAGTACGGTTCTAATTTCTGCGCCCTTTTTATTCCCTATTTCTGCCCTTTCCCGTAATGATTTAAAACAAAGTGAAGTAAAGAAGCTTTATTTATGCACGGTAATATTTAAAGCTTCCAGCTTGTGGAGCTGTGTATGGAAAGGAACAATTCAAATAAACAGAACAACGTTAAGAAACCCAACTGGGATGAGGCAATCAGTTGGCTATTTACAAGGAGGGATCACCGAAGTTGAAGTTGAAGTTGATCACCGAAGTTGAATTCGGGATCACCGAAGTTGAATTTCCGATCACGAAAGTTGAATTCGGGACCACCGAAGACAAATCCATTTGGTGGTCAGAGCAGGATTTGAACCCGGAACATCCGCGTGCAACAGCCACGTTTTCACTTCTTTCTGCATTTTCATCGCCGAAACGAACCGCTCTAATACGGACACCAAAGGGACGGAGCAAAGTGTCCGTATTAGAGAGGTGTCCGTTGTATAGAGGTCATGAATATTACGTCACTTTAAAGGCTCCATTGATGGTATTAAGTGTTCTTTAAGTCAAAACTGGCCCAAACAAGTCTTCATTACAATACAAGCTCTACAATTCCAAAAACCTATGGCAAACTATAATACAGTTTCCGAACAGTAACATAATAGAACAGTAACAAGTGTAGCGAACACTAACATGCAGTAGAGCATTTAATGAAAGTTCATTGTTATTGATTCATTTTGCGTTATGTGAGAAGGCAGTCAATCGGGGCGGAGGATTAGGCATGGAGATCCCATGTGAATATATTTTCACTGGACCGCACAAACTCATCGAGTGTTTGGAGAAGTGCTTGAATCTTACAGAAAACCCAGCTGTCCGTAAAGATAGTCTTTCAAGTGAAAATGTCGAGAAGAAAAGAGGTAGAAAAAGGAAAGCAACAACTGGAGAGTCTTCAAAGAATAAGAAATCTTGATGATAAATGGGATTGACATGTCGATATATAATTTTTACTGATTGAAAACAAATGATACTGTTATCGTCTGAACAATGAGACAATTGATTACACTTTGATATGTAACGACAAACAGGAAATCGTGTTGAATAAGAACTGTCATCATTGGAGTGTCCGTGATAAAGAGGTTAAGTTTGTATGAATTTTCTCTCTGGGGCCGAGATCTCGTGTCCGTTGTCCGTATTATAGAGGGTCCTTATTATAGAGGTTATTTTTACAAAGAATGTATGGGCATTTTCCCGGGACCTAGTGAACTGTCCGTATGAGAGAGGTGTCCGTAAGGAGAGGTTCGACTGTAATTGAAAAATTCCCATTTTTCAACACTCCCCGCGTAAAAATCCCACTTTTCATGACTTTTCAATTTGCAGTGCCTGCCTTTTTGAAAATCCTGGTTCCCGCACTCTCCTCTTTGCCTCCCCCGGTAAACGAAGACCTCCCTCTCCACTCTGCTCCGCAGTCTCGAGCACCTGCCACCATGCCCCTCTTCAATCTAGGCAAATTGTGTAGTTGGCCAACATTATAAATCGATCGAAGAGGATGGTTAAATAAGCAGTTAAGGCCATACTGTTTTGAGGATTTCCGAGCGATACGGCTTACCTCCCCATTTGGGTCTCAAAGTTAAGATTAGCTTTTATACACAAAATTAGCTTGCTTCGCAGGCGTATGTTTGTGGAAGCTCAGGTAGGTGTTTCTGGGGCGTGGCCATGGTGGCTCGGTGAACGATCGTGAGCTAGAAACTTAATAAAGTTCACTCGCGCACCCTAATTAGACCCTGCACTGCAGGCCAACTCAAATTACATAGCCGCTCATCCTTTCTTTATTTAGTACTGTTTAATCCCGTTTCTTTATTTTAAGAATGTTATTCCCCCTTTTTTTTTTCAGTGTACTGGTTTACACATGAAGAAAAGAACAAAGTTGCAGTCGTTAAAAGCAGGCAAGAACCA
Organism: Astreopora myriophthalma; assembly: GCA_014634185.1. Lineage (NCBI taxonomy): Eukaryota > Metazoa > Cnidaria > Anthozoa > Scleractinia > Acroporidae > Astreopora > Astreopora myriophthalma. The sequence continues at coordinate 1,544,065 of BLFK01000990.1, read as the reverse complement.
GCGTTCCCTTTCCCTCTTCGAGAGGCAATTACGCCTAAATACAATGTTTACAGAACCTAATCAAAATATCTTGCTGACTACTATTCTTGTTTGATTGCGTGGTAACCGTATGGCTTCCTGTTGGACCACACCATGTATGATACTCCCATGATGCATACTGCGGCGGCCACAGCAGACACAATGACAAAAGGATCGTTGCGTTTGTCAGCTAAAGAAAAAATAATATGCTGTGAATAAGTCTTGAATTAGTGTAGATCTTGTGACATTTCTCGTGTATCAGAACTTTTGGAGATCACATCCAATAAATTATTAACAACGTTCGCGATGGTTGTTTTTTCTCAACCCGCTGGGTAACTTCACTTTTAAAGTTGCTGTTGACGCCACCGCAATCTTCTTACCTGACTTGAACTCCCTTCCACTACATCCATGTAAATTTTGCTCCGATTTTACTGCTCGATCCAAAGTGAAAGACCCACGGGCATACGAAAAGTCCGAATTTAAGCACTTTGTTTTTAAATTTTCCCCTGTAAGGTACACTTCATATGATTTAAAATGAAGCGAAAAGCACATTTTGGCCTCTTTTTCAAAGCGAGTGTAACTGCGAAAGTTTTGTTATGATAATTAGTTTCACTTTGCAAGTGCATTATACGCCTTATTCCAAAATGGCCGCCATTTTAATACTCTTTTGTTTTTATTCAAAGTAGCCCTTGTTGCCTCGTCTTGAAGCCCAAAATTCAAAAGAATATTTAACCTTGAACGAGGCAAAAAGGGCTAATTTGAATAAAACAAAAGAATATTAAAATAGCAGCCATTTTGGAATAGGGTGTATAAGAAAGACTTAGCGCTTGGACACGCTTTGAAAAATAGGCCGAAGTGAATCCGGAAATGGCCTATTGGCTCAAGGTCATTCAGGGAGGTTGAAAAAAAGAGTACCGATTTATAACGATTGCTTAAAATCTACCTCCGATATCAACACTGCGTAGTCCGTCAATGGGATCCTCCGCAACATTTTTCAGCTGCTCTTCTTCTTTTCCCATGATCGGTCCTTGGGCGAGACTATACTGCTCGTCCCTGAAGCCTTTTGTGTCCAGGGACCTCTTGCGTCGTCGGTCGTGTAGACAGCCTTGTGCGCAGCGAGACGAGGGATCTGTGGCGTTACATATTCTGACCTGGCAGTGCATGTAAACGAACTGATAATCGCCGATGAACGTGAAGGCCTCAATGCTAAACCGCTCTTTGGTTTTGTCTATAGTTGGAATCGCCGTTACAGTTTCGTCCACTATGCATCTGCGAGAAATTAAATGTATTAATCCGTCACTGAATGTACACAGCACGTCTTCAAACAACCATGCTCACTCGATATTAAGGCAATTATCATTGCTCGGATATTTGTGCGAAATTTGGATCAGTTTTACTCGATGTATTGTAGTCAACGCTGACAGACGTGACCCTGCTGACTACGCTGCTTGGCGCAGTTTGTCGTTCTGGTCTCTGGTCAGACGTTTGAGGAGACGCGAGACGGGAAAGGCGAGGAAACTTTTCAGAGCAGAGTAAAGAATTAACAACGCACTGAACTCGACGTCGAAGTGGCGTCGAGTCCGGGATTCGAACCCGGGCCACTTTGTTTGGAGACGAGTGCATGTTCTCACAACTAATCGCCAACTCCGCTCCTTTATTTTATTTACAAAAAAAAATGCCCTCTTTATTCAACGTGACCTACCCGTCTCTGATGAATTCGTATTTCAATCCAGGTTTATTAGGATCAGGATCTGGTGTAGCAAAGCAGTTCTCTGCTAAAATCTGCAACCTGGTGTCATCAGTGTCCACGCTGACTTCAACGTACAGTAGTTCCCTCAGAGGTACGTATATAGGGAAGTCTTTGTAATGTTCAACAAAGCTGTTGTCTGGGAAAATTTTCATCTCGAGAACAAATCTCCCAAGTCCTCTGCTGGAGAAAATTACCTGCTTGCTTTCTACTTTAATGCCCACTGCTGATACGACTCCCATATTCGAATAATAACAGGTAAAAGGGATTTCAACCTCACGGACACGTGTTATTATCTGGTTTTCCGCAAGGGGAATTTCCAAAACTTTGTTCATGTAGATGACGAAATTGTTGGTGTGTTTGCTCACTGTGTGACACTCCGTCAATTTGGTGTGAAGAATGAAGTTTGTTTGCGTTTCGTTGGCTCCGCAATTTACATCAAAAAGACGAAGATGCTCCCTATCTAGGCTGGGGAGAAGGCGTTTTGGAATGCTTATCCACATTTCGTTCTGTCCACAAGTCAAATTGACTTCTGAAAACAACAACGTAAGATAAAATCAGTGATGAATCGAAAAAGTGTATTATACGGTATGAAATTAAAGCAATAGAAAACTTATTTCTATGGTTTATAAGTTTATATGAACCACTTGGGATGTTGCAAGTACACTCGACGAATTCGTAGATTTAAGAGTTCCTCTCGTGTTCTTTCCCGAGGGGGGGGGGGGGGGG
>BLFK01000990.1:1533540-1541551 GCA_014634185.1 Astreopora myriophthalma | reverse complement strand
GCTACTCCCAGAAATATTGGGTGGTGATGTGCAGCCCGCTTCCTGAAACCCTTACCCTGTTTCAGACCAAAATCTGCGATTTTCCCTACCCTATTTCAGACCTGACCAACAATTTGATACCCTATTTCAGCTGTTACACGTTTGGCGCAATAATTTGTGAAGGGCTTTTGTTGATGGTCTTATCGCCTAATGATGAAGACGTAGCTTCTTCTAGACAACATACCCAATTCAAGACTTGAGTGCACAAACCATACCCTATTTCAGGCCAAAATGGTTAAAATCGATACCCTATTTCAGACCAAAACGGCTTAAAAACTATGCCCTTTGGGGCCGCATATACCCATATAGCCCATACAAGGGAGTAACTCCCGCCCCCGGGTGTTCTTCAAACATCCCACGTGGTTTATATGTCAGCCTCAGTACAAACTATAGACCATAGAAAAGTGTGGTCTGTTGCTTAAATGTTATTAACTACTACGATGAATAAACGCAACCTTTTCCCTGGTGTCCAAGTTCCAAGTGCATTGCCGAAATAGTTCGTTTATTCAGTTCGTTACTGAGTTTGCTATTGTAGTTTATTTCTTTGTTTGTTTATTTGTTTGTTTGTTTACCAAATTCCATTTTCGTTTCGCTTTTCTTCTCCCCCGGCTCCTTCTGCCTCTATGCTAACGAGCTCGACTTTTTAATATAGGGTGTGGTGCTACCATATGCGTTTCCTCGCCTATAACCGGTAATTGTCGATTATCATTGAGCTCATGCTGTCTCAACTTAATCAACCTTGTTCCCAGGGCTTTCTTAGCCGCCCGCTTTTTAACTGAAAGGGAGGAGCCCTTGGAACGAGAACAATTCTGCTGTCATCGTGCACAGTCATACCTGGGTTTTCAGGTGGTCGGGATGTAGTAGAGAACACTTCTGAATAAAAAAAATGTTCATTACTCCGAGAAGCCGTTCCGGCATTAATGAATTAATCAATAAGTACATCAATAAATAAATTATGGATGAAAGAGATTCAGTTTGTCCCGGTCGCGGGAAAGCTTCGATTACACGCAACGTATCGCAGAATCACGACTTCTGTTATACTGTATCTATTTTCGATTTTCGAGGGCAGGTAAAACAGGTGTGCAATATCACTGCAACTTCAGTTGTTATTATAGCTCGTTGTTTAACTCGAACAGTTCATGGGTGCATTAATACAGCAGATTTGGTGTGACATTAAGGGGTAAACTCGCATATCTTACCTGGTTCTGTGGGAATTTCTGGTCCTGTGGTCACTTCTACAAATAAAAAACATCATGAGATTAATCAAGGATTATAGAAAGCAATCAAAATACACCCAGGAAACCTTCAGACTGCATGCAGTACATTAAAAAGTAGTTAATTCTCTCGTCTTGTCAGATTTAATTTCGTTTGTTACATGTTTACTTACTGAGGAAAGAATGGATTGCTTTGGCCGAGCCAGAGGTTTAGCTAGGAATGTTTTGTTACTGTAACTTTGGCTGAGGAGTTTTGTCAAAATCCCGCCGTACAATTACTTATACAATGGTGCCTAATCTACGCAGAGTTGACTATCCTTTCGATTAACCGCAAAAGCCATGGTCTTTGTTGGCAGGGCCTTTTTAGCATGCCGGGATTTTTCATCCTCGTTTCCAGGATCTCTCCGTGACTTTTCTTCCGGCGAACCAAACCCCTGATTGTTCTCTCTACTTTGCAAAAAGCAAATCCAAATTGTTAATTGTTAGTTTGAAGTATTGCATAACTCACCTGGACCAGCCGGTGTAACAGCCGTCGGTGTTGTTTCCTGTGTTTCAGTCGGCCCTGAAAACGGTACGAGAGCGTTAGTAACAAGGACGATATATAGTGAACCAATTAATACTTGTTTGAAATTTAGAGTCCGGGAAATGCATTTCTTCCGTTTTGCTAACAACATTTTAATGAATAAATTCAAATTGAAACGCTACATTAAAATATAGCAGTCAGTCAATAGACCATATTCGTATTCTCAGTATTGCACTGGAACGAGCATACAATGGAGGCTCATGCGGGGAAATAACTTGCATCTGAGAAGATTCCCCCGCATCAGCCTCTTTTCCATGCTCGTTTAAGTGCAACCGTGAGAATACGAATATTGTCCAATGATAAGGTGATCTCGTCCCCAGGACCTAGGTTACCCTCGTTCAGCAATGGGCTTTTATCACGCGGCGGCCATGATGTTGGTTAGAAACAATAGAACTCGTATCCCGAGCCTGGAGTTGATAAGTTTTGATAACGAGTTCCGGGGTGGACAAAACAAAGGTTTTCAGTCCCTCGGGACTCAAAATGGCCGCCGCATGATAAAAGCCCATGGACGCTCTGGAAGAATCCAAAACTGGTTCCGGTTTGTTTTCACCTGCGTGAAGTTTTGACAAAAACAATCTTGCCCCCAGAGATTAATTTATGCTCTTGATATGAAGAATTTTGTTCACACACGAACGACCCAACTAACTTGAACATACGTCGGACTCCGCTGATAAATCGATTCCTTTAAACTGTTTTAGGGCTATTAAAGTTCCTTCTGATTTTACTTTTCCTCCATATAACTAAATGCGGCTGATTGTTAACAGCCTTACAAGAACGACATTTTCTGCAATTTTCGAGGGAGTTGTAAACTTTTTACTTCACGCCAACAACTTCCGGCTAAGACTCTTCTTTGTTTTTACCAACCAATCAGCGGCGGCCCTGTTGTTGATTAGCCCAGAGCATAGCGATCCCTGGTGATGACCAAAGAGATTGGAGCGTCTGGGAGCGAAATTGATGATAAGGCAATAAGCTACACCAGCGTGCGCGTGTGCGGCGAGCTAAGCGCCCGAGGAGCTGCCTCCCACAAGGCGTAAGAATAAATTCTGTTCTTATGGATTTTCAGGGACTAGCGCAATCTGGAGGAGCGAAGTGACGGCGACACATTATTTTTCCCTTGTAACTAGCGGAAGGGTTTCATATCTGAATTAATCTCACTTGCCTAGTGATGTTGGAACATTCGTTGGCTTAGGTTGTGGAGGTTTACCTGACAATAATTAAAACGATCAAAAGTTAATTGATTTAGCTGACTTATAAGACGCTCTTCATGCGCTTATTAATTTAATTATACATCAACCTTCTAATCCCTTCCATTTTAGCCGTCGATGATTGAATTGGAAGGAAAGAATTGATTTATGGACAGCGGTGAGCGTCAAGCGTGGTTGTACATAGACTACAAGGAGGTCTCGCAAGATCACGCGCGGGGTTTGGTTCAAATGTCTGAAGCTACCGAGAAGATGAGGAGTTGGCGCGTGAAATTCCTCGCTGTTTCCTTTCTCGCTCTCACAAAACGACTGTTAAATTGTTAAAGTAAATCCCGAATGAGTTTACTATGGCCATCAAGCAACCAGTGTTAACAACAGACCATCCCACCACGTTCAAAATGCCATTGTGTAACATTTTTTACGGTTCAAAAACAAACACTGTTATCCCAGTAAGACGTTCCTCTTCTTCTTACCTCCTCCACCATTCCCGCAGTATCGATACTTGTATTTTCCTTCCAATGGATTTTTCCGATTCAGATAGAAGAGATAAAACTTTCCACAGTTGCGGACTTTTATTTGTGTTTTCCAGCGGCAGCAGTCGCTTTTCCAGCGGAAACAAGCCGTTCTGCTGACTTCGCCTGCATTTTTGTCTTTAGGGAGGGACCCATTAAGCCAACCAGGGGCGTCCGTAGCGCAGTGATTCATAGGAACACATCTCGTGGCCATGCTAGTTCCTGCTTTTCCGGTAAATCGGTACCAGGCGTATTCTTCGCTTAATTCGTCTTGATCACACTTTGGGCGGCATTTTTTAGAATATCCCACCGCGCGATCTGGCTGGGAAAGCTCCAAGTACTGACCAGTTATACACGGGTTCCCTGAAAATTAGGTACAGTACCAATTTCGCTTTAGCTTGCAAAAAGCAAATTAAGTTGTCGCGGCTATTTACTGACAACAAACCAGACATTTTATTGGGCAGTTACATAACTGATAAAACTGTCGACCGTGTGTGCATCATAAAAGTGAGCCAAAGAAAGAAGAAGGGAATTTTCTTACTGTTGATAGATAAATTAAGGCTTTATTAGGAGTATTATCAGCATTCGGACGATCATTATAAACAATTCAAGAGATTCATTATGCTGAATTTTTCTTGTAATAACTAAAGCTAAAAATAGAAATTACTCGAAAGGATATTCTTCAAATGGGACAATACCGAGATTTCATCGATTTACCTTCTCTCTTCGAATCCTTATGTTTGCAAGATCCATGCGGTGCTAAGCCTACATATTAGAGAGAAAAGGAGACCGGCAATGGTCAGTGGATTGATGTAGCATTAAACCAGGGCATCAAATATAACTGATCACATTATTTATCTCTGTGTCTTTGCTCCAGCTGTTTTCTTTTTCCTCAAGAGCGAATTTTTTTTTTTTTTTTTGTATTTCATTTTGTAGTGACGTGGCCGCTTATGACAGAGAACTTTGGACAAGAAAGCGACATCCACGCATTACTGAAATATGGACAAACTGAGCGATTTATCGGATAAAAATACGTGTTAGCTCCCTAAACTCGTTCCACAGCAGGCTTCTCTTCTACTTCTTTCCTGATCATCGTTAAAAATGTTGAGTGCGCATGCTTACCTGTGCCGTTACCACAGTAACGCAGGTTGTATGCCGGTGGTTTCTCAAGCTTGTAAACGTAGTATCCCTGACAGTTCTTAACTTGAATTTTATTTTTGAAGTAACAGCAGTTATTTTGCCAGTGATAACACACAGTCCGGGTAACGACGCCTTCAGACACTCTGGGGTGTTTTCCCTGCAACCAACCAGGAGCCTCGGCACCACATCTCATTGTATCAACACATTTGGTCGACATGGCAACGCCTGCTGAACCATTGAATCTGTTCCATCTATGGTATATCGAATAACGCAGTTTTCGGTCACATTTCAAATCGCTATCCGTGATAAATTCTTCAGCTCGATCAGCACTGTCTAGCACATTGTAAAAGCCCTTGTCACAAGGATCTGGTCCTAAGATAGTTTGGCAAAAGAATAAGAGAATTAATGGTAAATACGCATTAAGCACATCTGTTAGTATGATGTCCTTATGCTCACTTCGGGATGCGGTGTATGTGAAGCTAAAAAGGTGCGGAAGTATGCCATTTCAACTTTGTCTTGTCGGCAAGTAAAGTAGGTGGTTCTTGCACATTTTTTGGAGGCGAGAAATGCTATCCTCTTAGGCCTGCTTCCAAACGAAGGAGCTCTAGTACAATGAGAATTCAGCCAAAAGACTTACTGGTAGTATAGAACCAAAATATGACAATGTAATTGTTTACGAGGCGCTAAAACCTTAACTGGCCAGTCGTGTACCGTACTACTAACTATTAGTATAAATCTACTAGCGTTCTATCACGAATGCCGCACTCTGATTGGCTACGCCACTCGCTATGTATTCTGTGATAGATAGCGAGTAGCGGTTTTCAACGAAATGGCGGCCACTTCGTCGCGTTTTCGAAGTGTCTGCGATGAGGATATAGATAATTTACTTGTTTAGGTTTGAACGACTAGTAGATTTATACTAAAACAATTAGATTATTCGCTCTCGATTTCTATGCGTGATAGTTGACTCGGGCTGCGCCCTCGTCAACTATCACGCGATAGAAATCTCGAGCTCATAATCTAATTGTTTAATAGATATCTTGTAACATGTGTTTGCTCGGTCTTATGCGCCTACTGGCGCGAGGAGACTTGATGAACATGTGTTTGCAATTTTTAGCCATTTATTTTGTTGTCAGATATGTAGTTATTTTTCCTCCGTCTTATAATAGCATTTCTGACTTGAGTGCTTGCTTGCTTGCTTGTTGAGTGGAGGAGGGGGGTGCTGAAGACGAACGCGTCAGCCAAATTGGGTGGGGGGAGTGGGGGCATGCTTGAAAAATTATCACTTATTTTTCTGTTTTATTTTATTTCTTCATTTATATATTTATATTTTATTTCATTCTATTTTTTGGCACAAAAGTTGTAAAGCCCCCCCATCCCCTCCCCCCAGCTCCTCCCTCTGCGCGGTCCCTATTGCTGGCGTTGCGGTGAGGGGAATACATCACGCATTTTCTAGGTCTCTGTACTTACCTTTTCCATTTCCACAGTATCGATACTTCTTATACACTCCTCGCACATCTCGCTTTAGGTAATACAAGTAGAAACCACTACAGTTTCGGACTTTGACTCTGCTTCTCCAAAGACAGCAGTCATCTCCATAGTGGAAACAAACTGTGCGATTAACAATGCCTTCGTCTTTAGATGGGAGAGTACCGTTTAACCAACCGCCAACATCCGCGCCACAGCGCTTTTCGGCGACGCATTGTTTGGCCATACGATCGCCTGCGTTGCCAGTAAAGCGATACCACGCTTCAGATTCTTTAAAGTCATCTTTGTCACTGTGTGACTGGTCAGCAGTTATAAAGGCTGCGGCTCTGTCGGGGTTGGAGAGCAACTTATAATTCTTTGCTTTACAAGGGTCCGTTTCTGCAACAAATAAAGTCAGCAAAATTATTTCTGAGCTAGTTATTCTGAGCGTCCACTATTCTATGCAGGTTAAATGTTAATCCTGAAGTTTGATCACTTGATATTTTCAGCCCTCTTTGAGCTGTCTGATATTTTAATTTTTACCAGTTTATACAGTCTCGCAGAATTTGCCCTGAGTAACTGAACCGTTTTGATTAGTACTCAGCAGTTATTGAACTCAGCCAACTGACAATCTCTGTGACGTCATTACTGAAAGGAAGAGCGCCAGACACCCACCAATCGCGGACCAAAACGGATTTTAATAAACCAGCTGCAGTTCCTTGTTCACTTTAGCCTCTCTCGTGAAGATGAGTTTTAATTTATATGTAATGTAAAACTGCGTCGCTTTGAAAAAGAGCCTGACATGAACTTGGAAATGGTCTGCGGTTTCGCAAAACAATCCAGTACCGTCAAAAACGGAGTTATAAAAAATTTATGCATGACTGTTTTAGGGATAAATAAATAAATAAATAATTTCTATTGTCACTGGATTTAGCGCTGTGCACTATTTGGGGACCAACTCGATTCAAACCAAATGTTGATCGAAGGAAAATTAAAACTGGAGCACCCGGACGGAAAAACCTCTTGGAGCTGAGTAGGGAACCAACATCTGAAAGTCAGCCCATGCACACACGACGCTGAGTCCGGAACACATCGGTGGAAGGCCAGCGCTCTCACTACTGCGCCAACTCTGAACCCCAAACCACACACCGGCCATGTTTCGGCGCGAATGGAACTTTCTGGAAGGGATTTGCAGAAGCCACAAGATGATGACGGACTGGAACGAGTGTGCCCGCGAGGAGTCAATATATAGCTAATGGACGACCAAAGTTCACTGACTAATCAATTTAATTACAGACAAAAGATCTGTGTTCGACAAAAACAGGAACTGCAGTTGTAGCCAGAATTTTCCTATACACATATTAAAGTGTTTCGCTTCAACCAAGACAGGTGAGCTAGTGGAAGTTGCGTCAAGATCACCCCACTGAAATCATTTACATGCATATTCGCATTGATTTGCCAAGCGTGGTAGCAGCGAACAGTGCATTTAGGTCAGCTACTGCTGTAAAGCTCCAAAGGAAATTAAGAGAGCCGGCAAATATCGGCGGTAAAACACCCAGTGGGGATTTCAGTGAGAACTTATAAAGATGATTTTAAGTGTCTCTCACTGATCTTACTGGTCGCCGGCTTAAAATTTTTCATTCCTCTTTCTTCAAGTTTCAGCTCAATGCCCACACTTAACAAATGAGAGCAAATTTGCAAATGACTTATTTGAAAATTAATGTGCAAACTGAGGACACAGGATCACGAAAAGTCACTGCTAAGTAACATCAAGAAAAACAACTCTCTGTGCTCAGTGGCATATTCCCCGCCGTTTAACTAGCCAAAAAGATAGCGCGTTCTTTTTGTTTTTCG
>BLFK01000990.1:1512558-1528530 GCA_014634185.1 Astreopora myriophthalma | reverse complement strand
TTTTATTTATTTATTTATTTATTTACAATTTAATCGCAGCATTTACAGATAAATGGTTCAAAAGAGAAAAGTAGCCGTGAGGACGGTCTGTAAAAGAGTCAGAGACCCCATACAAGACAGACCACCTTGTGAAATTAAATGTTCATATCCTAAAGCATGAAACTACTATTTACATAAGACAGACCTATCATCTGATATGTAGGTATATATAAAATTTGAAAGTGTTAGCACCATTATCCTTATTATGAAAGGTGTTACTCATCGTGCTTCGTAATGATAGTCTCACGACTGTGTCACAATGGGATCGTGGATCGCGACGCTTTGACCTCTGTGGTGGCCACGGTCAAACAACACGATACCCCGGCGCTCGGTACCAAGGCGGGCCGCTTAGGGAACAATCTCCAGTCTGAACGACAAGGATCGAAATCTTCAATCAAAACCAACCGCGGTGCTACTTATACTCGACACCATCGCCTGATGAAGCAGACCAGCCGTATAGCGGTCGAAACTTCGCGATCCACAATTCCATTGTGACGGTCGTGGGACAAAGGATTAACTCAACTATCATCATTAATTTTGTGCGGCTCGTTGCTTTATAAAAGTTTGTATTGTTTTCTTTTCTTAAGAAATTTCCACGATGAGTAGCCAATGGGGTCTGTGAAGTGGCAGCACTCTTAAATAAGAACCTACTTTAATCTCGTCGTCCTACTGTTGTTCTTACTCTGGACTTCCGTTTTTGTTGTTGTAAGATCTCGAATGTTGGGGAACACAGTGTTCTCACCAGGATTTTGCCTTAGGGAGTCCCAGGCCCCCTTCCGCTGAAAAATAGGGTCCCTGTAAGAACGTTAAGGGAACAAAGTTAATGGTCGAAGCTGATTTTATACTACTTTTCGAAGGCCGAGAAAGGTCTAAAGGGTCTTAAATGATTCCTTAACATCTCTACTGAAAAAGTCATGGTAAACCTAACTGCTAAAACGGTTTGGTTTTTCGCACTGGAGCAAAATGCATACCACGTTTAACCATTTTGCCCAATTTTCTTTGTATTTGGAGACTTTTGTCTGAAGCCCTTTCAAATTTCGCGCTTCGGGCCTAAAGGAAGTCCCGGATGTGTCGCACCATTCTGCGCGATGCGTAGCTTGTCCCTACGCCCGAATGGGCGTAGGCTTTGGCTTTTAATGCGCCATCTCAATTCCCGCAATGGCGCTGCCTGGTGAGAACACTGGGAACATGTGCTTTTGAGGTTTTGCCATCTTTGCATACACCTGAGACACGAAAGAAATCCATCTTGAGAAAGGCAAATACGTTAAACCTACCCCACTGGAATTTGCGGGGAATATTTAGGGAGCTAGGGACGCAATATCATTTTTTTTTTTCAAGGACAGCAAAAAAGTACTCTGTCTACATACGGGCTAAGCCTGAATTAATTCGTAAAAATGTTAATACAATGCCTCTCTCAGAAATAAATCCGTGTGTGAAATAGGATACGAAATAAAGCAGGCTCCTTTGCCAAATGAGTAATACACACCTTTCTAGAACATTTTTTTTCTTTGGCACACGTGTTATGCATATTTGTCACCTACTTGCCTATTTTACCATCGCTAGTCGTATTTGCATATATAACTGATGAAGGTCACCGAAGTGATCGAAACGTTTTACTTTTTTTAAAACTTTTTAATCGGTGTCAACGCTGCAATTTCGTTTTCATACACACCTTTTGTAAAATGATTTATTCATTCATTTTTTCGTTTGTTTATTCATTTATACATTCATTCATTTATTTACTTACTTGCTTATTTATTTATTTTTTATTTAATTATTTCCTCATTTATTTATTTAACTTTAATTGTGCTGACAAACGGACATACTGTAGTACCGAAAAAGAATGCATGACAGAGCATGACAGGGCAGAAGCTCGGTGAGAAAGTGGATTTTTCTTTCTCTCTGTTACGGTTCTATGCACTCCTAGTCCGGTGCAAAGCATTGCACGGCTGCTTTACAGACAAACTCCGGTCTGAATCCCAGATAAATGCAATATGTTCTCTTTTGAAGTGTTTCCGCATGTCAGTGACGGATGTAATTGCTAACTTAGTAATTTACAACACACCTGCTTACACTTATATAACGCAAATTAATCCAATTTGCAGCTTCCCTTTTGCCAAAGGGAAACGTACGCATCAGGAATAATTTGCCATTCTCCCTTTTTCTCAAACCATAACGTGAGGCAGGTTAGTGATATTTTCTCTTTTTTTGCATGATTTTTGGGATGTTCAATTTCCGATTGTTATTTTCTCGTCATTGACAATTTCGAAAAGCTTTACTTAGGTGAACTAGGGTATAAGGAGAATTACCATATTTTTTTCAACGGCTGTTTTAACGAATTTTTCTCGAACACCTCGGTCAAAATTGGACTGAAAAGAAGGTGGTTTTCGTGGAAAATCAAGCAGCGTTAACAATTAAGGATTGCCTGAGTTGAAAACTTGAAAACTTGCCAACTGAATAACAAAGACACGAGATATTGGAGTCGAAAAATATTACGTACTTAACCAAGTGATGTGACAATCTTATGGCAACATTTTCATTCTCAACCTCCATCGCGTAAATCAAGGAGAAGAAAGCTTTTACTAATCCTGCCGTATGACGTTATCTCCAGTATTTAGCAAGAATTTATTTCTTATTATTGTAAGTGAATATTTCAAATTTACCTCTTCGTGCCACTAAATTAGCCAATCATGTAATGGTGGGATCATCCACTAGTATAAAACAAAGATACGCCTCTGCTATTTGGGTGATCCTGACTCACTCTCGGCTTATTAAGATGTTAATTCTCTGCCAGGATAATTATGTTATTTGTTTATGTTGATTTGTTAATGCCGAGTTGACTCAAAGAAATTGAAATATATCGTATATATCTTCTTCGTTGTCTACGTCCACTTGTTTAACCCAATGTCGCACTGGTATCTTTCGTCGATGCCTAGCTTAGGATCGCCGCAGGCTAAACTAGTGTTAAAATCTGAAGTTTCATTGTGAAAGTGAGCGCTGGCGAAAGGAAAGCGGTTAGGTGGATACAGCATAAGTTCATCTTATTAGAGAATAGTCGACGAGAAGGCCGGTATAAAGCAGCATGAAGGGTGACGGCAGATTTTTCAGATCTGAACGAAAAGAGCCTTTCAGGAACAGTTAACAGTTCGTTGATATTGGCTATGGAGCTGGAGGAATCTGCACAGTTGGGTATAAAAATACAATATGTTCAGTATCGTTGATTGCGGTGGTCTTTTTTTAACTAAAAATTAATCCAAACGGCCGCGAACATGTTGACTTAACGATTGAATATCATTGAGAGATTTTGATCAGTACTCAATTCGACTCCGAGATCATGCTGATCAGATCGTCGAGAATACTAGTTTTCAACTAGTTGAATTGCGTTTGGATTAACAGTCAAATAGTTCGCCTCGACCGAAGCAAGAAACACTATGAAACTCGAGAGTCAATGTAGGGTGCGTTCGACTGGCTTTATTCCCGAATAAGAATGCGAAGGTTGACTTGGTTATACGAAATGCAAAGGAGACTTTCAGCATACGGTTTTCCAACAGTGTTGTAGAGAGTTACATTTTCAGGGCATGCGTACTTTGGTTATGAAAATCTGCTGCATTTATTCATTTAACAAAGTCTTCGCATGTGCGCTTGTTGACTGCTTTTATGTCTCTAAATGTCAAGGAGCATCCATCAAGGCCGTGACCTCTTTAAGTGCCGTAACATGGGGAAGCTAAGGGTCCCCCCCCAAAAAAATAACATGGGGAAGGTTCCCCCCCCCCAAAAAAAAAAAATTGGCAAACACAAAATAAAAATATTCAAAAGTAGAATAGGATGCTGTTGGATTCTTTAAGCGTAATTGACACTCCGGTTATCTTAATTTTGTTTTCGCGGTATCTTTATAACGTTTTCCAACAAAAGTCTTGCACATTTTCCCTACAAAAAGTTTGAGGCTGCGAAAACCCGGTTTTGCGTTTGACCGCTGTGAACTGAGTCAATAATTTTGACAGGCATACGATTGAAATGAAATAGTTTGTGGGGTCTATGTAATAGGGAAGTAGTTTATTTTTCACACAACACTGACATGTTGCACGTCCATTTGTATAAACCTGTTCAATAAGGAATAAGGAGAGTACAACGTTCAAGTAACATCCGATCAATGATTTTAGTCAGTTAACAATTACTGGAAACTGCTCTCAGAAGGCTGGAAATGCTATTTTAGGGACCCCAGATTTGAAAATCTCCCGGGGGAGCATGCCCCCGGACCCCCCTAGAACCTCGCGCCTTGGGTGCTTGCCCCCCCCCCCCGGAGTTCCCCATATATTTAACCCTGCTACGGCACTGACTTAAGTGATTAATCTCGAGGCTAGGACAACGAGATGTTCATGAGTTATGCAACAAGTAATTGCTGTTAACTTACCATCGGATCGTGTGAAGAATTTGATAGCATTTCGCTTCACGGGCGGGAGCCGATGGTTTGTTCCTTAGAACACTTGGAAGCAGGCACTAACTGGATAAACCAGACTTTGAGTAAATTATAGCGTTCAGCTTGTTTGTGCTAATTCGGAGAAATTCTTGACGGTAAACCAAAAACACTGAGATCTGCTCAGTGTTAAAGCAACAGGGAGAACGCGTTAAGGGAAAGCATGAGCTTCTGTACTATCCGATCTGATCTTGCTGGTGAAGTCTACAGGCGCGTTCGATTGACCCTATTCTGGAATAAAAATAAACGGAATAGCCTCCAGATTTCTCTTTGGAGGTAAATTTAGGAAGATTTTTTATAAAGTTCTTGCAGCGTAAAGTGTGGGAGGTGCTTTGTCACCTTTACTTAGAAATTATTTTGTTGTCTTTCACTGCAGAGTGATTAAACAACAAATCGAGAATTTCCACACCTTATATGTTATGTAACACCAGAATAATCTCAAATAGGGTGCTGTCTCGCTAAAGCTACGGTAATACGAGCAACAAAAACGTCCAACTTGTCTCGCAACATTGCTGCGGAATTAGTTGAAAAGCGACGTTGCGCGTTTTACATCCCGTACACAACTTGTCTCGCAACAAAAAAAATGTGTTGCAAGTTGCTGCAGCGTGTTGCAGAAAGTAGAGGTCCGTTCTACTTTCTGCAACAAAATCTGCACAACGCTGCCCGTTTTACCACTCCAAGGCAACTTGTTTCGCAACAAAATCACTTTTCTGGTACTGTTGATTGGTCAAGAGTGGTGATACGTCATACGTCGCCATCTTTGTTTTCATTTACCTGACCTCGTTGCTGGCCAATCAGAGGCCTGAATTCACCCAACTTGCAACAATTCTTTTTTGTTGCGAGACAAGTTGTGTACGGGATGTAAAACGCGCAACATCGCTTTGCAACTAATTCCGCAGCAATGTTGCGAGACAAGTTGGACGTTTTTGTTGCTCGTATTACCGTAGCTTAAGGCTCGCCAGCAATAATCAAATTATGTGCAATTGTGAATAAATGAAAACTTACTTTACGGCTAGCGGATGGATATGAGTCTGCGCGGGGTATGTACTGCCCTTACAGTGCCAGTTGGAATTTTCTTCGTCGATAACATATAACGATAAAAAAATATATAAATATATTTCGTTCTGCCAATATGTCATATAATGATGAAATAATAATAATTAACATTTATATCGCGCAAATTCCATGTGAATATGATCAAATGCGCGTAACAAACAAATGTGATACAAATTGAACGTTACAAGTTAAGAATCCCAACTGGTGGGAGGCTGACAAGTTGGCTATTTACAAGGCGTGGCGGAGTTGAATTCGGGGCCACTGAAGACAAATCCATCTAGTGGCGGGGAGGAGGATTTCAACCCGGGACCTCTGGATTACAATTCCAGCGCCCTACCACTAGGCCACGCTCGCCTCCCTGAATGAAGAATAATTATATATCATCAACAAAAGTGAATGGCACTTTCAGGGTGATCACAATAGCCCATTTCCGAATTGATGTTTGCCTCTGGTTGAAAGCGAGTCTTGGTGCACAACCATTCAAATGGAAATGAGTTGGGTATTTTCATGCAAATCAAACTCATTATCATTTGAATGGTTGAGCACCAAGACTCGCTTTGAACCAGAGGCAAACAGCAATTCGGAAATGGCCCATTCAGTTAATTGATCTTCTTTAATGTACGATGTTCAGGATGAATTAAACGCAAACCTGAGAGTAATCCAAATTGAATAAAACTGAGAACCGTTCTTTTGGGACTATTCCGCGTGTAAAAGGAATACACGGAATGTTCGTAAATGGTATTCTTTTGAGTTTTATTCCGTTCCCGGTATGAAAGGAATTATAGCATTCTGTTCACACTATGAACCCGGAATAGGCGTTCTTTTCGGCAAATCGTGCGTGGGCCTCGAGAAATGTCGAAAATAAAGTCACCTGCGCGAAAACTATTCTTTTTTTCCGAATGCTCTTCCTTTTAAAACACCTTACTCCATTTATTCGTACATTCACAAACCGGAATACTGCACCCCGGCTTAAACTGGTTTCCTGGTTACAGTGCGGGATAAATTTCCCGTACTAGGATTACTAGGGATTAGCTGGCTTATCTATTTCAGTTGTTTGTACGCACTAATTAAATGAATTAAAGTTGAGAGTGAAACACTCCCATGGCTAATTAGATTTCTATGCTCTCTTTGTTATTGCACTTGCTTTAAGTGAAAGTTAACGTTCACGATGAAGAAACTGCGTCGACAGAATCTTGGCAGTGTTTGTCCGGTACTCATCAACAGTGGTCGGCAAACTGGCTCAAGGTACGTTTGTTGATCCTTCCATACCCTTCAAGAGAGCGAGCTTAAACCACATGAGCAGCTGTTCACTGGACTGAACTGTCAACGATCGTTTTACGAGGACTTGCTGTTGATAAATGTAAAGTATGCTTTTCCTGTAAACTCACGGAAAACTGAATGGCAGGCTAACGACTAAAATTAAGTTCGATTTTAAACGGCTCAAAGCTGCGAAAACTGAAATGCCTTTATCACAGTCGTTTTCCACTGCGGCACCCTTACCATGCATGAAAACGACTCAGTACAGATGTTACAATTACACTTGGTCGTTTTCAATACAATCAACAATAATTTGCTGTGAATTCGCTCGCATTGCGATGGCAAAGATAGATAGTAAAATTCCTCGCTGTATCCCGCTTTTTTTTTTCTTAGCTCAAGTACGTAAAACCCCGCACGCAGTAAATAGAATTTTCTTCAGTGCAAGTTTGAGCTTTTTCTTGTCAAGGAGAGCAGCATTGAGAGCTGTCTGGTCTAAAAAATTGCTCGGATCAATAGTTAAGGCTTTCTTTTTCTTGCAAAATATTTGATTTATATAACTGTAAGAACACATATAATTTTTGGCAATATAAGGAAAACGTTCTGCAGTGTGAACACAATAATTTACTGGACAATGATGTCGCAGCTCTCGAAGGTCTCTCCGACCGAGGTGAAGTAACTGAGTCCCGGCCACTACCGCGAAGATGACGATTTTGACTAAGACTTTTAGCAACCAGCAATCAAGTCTCTGGCAGAGGCAATGATTAGAAGTTAGCTGAACAGTTGCCGCACTTCGTGCAATTTAACGGATACCTTATGCATGCTAAGAGCTTGCCGAACTTCGGCGTCGCATTGAAGCTCCGCGGTCCAAAGCGACAGACGCACGAGCAGAATTTGTTTTAAGTAACGCTGTTTGCTGAGTTACAGACATCAGTACGAGTCGATTTTTTGTTTTCACGCCTTTTTTCTGTTAGAGTTGACTTGTACTGACTGTGTAGTTCTTGTTGAGACGTTGTAACTGGATTTGCTAGAAATTGGCCGGGACTTGTGCAATTTTGAAAGGTCATGGTACACTGTACAGTTGTATTTTAAATTTGCACCAATTTAATAGGAATAGACCTACTATGAGCAACTACATAGTCACATACTAAGCTTTATGTTAATTCCACCTGCTATTTCCCGCATCTATTGTTTTTAGATGTAGGCTGACCACAGAAAGCCTTTGTGCACAAAAGCTTCAGAGACCATCTTTCGGTGCACTGTCGCCACTATTTAAATTTAATGCGTGCCCCATTTAAGTTTTCGGTCCCAGTTTTCTGTCGTGGTTGCATAACAAGGGAATTCAACTCAACAACGTTACTGATAATCTATAGAAGATGCAGTTTGCAAGGTTAGTGGATTGGGTAATCATGAAGAAGTAGACATGCGTGAAGCTACCACTCTTCTAACAAACTCTAATCGAGAGCTTATATACGATGAACGCAGCTCATTTGCGCGTGGTGTGTTGTGAGATTAGCTGCCCTCCAATTTAGGTAATAGCCTGCTTTTTCTTTAATCATGCCTCGCATTTTGTCCGGATTACCGGGCAGGTGTTTTATTAAGTGCTGACGTCTTCATTGTAACTGTCAAATTCCGTGAAGATTTGCGACTTTTTTTTTTTTTCTTTTTTTTGGGGGGCGGGGGGTCGACAAACATCGAGAAATCATTTCTCGATTTTTCTTTTCTGAAAAAAAAAATGCTTTCTTGTTTTCGACAAACACTTTAATCTTCCAGAGTAGAACTTCCGGCTAGAAAGTTCATCGACCCTCTTTCTTATCCAACGAAGCCATTGAGCAGGGCTTAGTAGCTTTACCTCACCAACATCGAAATGTCTTGAGAGGTAGAAAGCATCTTATTATTTAAAACACAGGGAATTACCTGACAACGCGTCCATTTGGAAACGATTCATGTGCCAATCTTTTGTTCTTTGTTTAATGCTGTCACCATACTTTTAAATCATTGTTCAGTTTATAAGTGGAAGATTTCGCAAAGAGGAAAAGAAAAAGATAATGAGGTAAAATATTTCTCTGTAAGAGTACGAGAAATTTAGGTGACATAAAAATTTAGGTAGCACAAAAATAAGGTCTTCAAGGAGCCCGCTCATCCTTGATTCAGGTACGATCATGCTGCATCATGATTTTTCTTTATTGTTCGATCGCTAAACAGCATTTTATTTAGTTTACTTTTCTACTAAAAAAAATAGGATTTTCAAATGCGCCCTGGACTATGTGGGTCATTGCAAACTGCTTCGAAAATGTATTGGCAAAAAACACCTAGGTTCAGAACTTAACTATTATTGCGAGGTAATTCCTCAGTCAATGTCCGCGGTAGGTTTCAAACTGTGATGCCATTATTTGCATCAATAGCCTGAGCGCATATCGTGAAGCGACAAATTTTGCGCGCGAGAAAATGGTCGCTTTTGTTTTTAGATCTCTCGGAACAGGAGTTTTGCTGTGTGAGCCCTTGAAACATTTTAGTATATTAATACACTTTTTGATGGTAAGCGGGTTAGATTTTAATTGCCAGCCTCCGTCTATACTGCGATTGGTCAGGGCCATGGAAGTGCAACCTTGGGTTCCTTTTGGTAAATATCTTCCTTTTTGATGTGATAACGAAATACTCAGTTATTTCGTTTATCATCTAGTTATTTATTAATTCATTTACCTTTCTTCCAGAATGTTTGCTGTCGTAGTATGGCTCATCCTGGTCGTCAACGCGTCATCAGCTAAAATACCGCTGACAGTTGGTGGTGTGTTCGACATAGACACCCAAGAAGGCTGTGAAAACTCTGCCAGCATGATCCCAATTGTGCGCATGGCAATAAGAGACGTCAATGCATGCCCCAATACACTGACGGATTACGAATTACAACTGGATATCAAAGACGTTAAGGTACGGAATATTTAACAATTATTCACCGAAGTGGAGATTAATAGTGCTGGATATTTACCGAGCCGCAACACGGAGCTGAATAATTGCTTTAGAATATACCACACAAGCTGAATAACTAGTGGACCAAAAAATTACTTCTTTTTTTTTTTTAACAAATGGTCCGAAATGTTAAGACCTCGCAAGCCGCGTGCTCGGAGGTAAATAGTAGTTGGCAAATCACCTCCGAGCTAGCCAATCAGAACCCGCGAAAAGTAATATTCACTTGTGTGGTATATATACTAATACAAATTATGGCTCCACGCCGAGCTTAATAAATCGCGATATTTTGAAGAATTTCAATGAAATCCATGGACTTATTTTTTTATATTTTTTTTTATGATGGCATTTATTTTACCCTGTCTCCTTTCAATTTTGTCATTTAAGTGTGGTGTAAATGGATATAGAAAGGAAGCTATTACCGTGATTAATGGCATCCTGGTGTAGGGTTTCGTACGAAATTACCGAGGCTGTGTTTGTGTCACTAGTCCTGATTGAGGAATTGAACTTTATTAATTTTTATGCAAAAATTTTCTTTTGTTTCGGTTAAAACAAGTGGAAACAATTACGTGAGTGAATAGGTTCTCGGCCGTAGATAACATCTGGTGTAGGAGCGCCCATCTTCACCACTTGGTTCGTACGCCAACACAGGAGTAGAAGGAGCTATTTATGGAACAACATTTCGCGCGCTCTAAAGCATAGGCGTTCATCCAATCAAATGGCTTAGCATGACAACGATTGATATGTCATTGCTTATGCCATGTATTTTTCGGTTGCAACCATGGCAATCACTTTTAAAGTAAAAACGACCACGTCTACTCTACTTATGGGCTCCTGGTGAAAACGGGTTTACGGGTACGCGAAAATGAGACCCCCCCCCCTTAACTAAGTCAATTGTTCTCACTCCGACCGCTGGTCACTGATCACGCGATGTTATCTAATGCTGACCCTACAGATTAGCCATAGCACGAGACGGATGTTCATGCTCATGCGTCAACTCCAAGTTCAGTCCAATTCACAGCTCACCATGTTGTCAGAGCATAACGAGGCAAAGGACCATGGCTATGTTGCAGGAGAAACTATTCCTGTGCTGTGTTTCCTCTGTCTTAGTAAATTTTACATGTAATTCTTGTGTTAATTCAAATTTAGTGCACCGTCAGTGATGCCATCTACGCCTTGACCGAGTTTATTCGTGAAAAGAAAAAGAAGATCATGATTCTTGGACCTGGGTGTCCCAAGTCTGCAGAGACACTGGCCAAGGGGTTTCCGTACTATAACTTGGTACAGGTGAGCCAGGGTGAGGTGATGTGGACCTAAGTTGTTTTTGTTGTTGCTGTTTTTGTTTTTGTAGTAAAGCAATTTCAGAGCCAATCACGTTCTGAAGGAAATACACTCTTCAGCCAAGCACTGGCAAATCGAAGTAATTTACTACTTTATCTTGCTAGCCAATCAGAATGCAAAGCGAGGAATGGCAGCCGGTGCCAAGCGCGGGAAAACGAGAGTGATGAAGCCGCACTTGGTTTTAGTTTTGCATCTGACTGGTCAAAAATTTCGCGCGAGTATTTTTTAATCCAATCACACAGCGAACCAAACAAAGAAAAGAGCAAAGCATGTCCACTTCAGTAGAAGCTTTGTGCCGACTTTTGGAAATATTTATTAGCATTGTATGTTTAAGGCTTAAGTGACAGCACAACCTCAGAGAGGACTGGACCCCATATGACCAAAACAGATACGTCGAAAGGTTCTCACCCCAGTTTCCTGGGATTCAGCTATGCACAATGCTCTGAATACCTAACCTTAGTAAAAACTGATACAATAAGTGCGACCTATGATTTTTAAAGGTTGCTATGGCAAATGTTAACCCAGCTCTGTCCTGCAAGAAGGTGTACCCTACATTTATGCGCACCATTCCACCGGAGCATTTGCAAAACCAAGGAAGAGTGGCCATGATGAAAATGTTCAAGTGGAACAGAGTAGCTGTTTTACGAGAAGCAATGGATACTTACCAGGGACTTGGTAATGATTTAGTTCTGAGGCTTAGAAAGGGTGGAGTCAAGGTCATTCTTTACGAGAGTTTTGAAAAGGATCCTGAGCTTCAAATAGAGGCTTTGCAGGTTTGAGGAAATCCTTAATATTAGGTTAGAAGCCCTTAAGTAGGAGCGTTCATCTCTACATCCCGATTTGTACGCCAACACAGGAGTAGACCGAGCTTCTTGTGGAAGGACATTTCGCGCGCTATAAAACCCACAGGCACGTTCATCGAATCAAATGGCTTAGCATGACAGCCATCGACAGCTCATTATTTATGTCACGTGTTTTCGCACAGAGGAGAGTGCTTGCAGCCATGGTAGCCACTTTTCGCTGGAATTTCTAAAGCTAAAAATAACTTCGCCTATTCCTATGCTGGTGGCCCGCACCATAATAAGTGGACTCTCCTATTTATGGACTCCTGGGTCCAGTTGTTCAAAGCCCGTTTAAGCTAACCCTGGGTTAGAGTAAACTTTGATTCCACTTTATTTACCAATCAACAAAAATTTTCCCGAAAAAGTTTTGCTTGTCACTTTTGCTTGTGACTTACACTTTTCTTCCCCTTTAGTCTAAAATCACCTTTGGAGAGTGTTTTCATAGGGCAAAATGAAAACGTCGGTTAATTTTTAATCGAGGGTTAGCTTTAATTGGCTTTCGAACAACCGGGCCCAGTTTACCTTGTTTCAACCCCTTCAGTGATTGTCTCCGTTGGTCTTCATGTTGGTGGAAAAGAGGAGTACAACCACACTTTGCCTAGATTGGATTATACGTGAAACCTAAGTTCATCGTATTGCTTAGTTGATCGTAATGTCTTATCGTTCATCTCACCAAATTCAGTAGTCTCATTTTATATTCCTTCCTTCTCTCAATAGCAAAAGGACCTGCGAATCATATTTGGCATGTTCTCCGAACAGGCAGCTAGACGAACGATGTGCACGGTAATTCTTTGGTTGCCAGTCGAGGCCACATTCATATTCTGACGGCTGGACTGGAACGAGCATGTAATGGAGGTCAAATCATTTTCCCCGCATGAGCCTCCATTGCATGCCCGTTCCAGTCCAACCGTCAGAATATGAATAAGCCCAATGTTGAAAAGAATAGCCTTAATTAAGGTACCACGTTGACAGAAGTTATTAGTATTCTCTTCGATGTTATAAAACCCGCAATTTGCAGAACTTTTTTTTTTCTCGGAATCAATCGTTCGTTCCTTCGTTCGTTCGTTCGAGTTAAAAGAGTTTCATAATTCGTGTAATAATCAAGATCTATAAACCAAATGTAAGTTTAAATTCGAAACAGCCAATTCTTGTAGTTAGCTGTGCCAGAAGTCCATAATAACCTAGAAGGCTCGATTTGGAATGGATGCACCATCAGTTTAGGGTACTATCTATTTTTAAAAAGGCTGCTGCTAGATTTGGTTTGATTTTTTGCAATTAGGTCGAGCAATCCCTCGCGCAGCTCTTGGTTGCGGACCAATGAAACACGTTGTTGTTATCAGGCCCAATCTGATTGGCTACCAGTTGGCGGGACCTCTATTCTAAACTGATGGGTCAAGGCCAAATGAGACAGATATCGATCGAGACTTCTCAGTGGGTTAAGGACTTCTGGCTGTGCGTAACAATTAGCATGGTGTTCTCAACTGAAGACACCATAAAATAAAATCTTGCGAAGAAACTTCGTTTGAATATTAAAGGTGTCATAAATCAAAAATTAATCTAAGGTTCATTTTTTATATGTATGTATATATATATATATAATATTTAGTCATACAGGAAAGGGTTTTATGGCTCTAAAATCGTTTGGGTCCTGATGTCGGGTGGTTACCGAGAAAAGTGGTGGACTTACAAAGATGTCAACTGCACCGAGCATGAGATACGCATGGCACTAGGAAATCATCTGAGTACCGAAGCATTGATGATTGGTACGGACAAGCAGCAAACGGTGGCCGGAAAGGTACGTTTAAATTTGTCGCAGTTACTTACTTTAAGCCCCCCTAACAGTATTTGGAACTTGACTGAAGTATAGTCAAGATGATAAGATGAGATGTTAAGTAAACAGCCTGGGCCGAGTTGTTCGAAGCAGCGTTAGTGCTAACCCCCGGTTAAGTCCGATTAAAACCTATAGGTTGCCATGGTTCGAACAACTCGGCCCGGTGAATAACGAGAACGATTTTTCTAGAAAGTGACCCAGACATGCTCGGAAAGAAATCCCAGTTCTCTTAATTTCATCGTTAAAAACAAACCTTATATATAACCAGTTGTTTGAATAATTCTCGAAATTTTCTTTTTTTAAAAATTTTCAGACAGTGCAAGAGCTGTATGACGAGTACGTTATGGAGCTGTCAAAGTCGCCATACAAATTTCCACATCGTGACGCTGCGTTTGCGTATGATGCAGTTTGGACTATAGCATTAACCCTGGATGGCTCAATTTCCGCTCTCAAACAACAGAATGAAACCAAGAATATGACCCTGGAAGATTTTGACTACAATAACACAGCCATGAGCAGGACCTTTATGAAGTATGCAAGGACACTGTCTTTTCAGGGAATGTCTGTAAGTAGAAGAACACCCGTCCGAAGTACGTTTGCAAGTTTGCATATTTGCAATTTAGGACGTGTTAAATTGTACATTTTATGCGGTGGCCATGCCGGATTTTTTTATCATGTTTTTTTTTCTTTTTTTTTAAATCTCGTTTTCCTTTGGTCAATATTGAGAGCGTTGTCGACTTGCACTTGAATATTATATATATTCCTCTAGTACTCTCCGCCGGTAAGACACCAAAAAAAAGCAATTTTCATGATAACTCTCTCGAACGTTTCCGCGCCATCCCATGTACAAATCGGAGATTTTGTAGGATACTGTGATGAGCTAATTAAGGCCTGTCTCACGATCGAAGGAAGGATGTTTTATTATTGGTGTATCCTTCAAAGGAAATATTGAAGAATGATGCTCTTGCTGTATTCGATTTCTGCAGGGTTTGGTGCGTTTTCGCAAGAACTCTGACAGACTGAGTATACTCACTATTGATCAACTTCAAGGTAAACTCATTATAAGCAAGTTAATTTGCAGTAGCTTTAACAACACTTCGACATTCTTCAAATCTCCCGAGTAAATGTATATGCTGTAAAAGGCTTGTTGCAGCAACAAAACGTAAGTGAAAATCCCAGCCACTTTAACCCGGAAGGTGGTTTCAAATATAGAGATCGTAGATGGTCAACCTGCGTTCACAATATCATGGGAACTCAAAGGAACTTACAATCCCATGGGAACTTAAAGCTGTCAACTTCTAAGTTTACGCGAGTGTCAATGTCTCGTCACCTACCAAACTCTACTGACACACAGTGAGCTATATATTTCAGGTGAGAAGTACAAACAATTAGGAATGTATTCCATGGCGAAGAAAATTATCATCTCACAACAAGGACAGACAGTATTGTGGGAAGGTATCGTTCCTCGTTCCATCTTTTTTCCCCTGTATCCTTCCTCTTCTTTTGATTGCTGTGAATATTACAGGCAAACTGACCTATTACTTTGGTCTCTTAAAGGCAATAAGGCTCCAAGATGTAGTATAAAGAAAATCAAAATTCAGCGATATCTCCCCAAGGGAGTGGTCTACACCATGGACTCATTGTTTGTGGTGGGGATTGTCCTGGCCTCTGGTTTCTTCTGTTTCAACTTTTGGTACCGAAACGTCAGGTAAAAACTGTTACCCAGGAGATGGGGTGTGCTATGTTAGATACTACCAGATCAGAGACAGACAGGCAGTTACAGATACTTTTAAATTGTATTTTTACCTATACTCCTGTCTTTTCCAAAGAGGGGTAACAAAATATTCTCAAAATACAATAACATTTTGCCATACATTGTTATTTTTCGTCGTTGCCGAATCGGAGAATCGCCTCTTACCTTACTTGAAAAGATTACTGACTTACTCATTGGTCATCTTGTTTCGGAAAATGGAACTCAGAGAGTTGAAATTCCAGACTGAAGAGCTATAAAGTCTTCCTTTTTCTCACTAACCCCCCCCCTTCCCTCGTGTAGTGGATCATGGGAAAACAAGGTCACGTGAGGAACGAAACGAACAACAGGGATTCTTCGGTATGCGTTTTGAACCGAGCACGAGCATTTGCTAAGTTTCTTTCTTTCTTACAGTTTT